>CM040421.1:164949274-165360238 GCA_022702705.1 Papilionanthe hookeriana x Papilionanthe teres | reverse complement strand
GAGCTAACAGTGGTTGTATATATAATCCACCTGCAGGATTGGAATTAAATTATGTGTAGTCTTGTGATTTTGTTTTCTGTGTTGAGTGTTTTGTGTTTGTGATTTATGTTTGTGTTTAGTTGCACTTTAATTTGATAATTATTACATCTTAATGATGTATGTTTGCGTTTAAGAAATGTGCTATGAATTCATGTATTGGGGAATTTCATCCAAAATGTTTGGATAGAAATTTTTAGTTTGTATTAAGTGTGGTTTGTTATTAATGAAATATAAGTTTGTGTTTGTGTGAAATTTGTTTGGAATCGATAAAAATTCTAGTGTAATTTTTGAGTATTAGAAGAGTTTATGGGGAGAAATAATTATTTCAAGTGATTGAGGGTGATGAACTATGTAATTTAATGTAACTTAATTAATTTTCAAAATTTGGGCACTAGCGGCTAAGCGCCAAACCGACGGCGCATAAGCGCCAGATTTCGCAGCTCAGCGCCGTATGCCTTGTGCATAGGCACTGGCTCATGAAAATTAATTTTCAGCTGTTAAATACCCGAAATTTTCCATTTTTAACACCCTCATCACCTTCAACCTTTCGATTTCGCGAAATAGGAGCCTAGGGCATCATTAATTTGGATCATTTTAGGGCCGATTTCATCAAAATTTGTTGGATTTGTGTTCCTTAAGGTATGAAACTACTTCAAAGTAAAAAAAAATTATTTTCACCATGTATTTTGAGTACATTATTGAAAAATTTGAAAAATCACTATTCATGGTGAACATTTGAGAAAAAGCATGAGAAATTGCTTGGATTTAGTGGAGTTTACCTTTGGAAGTTGAGTTAACAAGTTTAGTTTGATTTTTGAATTTATGATGAATTTTTTTAAAATTTTTAAAGATGGCTCGAAAGTCAAAACGCTCGAAAGAAAAAGCATGATTTGATTCTGACAAATTTGTCAGTTCTCTAGTAGAGAATTGTTACGTCGATGCACTCGCATCACGGAAATTGATTCCAGAATAAGTTTTTAGCAAGCCAGGAGGAGATGTTGAGGAGATGATTACTAGAAGAAATTGGGAAAGATAATGTTGCTTCTCCACTTTTGTAGTTGTTTCTGTGGTGAGAGAGTTCTATGCTAACTTGCCAGCAGCTGAGGAAATTTTGGTGATGGTTAGGGGGCAACAAGTGGATTTTTCACCTGCAGTAATTAATACTTTTTACCGATTACCTCCTGAGATGAATTGTTTTTATGTGAATTATCATCCTTACTTATGAAAGAGGTTTGTGGAAGATTACAAATAAAAGAAGAGTGAATTTTCAAGCCTCTAAGTTGAACGCCACTTCAAGGGCAGGACATTACTTCATCTCATCTAAGTTGTTTCCTTTAAGTCATATTAGTGATGTAACGAGAGAAAGAGCTATTCTGATCCATTGTATTCAGTAAAGAAATCCATTAGATATTGGGGCTATTATTTTTTATTATGTTTTGAACAATGTTAGAGCTGCTACTCCTGTTGGTATGGGATTTCCTTTACCGATTCACTCTATTTGTGAGTAGTTTGGTGATAAGTCTAAAACATGGGAAGAGGTTCTTCAACTACTTTGAACTATTACCAGTGTAAACGTGAACACTTACACTGTACATTTAAAATTTGGCTGGAAAGAGGATCTGCTAGAGCTTCCAGTGCTTCTGCTTCTGCTGTTTCTACTTCTCGTGCTTGTACTACACATGCATCATCATTCAGAGATTCACAAACTGGATTATTACAGAAGATTTTGAAGAAGGTGAGTTTTACCGGAGAGCATGTTAGAGATATGGATGGAAAGGTAGATAACATTGAGAGTTATATTCAAAAACATGATGATTATGAGGAGAACTATCATCAGTACATGGATAGACTAATTAGAGGAGATCATAATGTTGAGATGCCTCCTCATCCTTGTTTTATACCATATGTGCCATCTAGAGATTGGAATGAGAGAGATGATGTTGATGAGGATGATGAGTAGGATTTGATTTTTTTAATGTGTTGTTGAGTTTTTTGTATTTGTATTTGTGTTTTATGATGTATGGATTTCTATTTGTTGTTGTGTTTTGATATGAACTCTGATGTTGTGTAGATTATGGTTGAATTATTTCTATTATGCACATTCAGATGTTTGTGTGTTGGATCGATGTTTTATGTTGTAATATGTGATGTATTTGCAGTAGTAAATGTTTTTATTTGTTTCTAGTGTTTGAGTTTTTAGTAGTGTCTAATTTAATTTTTATAAATATTAGAAAATTTTAGAACACTATTAGAAACCACTATTTATATAGCAAGTTTAAACTTTTTAAAATTTGCTACTATTTATTTACTAGTATGTTGTGATTTTTGTTATGTTAAGTTGGTGTGTATTTGCTTTGAAAACCTCCACTATTGTAGAAGTCACTTGAAATTTTGAAACTTCTATTTTATGAAAAACTGAAAAACTAAATTTGATCTACTGTTTACTTCTGTTTTAAAACCGTTATACTTGCATATTTAGAATATTAAGATTCCTGCAAGCATGTTATTCTAGTTTTTTTTTAACTCTTACCCATGTATCGTTTTTATGCTTAAATGTTTTATCCCAATTAAAAATTAAAGTTTGGGGGGAATTTAAAATCAAATTTTCAAAAACTACAATTTTATTATTTCTCAAAAATACTTAAATAAAATTTGATTTTTGATTGAAAATAATTATTTATATGAAGTTATATTAGGGAAGCAAAATTTTGAATATATAAATGAGTAAGAAAATTTAGTTAAAATTTATAGTAATGATGATAAATTTAAAGTTAAAATTTTCTTAGTAAAGAAATGTTAAATATAGTTAAACTATCTTTAGTAAGCAGTGTTTCATTTTTGAATAAATAGAAGATTTGACTTTTATTTTTCAAAGCATAAATTTCTTTTATTGAGAAATAAATTTCAACACTAATATTATGATTTTTAAGTGAAGAATATATATCAGACCTTTGTTGTAAATGAAAGGGAGGAAATCAAAATCATTAAAGGTTTATCCAGAAACAGTAATCCTTGTCTTATAAGAAAAAGAAAAAGAAAAAGAAAAATAGAGAAAAATAGTATATAAAAAGGAAGGAGAAACTTGAGGATTTAAGGGCCTAATAAAAATAGTTCCATACCTAAAGTTTAAAATATAAGTTTTGAGAAAATTTAAAGCTTAAGGTTATAATATTATAAATAAAATTATTTCCAAATGAAAATATTTTATGTGAGGAAGATGAAATGTTTGAATTCTATATTTTGAAGAGTCTACAAGCATTTCTGAATTAGATAGGAACTAATATTTTTCATTATCATTTACTTAAGAACCTTCTAAACTTTAAGTTGGTCTTATTCACTAAAATTTTTTCTAAATTGGACTATTTCATTTCTAGAACAAAATTTTGAAATATTCCTAAAGAAACTTATTTACATAATTTGCATGTTAAGATTTTCTATGTGATTAAGTGTCACTTTTGGACAAGTAACATTTAAAGTTTAGGGGATTTTGATACACCTAAATATATAGTGTTTTTAAATACATTTTTATACCTATTTTTGATGATATTGCACTTTAATGGAAGGTATATTTGTGGTTTTCTTGTAGGTATGGTTAAAATGACTAACTATGATGAAAGGAGCAAAAGAGGGTCGAATTTGGAGCAAAAATTTGAAGAATGAAAAATTTGACCTATGGCGGTTAAGCGCTGGACCATTGGCGTATCGGCCCGACAATTAAAAAATACGAATTAAATCAAATTGGCTTCATTTTCAAGAGGTGTTTGAAGAAACTTTTGATGGTAACTTCATTAACTTCTTTTGGGTGGCAAATTTGAATGAAGAGATGCAGTATTTGGTGGATACATAGAATCTGAACATTATTTGAAGAGATACTAAGGCATCTTTTGGAAAATTTTAAAAAGAAGACTTGAGGATAAGAAAAATGGTTGTTGTTGGAGGGTGTGATTAGTGTTAAGAGTAAAGTTTATGTTAGAGAGTTATTGAGAGCACACTTTCCACTCTAGCACTTTTATTATCAATTGTATCTAGTTTTTATTAAGAGTAGAATAGAGATTCAGAGTCAATGGAGTTGGGCGCCAACCTCTATTGTATCTTGTAAAGGGAAAGCAAATTTTCAACAAAACTTCAAGGGTCTTGTAGAGAGGAATTTCAGAAAAGTGCTTATCTTCTTTTGCATTTGGTTTTAAAGTAAGACTTGTTGTATTTTCACTATGATTTATACTTTCAAATCAAGTTGTGATTGTATTTTCTCCATGAGTTATGAGTAGTTTTCTTTATCTTTTTCTTTTTAAATGATGAAGTAATTAAATTATGGAAGGAAGTTGTGTCAAGTATAAAATTTCAATATTGGAGGAAATTGTGATGATTCACTAACTTGCACTTCATTTACCTCTTGATTTGGCCAATTAAGTTGTTAAAATTAGTTGTGAGAATATGTAAGAACCAATGCAGTATTGTCTCAATCAACAATTGTAAAAAATCACATGCAATTGCATGGGTGAGAATTGTAGTCCATATGGTTGGGTGCAAAAAAATAGGAAGATATGTTTTTAATGGGGAGAAAATTTAGAGGACTTTAGAGTGACAAGCTAAAGCCCCTTAATTTGGCTTGATGTTTTATATTTTTTTATGTGATGTTAGCACCCAGGTGGAGGGAATAGAGAGAACTCTAGAGTGAGAGCTAGTATCTTCCCTGCCTAACCCATCTACATGGTTTCAAAACTTTAAATTAACCAATGTTCTTTATAGAACTAAGTAAGAGTAAAAAATATAATTGTTTCTATTTGGCACAACACACTTAGATACTTCCACAATGAAATTCCATAATTATTATTGATACATTGTAAGTGGAAAAATATATTTTATTCTCATTTGCTTTCATACTATTTTATAGCTGTGTTAACTTTAGTTGTTTGCTTTACTTTTTATTCAAAAAATATCCAAAAAAATTTGAAAAATATTATATCTTAAAAGATACTTTACAAAATAATTTTAAAAAAGTAAAAAGTTATTTTTCTGATTTCTTTAAAATTTTAGACATTTCCCTGTGTGTTCGATATCTCGGGGTTTAATCAAAAAGTCCTATATTACTTGATAAATGATACGTATATTTGCTTAGTATCCCATATTATAAATAATTAAAGTATAGTTCCATATCTAAATCGTAGCATAAATCTTTGAGGATCAGTGTCTTGATAAAATGATCAAGATATGTATGTCTGGCAGTTTATAAACGGGGATGTGACATATGTCTAAATTGTTCGATTCTGCAGATCTGAGAATTGCCGAGAAGGTGAGTTATGCTGGTGAGTCAGATTGGAAAATTCTTTCGAAAGAATAGTTTGTCCAAGTCAGCGAGCCAGCTTACCAAGTTTGTCCGATAGATATACCCGATAGCTGGTGTAAGACAAACGAGTAAGATTGGCAGATCACCTTAGTGAGGCACTCCGGTGACAGTCATGTCTTATGTATAATTCGACTAATCAAGGCCACGAGGCCTGCATGGCCCATTAAATTTGATTTTTGGTGTAAACAAAAATTTTAAATCAACAAGATTATAATGTGTGATTTACTTCATTCGGTCCAAGTTAGACAATATTATATTCTTGCATAAATATATATATATATATATATATATATATATATCGAATATAAATATATAATGGCGAGTGAGGAGGCAAGTTCTCTGCTAGGGTTTGCTGGCTGGTCATGGTGGCTGTGATTTGGCCGGCTCTGGTATGTGCTCTTCCTGCTGTTTTCAAGGTTGTTCTCTGGCGTGGTTTGGGTTTTGGCCTTCCTGGGCCTCTTCTTCTCCATTTTGGTTTTCCCGGGCTGATTCTTTTTCAAATTTCCTGAGGAAGACTACTGTTACATTGAGTTTCCTCATCTGGTTTTGTTTTGGTGGTGCTCTTTTGGTGGATCTCTGCTGTTATTGGTGGAGCTTCTATTTCTGCTTTGGTGTTTTTTTGTTTGGCTATCTGTTTGGCTTTGGTTTGCTTCCCTACTGGGAGTGTGCTTTCTAGGACTAAGGTGTGAGGTGCTGCTTATGATGGCCAATCCTTCTGCCAAGTCCTATCATATTGAGTTAAAAATGAATGTCATGTGGGCAAAGGCCACTTATGCTGGAGTGGTAGGAAAGGGACACTCTGCTCATATGAATTTTGACCATCTTGTATTTCCACAAGCCATGCATGATACTGCTGCCGGCAAAGGAAATTGTCCTTACATCAGGCCTGTAGGTAACAAAGATGGTCTACCTGCTGTTCTATTTTCCAAACAGGATATGCAAAGTTTGAATGAGGCTGTCAAATACTGTCTCATTGGTAAGTTCCAATTGGGACATCCCAAAATGGATTATGTCAGGAAATGTTTTGAGGAGCTAAATCTGGTGGGTATTTCGAAACTGGGATTGCTAGATGGGAGGCATTTGCTCATTAGATTATCCAATGAGGAGGACTATGTAAAAATATTTGGGAAGCAAACAATTTTGATAGCTGGAACATCTATGAAAATTCTGAAATGGACACCAGATTTTGATCCCCTGAAGGATCCCCCAATTATCCCCATGTGGTTTAAGCTCCCAGATTTACCCATTCAATTATACAACCAAAATGCCTTATATAATATCAGCCAAGCCTTGGGCCTCCCTCTGAAGACAGACACACACACATTTGATATGGCCAGACCAGCTGCTGCCAGGGTATTGGTGGAGAGAGACATAACATTACCTGATGTGTAGACGATATGGATTAGGACTGATGAAGATATCCCTTAAGAAGGTTTTTGGCAAGAGGTTGAAGTAGAGTTTAAGCCACACTATTGCCAATATTGCAGAATATTTGGCCACCTCATGGATCATTGCTACAGGCTGCACCCCCCTTCCAGAAAGAGAATTTCTGGTCCAGGTAAGGTGGTGGCTACTAACAGCACTCCTCTAACACCTCCAGAAGTTGAACAAGAAAATATAAATATGGCACCACCTTCTAGGGAGTAAATTAATCTGGAATCTTATATTAATATTATTGATATGCATAAGGAAGCCAATAAAGATCTGGTTGGAGTGCAGGAAGAGCATATATCAACTAATGGGGTAAATGTCCAACTTGTTGCTGCCTTTAGTCCCTTGAAGCAAAAACAGTTGGTCTCTGTATCTGAAGAAGGGCTGGAAATTTCTGATGGTATAATCAAAGAGGTGGCAGAAGAAATGACTGAGGAATGGCAGACACCAAAAAGCAATAAGAGGAAGAAAGGAAAAACTGAGTTGCAAGGCTTACTTGACAATCAGGTTACAAAAGATCCTCCTGATAGCCCCATATCTGCTCATCTCCCTAGGACTAGGGGGAAAGGAAAAACCCACTCTCAATGATTAATTTCATGTGTTGGAATATTAGGGGGGCTACTCATCCAACCTCCCTTAGTAGAATAAAGCAGTTAGTTAAATTACATAAATTGTGGTGTTTTGCCATCTTGGAACCTATGGTTCATAAAAATACTAATAAGATTGTTAAATCCTTCTCAGGCTTTTCCTACTTTACTAACCTGAATAATAAAATTTAGGTTTTTGTTAGAAGAGAACTGCAAGAGTATTTAGTTGTGGATACTTCTCAATTTATACATATGCAATTCATTGTTGGGGATCAGGTGGGTTGTGCTACTTTTGTCTATGCCAACTGTAATATGGCTTAACAGCAGATCTTGTGGAATGAGTTGATCACTATTGCTAACAACATGAGTTCCTGTTGGCTATTGGGGGGTGATTTCAATTGTATTACCTCAGCTGCTGAGAAGAAAGTAGGTAAGGCTCCTAACAAGTCTTCCATGGACAAGTTTAATCAATTCATTGCTAATGCAAATGTTTTTGATTTAGGCTTTACTAGACCCTCTTTCACATGGAGAAGAGGAAACACTTGGGAGAGACTGGATAGGGTCATGGTGAATTCCTCTTGGTTCCATACTTTTCCTTTCACCTTTGTCTCCCACCTATCCATGGTTTGTTCATATCACATACCATTATTGATCTCTATTAGAAACTCTGATGGAAAAGCTGGATGAAATTTCATATTTCAAAACATGTGGACTTGCCATCCTGAATTTTTGATGAACTGAAGAAAGTGTGGCATCCTGTCAAGAGCTACACCCCGTGGGGCAATCTTTGGACTCTCCAGAAGCTGACTGCAAAGCATTTTAAAAAATGGAACTGGGACACGTTTGGGAACATTCATGAAAATCTTCAGCGGGTTGAAGCAAAGGTGGATTATATGAAGGAAGGGCAGTTAGGATACTTTTCATGAATGTTCTAAAGGTGAAAATCTTCCAATATAATGAACATTCCGTTCTAAAGATATGATGAACATTTCTTCATAGTGAACATCTGCAGTGCATATGAGGGAAGATTTTCACCTTTAGATTATATGAGTGGGAGTGTTCTCGCAACCCTTAGATTACTCATATCTTTTTAACACTCGCACACCCGAGAGCTACGTACCAACATTCTGCGAAAATTAAAGACTTCGTTGAATAGTTTGGACTCCTGTCAATAAACCTAAGAACTCACCCATCAAATCTGCAATTCGTGATAGTTACCACATTTACTTAATAAGATCCTGACCATTGTATAAATTTGTCATCAATAGTTTTGTTATATACTCTTTTTATGAGATGAAAATGTGGCCTTTACAAATATAGGGTCTAGGGGCAATTTTTATATATATACTTTTTTTGTTTTTTTATGTGCAAATAATATAATTCTCGTTCTGGATCCGACATCACTTCAAATACTTCTGGATCTAAATGACGGTTGAACCAATTACAATTAACCCGTCTAATGATTGAATTAAAACTAAACAAGTCAACTAAGTTTATTAATATTTCTATGAAATCTGATAGATGCATTAGAGCAAACTTATTGTCCGAAGTGAGACTAGTTTTTGAACAAACAAATTTTTCTCGTTGATGAGAAACTAAGAAGGAATTCTTGTCGCATAAGGACAATTATCGGTCGGCCACATGAACGTTGGTCAACTGATAACGTATGAGTATTATTTATATATATGGTCACATTAATGTTTCATTTATTTATAATTAGTTGATTGTACCGTAGGAGGTCCTTACATCGTAGAGATAGGTTCAACGAGCTTATTTAAATTGGTTTGTGTTGCGTATAGTACAAATACGAAAAGCATTATAATATTATTGCCATGAATTGGAAATGAAAAATGATGTAGCTACAGTTAAAGAAATAAAATTTATTTCAAATAAATGTGTCCAACATGAAAAGATAGTATTGGAAAATGATGACGACAATGATATCATTTAAGCACATTTGAACGTAATTTCTCACTTTTTATGTTAAATTGTTATTCCATCTACTTTTTTTTTTTTGACTTTTTTGATGTGTAAAACTTTTAAATTAATTTATTTTAATATATAAAATGAGTTATTTATTGATTTATTAGTATTAATAATAATAGAAAATGCACGATGTTATTTCAAGTACTTACTATTGACTCACTATAAAATTTATTAGAATTACCTTGAAACCAATATCGAGCCGAACTTCAACCATTTGACTTGTGTTTGTATCTATATTCGTCGCTTGATATATAGATCAAAGAGAATATGACCATCCTTGACAATTAATAAAAAGACCATAAATAGAATTAATAAATTAAAGATGATTAAACCTAAGTATGATTCAAATAATTATATAGGGTCTAAACTACATTGCTTAGAAAAATATTTGTAGGGCATTTCCATACATACCACACAATTCTAATGCATTTACACATCTAACACCCAAAATTTCATTTATACAAGCATGACACATTTACTTAATTTTTAAAACTGAAATATATTTTTCATGCACTAATTTATCACACTTAGTGTTATAAATGTAAATATATATGTTTAGGTGATTGTAAACCCTAGAGATATTGGCATGAATTTCAAAGAGAACGAACGGGCAAAAATAAAAAGCCTTCCCAAATGTAAATAGTCGACCGACAAGTTACCTCCAAGCAGGTGAAACCACATATTTAAACACAGGACAAGTAAAAGCTCTAGAATGTTTCTCTTGCCCGATAGTGACAAGATCCGCCAAGAGCGAGTTGTACTTCATTCTAACTGCAAGTCATATCGAACACCTTACACAGGTAGGGAAAGATCCGCCTAAGAATTTGCTAATAGGGTATTCGATTGAGGCAACGAACCGAGTACGTAGATGAGACATAGGCCCATAAGTCTTCCACCAATGCGACCAGTGAGTCACGGTCCACCCAACAAAAAATATCAACTTTTCAGTCGACCTAGCGACTGATTGGAGCGAAGTCAGAAACCCTTGATTGAGATTGGACGGCTGACCCGCTTTTCCCACGGTGGATGAGATAATCATTTGATCGAATGCCTCGGTCGACGAAACACAAGGCACAATCACCACTTAGTCGATTGCCTCACTTTTAATGCATTCCAACAAATCTCCCAACCAACTAATGCCATATCAAAAATCAAATTGTAATACATATATAGAATGAAATCCAAATATTTTGTTAGAGCATTAATCATATTAAAAATGGTTTCCATAATTGTTTCGTTATGTCTATAACTGTACCAAATACATTCTTATAAATAAGAGATAAAAGATTACCAGTGGGAGTCAGACCATTTAGATTCCCCTGTTTCCTCTACAGTAACTCTTGATTCACTTTATTCTCTCCTTCACTCTACTCTTAACTCTTTATGTGTTTTCACAAAAGATATTGCGAGAGTCAACATCCTAAAAGGTAGTGCAGTGAGCATGAGTTGAACATGCTCCAGGCAAGAAGCGACGCGAACTATGAAAAAGAAACTCAAAAAGAAAGATTGCATGCATGAAACCCCAAGAGAGATGCCACATGGTTAGACGTTCATTCGTAGATCGAGGGCTTACAAGCCCAAATAACCCTCACGTCGCAACAATTCAAGGTCCTCCAAGTAATAATCACCTAGAGGAACGATCAAGAACATCGTCTGGAAGCGGAACACCAAGGGGGTTGTCCCCAATGAACTCCACCAGGGAACATGCCTATCTCATATAGAGACGTTAGAAACCAGTCCACAGAAGGACATAGCAAGTTCCAACACATCGACATAGCCGCCTCAACGTAGGCAAATAGACAATTGGAGGAATGCATGAAAGTTCTCTTTTGGCCACCGTAGGAGTAGCCTTTACTCGGCATTACAAAATGGAGATACCTCTGCCCAAGCTAAGGATTCCACGCCAACATTCTTACAAAGTAAGGATCAACCCGATCAACCATATCATATCATTTAAATCATTTTTCAGTGTACTCTAGATTGATGACTCAATAATGTTTCGTCTCTTCTCAATCACCCTAGATGAGTCGACCCTTATGTGGTTCAACAGTTTGCCAGCCGAAACCATCCCAAGTTACTATGAGTTTAGGAAACCTTTTAATTATATATTTTCAAACATGCAGAAGCTAAAGAAGACTCAGACACACTGCCCAGATTAACCAAAGAGAAAATAAAAGACTACATGCCTACATCACTCACCTTCAGAATGAGATGCTAGAAGTTAGAAATATGAAGTCAGAAATAGATGTAACGACCATGAAGCAAGGAGTCCAAAGTAAGTTATTCAGGTATGACCTAAATCTATTTAAACCTACTACATTCGCAGAATTGTTGGAGATGATGAAAGATTTCATAAAAATGATTTCATTAACCCAAAATATATTCTTACAAAAGTTTTGTTAGAAAACTTTCCTTTGTTAGGAAGTAATTAGGTATAGTTTCCCCAAGTAAAATGTTCATCTTTTTTTTTGGCCAAGAAGAGGGTGGGCATAAATAACAATGGTTGAGGTGGAGCTGAGGGTCTCAATACAGGTGCATTAGACTGCTTATGTGGAGGGCAGTATAGCTCCAATGGACATTCAGGGCTTGACACATCAGATGGGCTCAATTGGGTGAAGAATCAAGTGGGGGTGGCTCTCGATTTTGTCTCCTCCAGTGACTAGGTTGGCCGTCCAGGCCAGGGGAGGTGGCCAGAGGTCAGGCCATCATGGTGAGTAATTAAGCTGGTTATGGCTTTGGGTAAGGGATCTTCCTTGGTTTAGCCATAAATAGGGTGAAATCCCCTAATTTTAGGGACCTTTGGTCCATGGCTCATATAGGTTGGGCTATAGGTATCTAGGATGGTTTTTAGGGTCAATTTGGGGGCTGTGGAGAGCTTGGTTTGGTCACAATTGGTTTGATTTGGTTAATTTGGCTCATGGGTTAAATTTGGGTCATTTGGTTTTAATTTTTTTTATGTTGGGTTCAAGCTTAGGTTAGGTCCAATTGAATGTTCCAAATGATGTATATGATTTTCATAAAGTGTTTGAAAGGGATTGGAGTGGTTTTGAATAGGTTTGGGGGATGAATTTGGCTTGATTTAGTTCTTTGGTCAATTTTTGGTTTGTTGGGTTAGCTTGGGATTGGGTTACTCTACATTTGGGTTAAAGGCCAATTGATGGTTCCAAATAGTCTATGGGGATGTTATAAAAGTTCCCAACATTAATTTGATGGAAATTTTAGGGTGAGGGCATTCGATTTGATGGAATTTCGGTATGTGACACATTTGGGGAAATTTAGAGATCTTGGATTTGGTTTGACTTGGATGAAGTTTGGGCTCAAATTAGGAGCAATTGATGGTTAAATATTGTTTAGGGGAGTTTCATGAGGAGTTTATAATTCAAAATTTGTGGAAATTGATTCACATTAAGTTTATTTTGGGGGAATTGGGCCATAGGGTCAAAATTGGGGCTTGCGATCTCAATTGAAATTGAGCTTGTAATTGGGTCAAATTGGACTTGGATTTAGGGGTAATTTAGTCATTTAGTAGATTTTATCGCTTAGGGGTTAAAAATTGGGATTTTTGGTAAAATTAGGTTTGAGAGGGATTGATAACCCATCTGAGCCATGGACCAAGGTAATTCTCCTTTTGCATCCTCCATGTACTGGTACTAACCAAACTCTAGCCTGGGGCTAAGAGCTTGGGGAGACCATCCACATGAGTTTCCAAAGGAGTAGGGGATCAAGTGTGGAGATGTTTGGTTAAGGGTTGTGAGGTTTTGTGTGAGAGTGTGATGTGTAAGTGCGTGTGTGACCCTCACCCAGACCCCCCAGGGTAAGACCATCCTCTAGGGGACTTCTCCTGAGCTTCCTAAGGATTGGTCTCATCCTCCTAAACATTTAGAGGTTAGACTTTAAGCATTTGAAAACTTCAAGTGAAGTAAAGAAGTTTTTTAATTTTCTATGGGGAGAGGGTTCCATTGCTATTCTTTTAAGATAGTCACCAGGAAAGTCCTATGGCTAGTCCCTAGGCTATTCTAAAGAATGACTAGACCTCAAATAAAGTGAGGTCAACAAATGGACCCCACTAGGTGTAGTGTGTTGGGCAAGTACACTAAAGGTATTGGAGCTGATCGACGAGATCAACATAACCAACACAAATGACTGAGTCAAAACTCAAGACAAAACATAGAATTCAATGAGGAAGTTCCCGCTGGGGATTATCTTAGTAGAGAACCTTCAAGTCCAAGGAACTCTCACTGGGAAGGAAAAATGGAATACCTCCATTAGAGAGCTATGAATTTCAAGCCTCCAAACTCTGAGGAAGTCCGATCCTATTCGATTTAAAATTGGAATTTGAATATAAAATTAGGATTTGATTTAATTTCTCAGATTTGAATTTGATTTTAATTTAAATTTTAAGTTTGAATATGATTTTGAACTTTATGGAATTTATGGAATTTTATGGAATTCATGGAATATTTTACTTTGAATTGATATTAAAAATTTTAATTTTGTTTGAGTCTTCAAGTTTAAGTGAGCGGAGAGAGGAGAGTCCAAATTGAGGTACTGACCCTGAAAGATGGGAATTAGAATTTAGGTATTGATACCAGAGGGTGAGAACTGAAATTTTGGTACCAGTCTCAGAAATGAGAATCAGATTTTAGGTACCGACCTCAAAAGAAGGAAATCATAATTAAGGTAATGATCCCAGAGGGTGGGAACTAGAATTTAGGTACCAGACTCAGAAATGAGAATCAAAATTTGGGTACCAATCTCAAAATATCGTGAATGCGAAAAATATCTTGGAAGGGAATTGGAAACATAAGGAAATTTAGGGAATCAGACGACAAGGCTCTAATTTAGAAATATCGTGGAAGGCATAAAATATCTTGAAAGGGAAATGGAAATATAGGGAAATAATGGAATCAGACGACAAGGCTTCGATTCAGAAATATCATGGAAGGCAGGAAATAGCTCGGAAGGGAAATAAAAATATAGGGAAATTTAGAGAATCAGACGATAAGGCTCCGTTTTAGAAATATTGTGGAAGACGGAAAATATCTCGGAAGAGAAATAGAAATATAAGAAAATTTAAGGAATCAGACGACATGGCTCTGATTCAGAAATATCATGGAAGGAGAAAAATATCTCGGAATGGAAATGGAGATATAGGGAAGTAACGAAATCGGACGAGAAGGCTGTGATTCCGAAATATAGTGGAAGGCGGAAAATATCTCAGAAGAGAAATGGAAATATAGGAAAATAATGAAATTGGATGACAAGGCTTTGATTTGGAAATATCTTAGAAGGCGGAAAATATTTCAGAAGGGAAATGAAAATATAGGGAAATTTAGGGAATCAAACTACAAAGTTCCGATTTGGAAATATCGTGGAAGGCTGAAAATATCTCAGAAGGGAAATGTAAATTTAATGAAATTTGAGGAATCAGACGACAAGACTCCGACTGAGAAATATCGTGGAAGATGGAAAATATCAGGGAAGGAAATGGAAATTTTGGGAAATTAACTGAATCTTGTGGAGGAAAGTTCAAGGACTTACATCTGTCCCAAGGGGTGACTAGAAGGAATCAAAATTTAGGTACTAATCACTGAATTTCACATGAAAAGCTTTAGAGAAAATTTGATATTGACTTGAGAAGAAAGTAGAATTAGTGAAATTTGGCTAAGACTGGAAGCTATTGCAAGATTTACAAAATTTCATGGCATTTCAAATTTGTGAGAAGTGGTGTTGTGTAATGTGCCAAATTTTGCAGTGTACTTTAGGAAATGAAAATTTTGAGGATGAGTGCAGGGACTCGAAGTCTCGAGTGAGAGAATTAGCTTATCATTTGTTTTCTATTTTATCATTCATTTTTTTCATTTCATTTGATTTCATTTTGTTTGATTTAATTTTGTTATTATTTCATTTAACTTGGGGAGTATTCGATTTCAGATTTAATTTTCTTTTTATTTCGTTTCGTTTTAACTTCTCCCATTTGTTATTATTTTCTCTTTAATCCTTTCTTGTATTTTTCTTTATTTTTTTTAAATTTGGCGCCAACTATGTTCTTGCTGCTTTAACCATCATGCAAAAGAAACATTTCTGAAAAACTCGGTGAGCTGAAACAGAGATCTTCATTAAATTTGCTGAAAGTAGTGGTACAACTGATTACATGCTGTTGGCACAGAAAAGGTGATTTGGGAGTAGTTTTTTAATTTTTGTAAATATATAAATATATTAGGAAAATATAATTTCTAATTTTAAAATAAGAAATCAAAACGATCACATATAATCAATTGTTTAAATAATCAAGCACTACACCACAACAAATTTCGCTATCCCGAGGAATGGATACATTGCATGGTGGTGAGACCAAAGAATTCATGACATCCATTTGGTCTGCAAATAATTTATGTTGACCGAAAACATCCCCTATCTAGTATGAAGCAACTAGATATAGTTTATATTAATATGAGGTCTTTAAGTTTCCTATAAGGGCAAGCCCCTATAGTTAATTACATCTTAGACAACTGAAATTACCTAAGAAAACTTGACATAAATCAAGAAATATTGTATTCATGAATATCAAAAGGTAAGAAGTTCAAGAAGATGTGGTAATAAGGAATCCAATAGGTGAATGACTCAAGTTGTGGAACAGTTATTGTAGGAGTCCAAAGGAAGAAAAAGCTTGGGGAAATATAAATATCCAAGAAAAATATCAGTGTTTTTCAAACTATCCTATGGTTTGAATTCAATTTTAGATAGTTATTTAATGTTCAATCTTGTCAATTTTATTATTTAGGGCTTACATTCACTTGATACTGATCATATGAATAGCGTGGAAGATAGTAGGATTTATTTCATACTCGATGACAACCTCGGAACCTATGACAAGTTAGGGCTTATACTATACGAAGTACAATGGCCTAAAAAAAGAGAAGGTGAGAGTTTATGCTGCACTACACAAGCTACCTCAAAATACTATGGCTTTTTGTTTAATTCTAGGGTGTTTTGCTGTTGAAGATGATTGTGGAGCCCGCTATGCATGCTCCAAGCTCCTCATCGTAGCAAGTTTAATAGTAGAAGTGTGAAATTGAGTTGATGAGAAAACTGTCATCTTTCATAAATGGTTTAAACTGAGATTTCTTAATATCTTATTAGGAGAATATTTAAGTTTATTATAGCGACACTGATTAGGATCCCACGATTCCCTCATTTCGGTACCACTGTTTTCATTGGATTCACTTAGTCCAAATAAATTTACTAAACTCAACTTAATGGGATCCGTACTATCATTTAGATGGTGGGAAAGCTCGTTAGCAGTCGTAGGATGCCTCCTCCGAGGTATTCCTGCTCATCTGATAGAGGTGTTTTATTTTTGTTGGAATTGTGATTTTTTTTGTTTTGTTTGTGATAAAATCTTGAGTTGTTTTATATTTTGATTGTTGAGGCGTTGAAGTTTACTCGTTTTGATTTTAATTTTGATTTTGATTTCAGTTTTATGGTTATCCTAAAAGTTTTAGTTTTTATGCAGTGTGACATTGTTGTTTAGAATGCAAGCTTGTAATCAAGAAAAGTATAGTAAAGGAAGTACTGAAAGGCAGGTGCTACAAAATTTTAAAACTTTACCTGGCGAGTCTTCTGGTTCCTCCACCAGAAACTTTAGTATCTTTTCAATAAACATTTGTAATTTGCAGAAAAGTAAAAACCCATAGATAGGTTCATCATGGGCCCACTATGTCCTATTTCATAACTTGGTGGGTCCTATTTATACATTTAAGAGATGTCTTCCTTTAATAAATATTATAGGTTCAGTTGTCCTTCAAGGTGTCCAGAAGATTTGTGAGAAGGTCTAGGGAAAATCCTGATATTTCACAATCCTTTTGAACTTTCTTGAGTTTATTTAGAACTTATCATAATTATTAATTGGTTCATTTATTTCATACCCTCATGCTCAGTGAGCCAATGCTTTAATTGTCTCGAAAGTGGGATAAATATCACTTGATATTTTATTTATAACTTATGTAAGTGGGGCCTTTAGAGGTAACTTAATCTATAAAAGAATTTATCCATTTTTGATGGGCTTTTAGTGTTTCAAATGTGTTTAAATTTAATTATGCTTTCTTTTCTGAACCTAATTAGTCAAATTTTATTAAGCCTACTATCACTACCAAGCCCTTAAGACTTAAGTGGGTATCTTTGTAATTTAAAGAAAAGATTAGTTATAACTATGATTCTTATCAATTTAATGAATTTTCATTTAAATATAAAAAAAGGGGTATTTAATTGATGAATTATTAACTTCCAAAGTAAAGCCCCTAACCTTAAGAATCTCTTTTCTTCTACATTTTTTTTAATTTCATCCAAATTAATGTGACTAAGAAAAATTATAAGCTTATCTTTTAATGTGACAAAAATGAGATGAGTTTCTACCATCAATCCCTTCATATGTTTCAATCATTCAAACATGTTTATTAAGATTATCCTTTACCCTTTAAATCAAGCATAAATGTTAATTAAGGCTAAATCTTCAAAGTTAGACCTTTGGCCCTAAAGGCTTTATCACTTTGTAACTCATTAAATTTAATTCAAATTAATTTAGAATTATTATATTACCCCACTCATGGGTCAATTAGAACATCAAAGGATAAAATGTGATTTTTTTTAATTGAATTTAATTTATATAATTATTTTCATGCAAAACATGAATTTTCAAAGGAAATTCAATAACATAGTAAAAATGAAACATATATCCTAAAGAAAAAAACTGTAGGTTCACATAAACTAGAGAATCATTAGGAAAAAATTTATATGATTTTTTGATTTTTAAATTAATTATTATGATTATTTTAAGTTTTGGAGTACTAATTAATATAAAATTTTATTTAATTGGAAAACTGTGTTTTATATTTTTCATAATTCTCTCTAAGATTAGGAAACACAGGACTAAATTTCAAATTTTTGTAATTTATATTTTATGTATTAGAATTATTTTAATGAGAAATTAGGGAAATTCTTTTTGTGCCTTTAAAAATTAATTTTTACCCTTTAAAATTTAATATCTTTATTTATAAAGTTATAAAATGTATTCCAATTGTTTCTAAGTGATTAGGAGACAGTTTAGAGCATTTTCTTTAATTTTATTAATTTTTGTGATTTTTATTAATTTAATTTATTTAGATATTAAAATAATGTCTAAAAATGAAAATTTTATTTTAGTTACAATTTTATTTTTCAGTGACTCTTCTGATCACAGAGAAATCCCAAAATTAATTTGGTTATTTTTTGAATGTATTTTAATTATTAGAATTATGTAAATGTCAAAAATGTGATTTAGCTTAGAAAGTTCATTTGAGTGTTTAAATTAACTCCAATTGGATTGAAAATTTATGGTAAGTTTCTTTGACCTTAAATTACAGTGGGGAATGATTTCAAGGTTGTTTATACTTTTAATTAATCCAATTTATTTTTCTTTAGAATTTATGGCTTAATTACAATTATGGTTATACTTAATGAGTTAAACTAATTTTACATTTTTCCTATGTTCCTCTAGTTACATTGAACTAACCAAAATTTACTTTGCATTTTTTTTATAATATTTCAGTTATTATAATTTTTTATATCAAAACAGTCTCATATATCTTAAAAAATGGAGATCTCTTCATATAGGTCTTCCAAGACCATGGAAAAATCAGGGAAGATCCCTCATGACAGAGGGATCAAAATCCTCAAAGATCAAGCCATGGTGAAGTACCTATGAAACTAGAGAATCAAAAGACTCCAAACTATATTTATTTAAATAAAAATAAAATACACATCAAATAAAATTCAACCCATTTCCATCTATGTTCTCCCATGTTCACTGAGCAATTGGATATTTTTCTTTTATTTTTTTGATTTTTCTACATGAAGATTTGGATTTTTAAATTTCCACTGATTTAATTAAATAAAAAATTCTGGAATTTCATACTTAAGTTACTCAGCGCCGCGTCAACCTACGGTGCTTCGAAACCACACGCATCATCTCATCATTCAGTGCCAACAATTGACTGGGCAGCCATGCGTCCGCCCTTTATGCACCGTTCTCCTGTCTAACTTGATTCTGGTTGTCTGTTCGATACACGCGGGATCCAAAGGTGGATAGTCTTCATCCCTAACTAGTGTGCACAAAGAATCATCCACACCAAAACCCTAAGATCTCAAGCTATACTCAACAAAATGACTAAGGGTTTGTTTCTATGGACTCATTTGACCTAGAAAAACCTATCTATACAACCATCCTAGCTTGAAATCCACCCAATGTGCATGGAAAATCAAAACAAGCTAGGGAGGGCGAGAGAGTTCAATACCTCTGTCTGAGAGGAACGACCTAAATTAGATGGTTGTAGCAGCTTCAATTGGTCCCAACGAATCTCTAGATGAAGCATTGAGCTGTGGTTTATTGTCTGGATATGATTTCGACCAAACCCAAGTTCAGGTTTTGATCAAACTCTAGTCTAGAGGCTCTCTGTAATGGAGCTTTTATGGTGGAACTTCATTTTTCAGTGTGGGGATGGTGTAGGTGCAATTAATTTGGATTTGGTGCACTGTGGAGCTGTGGTGGATATTGTCCTGGTTCCAGTTTTGATTTCAGTGGAGAAATTAGCTCAGGACAGTGAGGATGAATGGCTGAAGGCAATGGGATTACACTTATGAATGTCTCAGGAAGCTCTGGTGATATTTTGGCAGGGTTTCCTTAAGAAATTTTCAGCACCATCCATTTGTTGTGAGGAGCTCTATTTATCGCCATGGTTACCTGGTGGAGCTGAGAAGGCAATGTGGATGGAAATGTCTGCTTAGGTGGAAGGCAGATCTATCTTTTTGAGCAATCAGAGTTGGACAGGTTGGGTGGGCTCAATTGGGTTTATTTGGCTTGAGGTGGCTCTCGGTTTGAGCTCTTCCAACAGCTAGGCCGACTGGCCAGGCTAGGGGAGGTGGTCAGGGGTCAGGTGAGCCAGTGAGCATGAAATAAGTGGGATGATCTTAAGTGGTTAATGAATTATTGTAAATCTCCCGATGTTTTACCCATTTAAGGAAGGCGATCCCCCAAGTTGGTGACCCTTAGTACATGTCATATTAGGGTGGGCTAGAGGCATCTAGGTTAATCCATATGCTCAATGACTGGTTATGGTGAGCTTTGTTTAGTCATGTTTGGCTTGATTTGGTTTATTTGGATCATGGGTTCAATTTGGGTCACTAGGGTTCAAATTCGGCTAGGTTGGGTTCAAGCTTGAGTTAGTTTCAATTGATTGTTCAACATGGGGTTTAATTTGGTGGAATTACGCCATGTGGTCAAAATTGGGGCTTCTTGGTTTGGGTCAAATTGGGTTAAAATGTGGGTCAAATTGGACTTGGATTTGGTTTGGAATGAGGTTGAGCAATGTTAATTTGAGTTTAGAATTGAAATTGTGGAGAATTGAGTTCAATTTGGAGGAAATTGAAGGTAATTTAGGCATTATGGACCATAAATGGAAATTTTGGGTTTTTGGTCAAATTGGGCGAATTTGGTCAAATTGAGTCCAAAAAAGTGGTTTATATTGAAATTAGGGATATTTGGAGGGTTTTAGGGATTTTTGGAAATTTTTTGAATTTTTGGGCTTGGAGGGACAATTTGGTAATTTTGGGTATTTTGGGAATATCTTAGGAAGTTTGGTAAATTTGAGGTGTTTTGGGTATTTTAAGTGCTGAAGAATATTTTGGGATAATTTTTGAGGGGTTTTAGTAATTTTGGTTGATTTTGGGAATTTAGGACAAAATTGGGGTTTTATGGGTAATTTGGTCATTTTGTGGAGTTTAGGGCTAAAGGGGTAAAAAATTCTGAGTTTAGATTGATAACCCATTTGAGCCATGGACTAAGGGAATTTCCCAATTGGATCCTCCATGTGTTGGTACTAGTCAAACCCTAGTTTGGAGCTAAGAGCTTGGGGAAACCACTCACATGAGTTTCCAAAAGGGTATGGGATCAGGTGTGGAGAAGTTGGTTTAGGGTTGTGAGGTAGTGTATGAGAGTGTGATGTGCAAGTGTGTGTGCCTTACTCAGACCACCCAGGGTAATTCCTAAGGCTTGACAACCTGTAGAGAACTCGTGTTGATTTGTTATGCATGGTCTCATCCTCCTAAGTACTTAGAGTTTAGACTTTAAGCATTTGAAAACTTCAAGTGAAGCAAAGAAGTGTTCTTTGAATTTTTATGGGGTAACAGATCCATTGCTAGTCTTCTAAGATAGTCATCAGGAAAGTCCTATGGCTAGACCCTAGACTATTCAAAAGAAAGACTAAACCTTAACAAAATTGAGGTCAACAAATGGACCCCCATAAGGTGTGGTGTGCTGGGCTAGCACACAGCACTTATTGGTGCTGAACGACTAGATCAACAAATCTAACACAACTGTCTGACTCAAAACTCAAGACTCAGTGAGAAAGTGTTCACTCAGGATTATCTGTGTAGAAAACCTTCAAGTCCCAGGATCTCTTGCTGGGGAAGAGAAAATGGAATACCTTCATTAAGGAGCTATGAATTTGAAGCCTCTAAATTATAATGGTGTCTAATCCGATGCGATATGAAGTTGTAATTTATAATTAGGTTTGAACTTGAATTTCTGACTTAAATTTAAATTTTGAGTTTGGATTTGATTTTGAGCCTTATGGAATTTACGAAAATGTAAAATTTATGAATTTTTTTGTAATTTTTACTTATATTTTGAAATTTTAGTCCTGTGGGAGTCTTTGAGTTTAAGTGAGTGCAGAGAGGGGAGTCAAAATTTAGGTACCAACCTCGAAAATGAGAATTGAAATTTAGGTACCAATCTCAGAATATCGTGAATGCTGAAGATTTTCTTGGATATAATATGAGAATTTAGAGATTTTTAGGGAATCAGACGACAAAGCTCAGTCCCAGAAATATCGTGAAGGGCGGAAAGTATCTCGGAAAGGAAGCTGAAATTTAGGGAAATTTAGTGGATCAGATGACAGAGCTCCGATTCAGAAGTATCGTGAAGGGTGGAAAATATCTCGAAAGGGATATGAAAATATAGGGAAATTTTGAGAATCAGATGACAAAGCTCCAAATTAGAAATATCATGGAGGGGAGAAGATATCTCGGAAGGGAAATGGAAATATAGGGAAATTTAGAGAATTAGACGACGGAACTCTGACTGAGAATTATTGTGGATGTTGGAAAATATCTCTGAAGGGAAATGAAAATATTAGGAAATTTATAGAATCGAACAACAGAGCTCCGATTCAGAAATATTGTGGAGGGCGAAATATATCTCGGAAGGGAAATGGAAATATGGAGAAATTTAGAGAATTAGATGGCAGAGCTCTGATTCAAGAATATCATGGAGGGCGGAAAGTATTTCTGAAGGGAAGGGGAAATATAGGGAAATTGACAGGATGGGACGATAAAGCGCCTTCCTGAAAATATCATGGAAGGCGGAAAATATCTCAGAAAAGATGCAGAAAATTAGGGAAATTGATGAGATCTTGGGAAGGGAAGCTCTAGGACTCACATCCGGTCTAGGTGGTGACAGGTAGGAATTAGAATTTAGGTACTGATCCTAGAATTTCTCGTGACAAGGTTTATAGAAATTTTGACATTGACTTTTTGAGAAAGTAGAATTGGTGTAATTTGATCAAGACTTTTAACCATTGCAAGATTTGTAAAATTTGGTGGAATTTCAAATTTGTGGGAAGTGACGTCGTGTAAAGGGCTAAATTTTGTAGTGTGTCCTTAGAAATGAAGAATTTAAGGATGAGTGGGAGGATTCAGAGTCTCCACAAAGAGAATTAGCTTATCATTTGCTTTCAATTTATCATTTTCTTTCAATTTGTTCGACTTATTTCTTTTAATTTTGTTTCAATCCATCTTATTTTCTCTAATTTCATATTTAATTTCTTTTTGGTTTTGTTTCATTTTGGCTTCTTCTATTTGTTATCTTTCTTTTTACTCTTTTTTGTATCGTTCTTTGTTCGTTTTAATTTGGGACCAACTTATTGTCCTGCGGATCATCGTGTCAAAAGAAACATTTCTGAAAAGCTTGGCAAGCTAAAACAAAAATCTTCATTAATCTTTTGTTGAAAGCAAGAGTACAACTAATCAGATGCTGACAAGCATCCAAAAGTTGACTGAGTGTACGTAGTTGAACAAAAATATCATATCATATCCTGCTGCTACAAAAGCGGTGACAACTAATGTGACCTGGTGTATGAGGTAGTAGACTTATGCCGTCTGAGGCTACTCCATGGACAAGCCAACCAGCTAAGGCTACGAATAAAAGTCCCAACGCAAACTACCGGAGGTACTGCTATCACAATGGTAAGACCAAAGGCTTTTCAACTCTGAATTTTGATCGTGCTAGAATGACATCTTATCCTCATCCATTCTTCTGAAGGTAACAGATACTCTTTGTCTTGTAACTCATGGGATGCAGTGCTTTGCAAGATCTGGCTAGTTTTCATTCAGCACCAACACTGACTTAACTTGTAGAGGGATCTCGATCGAACCTCAGAACTCTCCTTGTCCTACAATCTGAACAATTCGACCAAACATAATATTACTTTCACTTCTAAATGAGACCGTGCATAATGGTCTCACTCGTGGAGGTCAATATGTGGCGGGATACAGTCCCCATCCTCATAGAAATTTATAATGCAGGTGTTGGGAATACAGTCTGCAGGCAGCACGTGCCACTCGACCATCCTCTTTATCATTTTCTTGATCTGCAACAACATTGGATCCAACTCATCGTCTTGTAGAATACCAGGGGAATTATCCTATTGGTCTTGAGTGAAGTTGTAGCAGTACCCTGTACGGCTTATTTTTAGGTTAAGTGTTGTATTTTTGAAAAGAGGTCGCCTACAGAAATTGTCGAAAAATTTTTAATTTAATTTAAATAAATAATTTGAAAAGTAGTATTTGATTTTGAAAATAATTTTAAATTTGAAAGTTTTAAGATATGAAATCAAACTGATCTCACATCCCGAATAGTTTATATAACGAACACCGCACCACAAACTGTATATCTATCTCGGAGGGTAGACACACTGCTTGATGATGGGGCTCGGTTAAATAAACTAAAAGATTTGTGACATCTATTTGGTCTGCGAACCAATTTTATAAGCCGACAAGTTCCTGCTTAATATAAAGGAATTAAACGGGGTTTATATTACCAGGTTCTTAAAGTTAAGTATAAAGGCAAGCCCCTATAGTTAATTACATATTAAATGAAGTGAATCATTTAAGAAAACTCTCGATAATGATCAGTGGTTTTGCTCTCAAGAATTTCAAAGTTTAAGGTTTTCAAAAGATTGGATTTTTGAAATTTTAAAAGGGATTAGCTCAAATTTGGAACAGTTTATTTTAGGAGTCCAAAGGAAGAAAAGTAGGAAAAGCTGAGGATCAAAGAGGAATCTTGGCAACTTTCTACACTATCCTATGGTTTGGCTTCAATTTGAAAATTTACTTAATGTTTCCATCGTGCCAATTTTAATTAATTAGGACTTATATTTGCATGACGCAGTCATGCAAATAGCCTCGAAGATGCGAGGGTTTATGTCGTATCGGACGACGACCTCGGAATCCTAAAGTGTTAAGGCTTATATTACACAGCAAGTGCTGCTGAAGCTAAAGACGAAGTTAGGATTTACGTCACGCTAGGCGAACTACCTCGAAATCTTATGTGTTTGTTATTTAAATTATGAAGAATTCGATTGAAGATCATCTTTTATTTTGTTGTTGTGATTGCTATCGTTGTCTCATTTACATATTTACAATCAAATATGAACATTCTCTCAAATAGTGTTAAGATGCGTACATAAGAATACGGGGAAGGTTTACATACATGTCAATCAATGCATATGTGTTTACATATTTAACTTTCATTTCAAGCTCCTCAAACATATAACTTTAACTTAGTATAAAATAATAATAATAATAATAATCTCTCTTCCCCTTTTCAGCATTGTTATTATCATTCATTTGTTTGATTTATATTCCTATACATGAGAAGGTATAATTTACCTTTTAGGAATTTGAACAGAAGCAGAAAAAAAAGGATTTCATGTAAAACGAAAAATATAGGTGATACAAATGAAAGTCAAAAGTTTGGGTGTTAGATATGTAAATGCACGAGCTGGGCGATATGCATATTAAAACAGTTAAGTTTAAGTGCTATATATGTAAGATCAGAGAAATCTTATTGTATTTAAATAAATGCTCCGATTAAAACGCATCCATTTATCCAACACATCAGTTGGAAGAATGAAGACTGCAGCTGTCCTTCTTGTGAACTTCAAAGGAAGAAGTCCTTCTCGTGAACTTCAAAGGAAGAAGAGAAGAATAACTCTTCTTTTTTTTTTTAAGATATAAATAAAACAACAAAAAAAAAAGTTTTGGTCCTAAAATATAGAGCATAAAAGAGAATTAAGAAATTCTTTGAACCTCATCCACGATCCAAATAGCAGTTCAAGAGCCTCATTACTGTATTGATACTATGGGAAGCAAACACTCAGATAGTTGGCTTCCATTAAAAGCAAACCCCCCCCCCCAGAAATAGGCATAATCTGCTTTGATCTAGCTGGGGCCAATGTCCTTCAAGCACAGATCTGCTCCTCTTCCATGGCAGACATTACCGTCACCATCAGGTCCTTCCCTTCCTCCAAGCTGCCAGGTGATCTTATAGGATACGCCTTTGATGACTTTGTACCCATTCTTCCCGATGGTGCCGGCTTCTGCTGCGGATACGCCTTGGAGGCACCAACATCCGCCTTAGACTCAAAGTGGTGCTCCTCATCCGACATTTCTGTTTTCTCCCCTCGATCTCATCTCTCCAACAAACAGATCAGCAGCAGGTTGAACGGAAGAGGGACTAGGGTTCACGAATGGCGGCCATGGGATTTTCTTGCGTCGCGATCCATTAGGTAGAGAGGGAGGAGTGATGCTTTCGGCGCTGGGAGATGGGTTTTCGGCCGAATGAATCTTGTGGGAAGAGAAAGTTGCGGCTGTTTCGCGAACAGAAGGAGTTAGGGTTTTGTGAGAGGGTGTCGTGAGGTATAAATAGGGGAGAACTCCTTTTTTATTATTATTTTTAAATTGCATGCATCGATTTTCGTGCAATTTGCTCGTGCATAGAACACTAGCAAAATGGGTATCCTACCTAGCTAAAATCGACGTTTCGAACGTAATGACGCAGTCTGTTTCGTCATCCGAAGTCGTTCGGACAACCTCGTCGACGGTCACGTCAAAAACGGGTTAAAAGGGGATTTTGATAAAATTGGGTCAAATATGCAAAATTTGCTCATGGTGTAGTTGAACAAAATAAAATTGAGAATATTTGGGATTTTCTGGAATTTTTTGGAAATTTTTGGAATTTTAAGATTTTTGGGTTAAAAAGGGTATTTTGGGTATTTGGAGGTTATTTGGAGGGTATTGGGGTATTTTGGTAGGTTTAGGGTTCAGAATGTGTGTGAGAGTGTGGTGTGTGCGGGTCGGCCCTCACTGGACCGGGTCGCCTGGGGTAGTCGTAAGGCCGAAGAGTCCTATGGGGAACTCGTCCTTTAAACCTTCGCATTTGATTTCAACCCTCCAGGTGATTAGGGGTCTACAATCAAGCTTGTGGGGTTTGCGGGGAGTCAAGAGGTGTTTGGACTTCTAAAGGGTGGGTTCCACTTCTAGTCCTCTAAGATAGTCAAAGGAAAAGCCTAAGGCTAGATCCTAAGTACTAAAGAGAGAAGAGAAGCCCTCATCAAAAATGAGGTCAACATACCCACACTGAATGGTGACCCTGTTGTTTCCTCTATTACATTTTGTTTGCTCCGTGTACGTTCTTTCCTTCAGACGGCCGGCTCTGCCTAAGTCATGGAGAGTGAACTTAATTTAGAATATTTTCTTGATGATTCCTCGAAAACACGTCTGTGTATAGCTCGAAGCCTTCCAAAATATTCACAAATCTTTCTTGTATTTCTTCATAATGGTGGAATTCTTTCTTTATAACCCTCTGATCTTTGCCAACATGTAGTATGGAACACCTTCTGTGGTGGCAAAACAAACTGTGGTACGTATGGCTCTACATCAAGATGGTCCCTGCTCCTAAGTAGCATCGATGTGACTGCATATGCCTCAAATGTGTCATACTCCTTTAAATGTAGAACGTGACGCTATGGGCATTCTGAATATGCCCCTGTCACTGAAGGTACGTTTGGGTAGACTTGAGTTGCAAGTCAAATACCAGGTAAAAATTTCTTTCATTGGATACCATGTCGGCACGTTGTCCTCAGCAGTCTCTGGCTCAGTATCTATGCATGACATGCTATCGTCAATTTCTTTCATTTATGAATCATAAAATTCTTCTGGGATAGGAGGTAGCTCGACGGCTAACTACCATGCATGTCTCCTCTCCATTCTGTAAAAGAGGCATCGCTAGAGAAATTTGTATTTCTTCTTTTTGTAAGTGCCAACGGTGGGTCTGGAACTCTCTCAGCTATAGCAGTGAGAAGACCACCCTCTGGAGTAGTGGTCATGGATGGAATCTGACTGTGTCTCCCGGTGAGGTGTGAGTCAACAAAACCTCCAATGCCTCCATGTCTTGATGTCTATTTGGTCACTCTACGACCACTTTTCATTTTTTTACTCCATTTTCAGAGTGCAAGGTCCAAGCCATCTTTGAAAGCAAACATCAACTTGTAACATGACACTTCCTACATAAGTAAACAAGAAGAAATGTCTGTGGTTGGTGATTTGCATGAACAATAACAATAACAATAACAATAACAAACTTATTATTATTTATTTAATGATTTTGCAATTATTTTGATGCCATTGTCTTATTTAATATAATTTTATAAGATTTGGAATTAGAATTTAAAAAACTTTTTCATTTTGTGAGAAAATTTATTTTATTTTACTTAGCTTTATTTTATTATAAGATATGGACTCAGTCACAGAAACTGGCAATATGGTTATATCGGAATAAAAATCTATCTTCATATTTATCATGTCGCGTAGTATTTCTTTAAATATCACCCATTTATTAGCAAGATGGGTCTATCCCCTTGAGAACCCACCAGCTAGTACGACCCCTCTAAGTAAACTTGTCCCACCAAGAATCACCCTTTCCAGGTCGGTTCAAATTTTCCACCTATCTTTCGGTGTGCAAAAATAGGTCTTCTAAGAATGAGCACAAGGTCACCAATTTTGAGCGACCTCGGGCGGACCAATTTATCACGGGCTTGATTCATCTTCGCTTGATAGAGTTCCAAATTCTGTTGTGTAAGCAATCTTTTCCCTTCAACACTTTCTAATTCTGCATGTCATAGCTTGGCATTATCTTCTGTTGTAATTTGGTACACTGAGTGATGGTAGCTGAACCTCTAGGGAAAGAACTGCCTACGACCTGTATATGAGTGCATAAGGTGTAGACTGTGTCGGCATTATGACGGTCATCCTGTAGGCCCACAAAGCTTCGAGTAAATTCTCATGCCATCCTCTTTTGTCATCGTCGAGCATTTTCTTTAAATTTTGCATGAGTGTCTGGTTTAAGGCTTCCACTAAGCCATTTGTTCTTGGATAGTAGATTGTTGATTACATCTAGTCTATCCCGTGTCGTCTGACAAAATTGTAGATCTTGGGGCTCTTGAAGGCAGACCCATTATTTGAAATTGTTCTGTGTGGTACACTAAAGTGGTAGACAACCTGATTCTTGAAAAACTGTAGAACCTATTGTGCTGTGACTTCTCGCAGGGGAACTAGCTCAGTTCACTTATAGAAGTAATTGATGCACCAAAAATATATACGCTTTTTACTATATAATTTTACCAATTTTTGGTGATATTGTACTTTAAAGAAAGGTATTTTTCATGATTTGTTGCAGGTATGATGATTTTAGGTGATTGGAGTGAAAAGAAGCAAAAATGAACGAATCCAGAGCAAAAAGGAGCACAAAGGAGCAAAATGGTGGAAAAGGTGTTCTGGCACCACCGACGCTAGAATGGGTGCCGCCGGCACCTAAATCCAGAGACTTCAGCATTTAATCGACACGATAGAGCACCGCCGGTGCCCTATCTGGCACCGCTGGTGCCCGAAGTCGGTGTAATTCAAATTTGAAGAGTTTTGGCGACTTTTTGAAGGGATGACTATGGAAACTCTTGGGACTTTGTCCCTATCTTATAAGTAACTATTTTTGGATGAAAAGTGTGTGCGTCTGTGTCTTTGGTGTCTTCTAGAGTAGTTTTAGTGAGTGCTAAGTGTTAGGGTTTAGGAGAAAACTGTGTAGAGTGAGGATTTGAGAGGAATTCTTCTTTAAGGAGTGGAGGAGAAGGGGTAAAGTGAGATATTGCATCTTCCTTTCCATTCTAAAGAGAGAATCAAGTGTTGTAAAGTAGAGAGAAGAGGATTCAAAGGAACTTCAAGGGAATTTCATTGGGGAAGAGAAAGAGATAAGTTTTATTTTCTTTTGTGGTTTGCATGACTTCTCTTTTATATATAAAATCCATGTTTTATTGTATCTTTTCTATGAATTCAGAGTAGTCTCCCTTGTCTTTCTTCTTACATAGATATGTGATGATGGATTGATGTGGATTTGATGCGCTTTTAATATAATTAATAAATTGTGATGGTTTTTCATTTTGAACATAATTTACTTTTCAATTTGGCCAATTGAAATGTTAAAATATGTTGTTGAACATTAAGTTTGAAAGAATTTAATGTCCTACAATAATAATGAAAGATGCAATCAATTTCTATGGATGAATTGTGTAGTTCATGGGAATTGAATGCAAATAAATAGGGAAATATGTTTTGATGGACTTCAATGTGGAGATTTTAGGGTGACAGACTGAAATCTCTAAATTGGTTTTAAGATTAGTAACTAATATCAAAGGTTAGCCTTCGGGTGAAGGGTGAGTGGGAGTTCTGAAGTGAGAGCCGGTATCCTCCTAGCCTAGCCTTAGATTTAGTGACTAAACATATGATATGTCAATGTTCTTTTCTTACTTAGAAGAGGGGGTACACCTTTAAGGGTAAAGAATCATCTATGCTCCTATTTGGCACAATAACATAAATATTTGTTCCTTATCAATCGACACATCATATTCTCATTGCAAGAGGAAAGATACTTTTCTCATATATCAAAAATCTTTCAAATACCTAGTTTAGTGTGTCTGGTATTTAATTCAATTTCTAAAGTTGTTAGAAGCAATTGTAGTTAGTTAATTGTTACTGTTTCCTGCATAGTAGTAGTAAGTAGTAAACTTTAATTGCAAATTAAATATAAGATTTTAGTGTTACATTACTTTTATTGTGAACGCTTTCTTATATTCCAAACTTCCTTGTGGGATCCATAACCAGGACTCCATTAGAGCCTTGTATTACTTGATACAATACATATACTTGCGTTGAATGCTTAGACTTAACAAAAAGATTACAAATATGTAAATTTAAGTTCATAAATTCTTGCAAATATAATTTCGACGCATCAAGTTTTTGGCGCCATTGCCGGGGAAGTTAACAAAGTAAAGAAAGAAAGTTAAAAAGTATAACTGGTATTTATTGATAATATAGTAACAGAAAAACTTTACTTTGTAGTGTGTATTTGTGTGTTAGTTCACTTTATTAAAGTATTTGTGTTTGTATATGCATAGTAGCGGATCTATAGGTTTAGTGCCTTATGATTCAGAGTTAGAGCGTACTGTCAAAAAAATTAAAAAACAACAAAAACAAATTGAAAATCCTTACAAAATAGTAAATAATCAAGACAATCAGAGAAAGGATATTGAAAATTTGCCAAGACCTTTAAGAGATTATGCTAACCCAACAGCAGATGAAATTCACATAATTATTCAAAATCCTGTTGTTGCTACTAATTCATTTGAACTTAAACCTGCTATTATCCAAATGGTACAAAATAATCAATTCAGAGGAACACCTAATGAGGATCCAAATTTACATCTCGTTTTTTTTCTAGAACTGTATGATACTTTTAAATATGACAGAGTGTCTAGTGACACAGTTAGACTTGGACTTTTTCCTTTTTCATTAAGGGATAAAGCTAAGGCGTGGTTAAACTCATTAGCACCGGGATCTATTAGAACTTGGGCAGAATTATCTCTAAAGTTTCTATCAAAATATTTCCCTTCATCAAAGACTGCTAAACTAAGAAATGATATTACATCATTTTGTCAGTTTGAAGGAGAGTTAATATATGAAGCTTGGGAGAGATTTAAAGATCTTCATAGGATGTATTCACATCATGCTTTACCAGATTGGTTAATAATTCAAACATTTTATAATGGATTAGTGGGATCATTGAGATCTATTATAGATGCTGCTGGTGGTGGTTCATTAATGTCAAAACCTTTTGATGAAGCATACGCATTAATTGAAGAAATGACTACTAATAATTTCTAATAGCCCTCTGAACGGGTAAATCCTAAGAAGAGGAGCTAGTGTTCATGATTCAGATATGATGACTTTGATAGTTTCTCAAATTGCAGCCTGTTCAAAGAAAATATATCAATAAGGAATGAATTATTCTCAACCACCTCAGGTGTTGGAGGAAAATTCATTTGGACAGATAACAGAATCTCAAACACCATATGAGACTTTAAATGCTATTAATAAACTGTCGGCATATTTTTGAGTTATGTGTATTATTTTAAAAAGGGGGTCGCCTAATAGAAATTGTCGGCGAATTTTTAATTTAATTTGAAAAAATAATTTAAAAAGTAGTATTTGATTTTGAAAATAATTTTAAATTTGAAAATTTTAAGATATGAAATCAAACTGATCTCACATCCCGAATAGTTTATATAAACGAGCACCGCATCACAAACTGTGTATCTATCCCGAAGAATAGACACACTGTTTGATGGCGAGACTCGAATAAATAAACTAGAAGATTTGTGACATCCGTTTGGTCTGCGAACCAATTTTATAAGTCGACAAATTCCCCTGCTTAATATAAATGAATTAAGTAGGGTTTATATTACCTGGGTTCTTAAAATTCCCTACAAGGGCAAGCCCCTATAGTTAATTACATCTTTAGTGACGGGAATCACCTAAGAAAACTCTCAATAATAATCAGTAGTTCTGCTCTCAAGAATCTCAAAGTTTAAGTTTTCAAGGGATTGAATTTTAGAATTTCAATAGGGAATCGATCAAATTTGGAACATTTTATTTTGGGAATTCAAATGAAGAAAGGTAGGAGAAATCACAGATTCGAAGCAAACTTCGGTAATTTTCCGACTATCCTATTGTTTGGCTTGAATTTAGGAAGGCCCTAATGTTTATTTAATATTTTGATCTTGCCAATTTTAATTAATTTGGACTTATATTTGTATGGTAAAATCACACAAATAGCCTTGAAGATGTGAGGGTTTATGTCGTACCAAACGACTACCTCGGAGTCCTAAGACCGGTTAGGGCTTAATTTACATGACCTGATCATGCAAATGCCTAACGAAGAGTTGAGGATTTATGTTGCACTAGGCAAACTACCTCGAAATCTTATGGCTTTGCTGTTTAATTCTAGGAATGTTTAGCTGATGTAGAGTTGTTTTGCTGACGAAGATGGCCGTGCTGCCCACCTTGCTCCAAGCTCCTTGTTGTTGCAGAGGTTTAGTTTTAGAAGTCATAAATCAAAGGATGAGAGAAGTGTTTTGGTTTAGAGAAGATCTTAAAATCCAAGTGTTTTTTAATATTTTAATTAAACAAATCTTAAAGTTGATTATAACAACACCGGTTAAGATCCCACGGTTCCATCCTTCCGGCATCATTATTTTTATCGGATTCACTTAGTCCGGATGAATCCGCTAAACTCAATTGAATGAGTTCCACACTTTCATTTAGGCTTGTGGGAAATCTCGTTAGCAACACGTAGGTTACATCATCCGAGGTATTCCCGATCATCCAACAAGACGTTTTAATTTAGTTGTAATTGTAGTTTTGTGTTCTATTTGTGATTAAATTTTGAGTTGTTTTATATTTTGAAATGTTGTGTCGATGAATTTTATCTTGCAATGACTTTTAATTTAGTTTTGGTTTCAGTTTTAGGGACTATCCTAAAGGTGTGGGTTTTCATGCAACGAGTTGTTTATCATGCGAAAAGTAAGTGCGATGCGATTAAATAAATTACAACAAAATAAAAGCGTACACGGAGGGTCTTCCCGTCATCCCAAGCTGCACTTAAACACAATTTAGAATATTTAAGCAAGTTCTAGGTAAAGCTAAGGGAAGGGTTATGGTTTTCTACCGAGTTCCTAATCCTATACTAGTCATCTCCTATGACGTCTGGGTTCTCGTGTTTTGGTTTGAGGACGATTTTCTTCATCGAAGAACAATTAAGTTCGATTGTTCTTATAAATATCCTATCATATTGAGGAAGTGCTTAAGAAGAATCTTAAACATCTTTTCAATATTGCTAGAATTGTTTTAAGTCCAAATGAATTTAATTATACAAATGAATTAATCGTCCGGAATTCAAGTTTTGTTGTTATCTTACTCAGTGAACTAGGACATTTGAATATCCTATGAGGGAAGTAACATTTCATTTAACGTTCTCTTTAGGAGTTATGAAAACAAAAGCTTTCGAGGGCAAATTGATGTTCAAATGGTTTATGATTTAATTTCAGTTAGTGGGTTTAAATTTGGAATAGTGTTCAAGTTGTTTTATATTTATTTTTGAATTTCTTTCTGTCTTAGTTGATGTTATTTTTAATTCAATTTAATTTTAACTTTAATTTGATTTAATTTGGTTTAGTTTTAATTTTAATTTAATTTAATTTGATTTTAATTTTAACTTGATTCTATTATTTAATTTAATTTAATTCAATTTAATTTGATTTGATATGATTTAATTTAATTTAATTTAATTTGATTTAATTTAATTTAATTTAATTTAATTTAATTTAATTTAATTTAATTTTAATTTAATTTAATTTAATTTTATTTTTAATTTTAATTTAATATTTTATTTTTTATGTTTTAAAGATGATTTAATTGTAATTGTTAAAGTATTAATTTAATTGAAATTTGAAAAGGGTTTAATTTAAATAATTTAACCTTAATTTAATTTAATGATTAAGTCTTTTAGCATTTTAAATCTTAAATTTGGATTATCATTTTAATTAGGAATTAAACTTTATTGAGATGATTAATCTAGGGATTATTAAATTAAAGAACAAATCTCTTCCTAATAATATCCCTATTTTAATAATTCCAACTTTATTATTCTTCCAAATTTAATCAATTATTTAATTAAAGTTTATTTTAATTATTTTTAAATTGTTTAGTAGGTTTCTACCCTTTAATTATTTAAATTTCAATCATCCAAATCAGATTAGGATCAAATATTTTACTCTCTAAAGTTTTAATTAAAGGTTAAAATTTTAATTACCATTTTGCCCTTCAAGCTTAATAATTTCATAACTCACTAAATTGAGCTTAAATGAACTTGAAATTTTTATATGACTTCACTCATATGTCGATAAAGACATGAGAGGAGAAAATGTGATTTTTCTGTATTTAATTTATTTATGTAATTATTTTTGGTGGAAAATAGGGATTTCCAAGGAAAATTTAATAATATGACCAAGGGAAAGTTTCTGTCCTTAAGAAAATTATGAGACATTTTTAATGACCAGAGGACGACTTGGACCAATTTTGGTGATTTTTTGAATTATATTCTTTTTATTATAATTATTTTGAGTTTTGGGGTATTAATTGATTTAAAAATAAAATAAAGGTTGAAAAATGAATTTTATATTTTTCAAAAATCTATCTGATATCAAGGAAATCAGGGAATCAAATTTTACAATTTTCTGATTTTTCTTTGATTTATTAGAATTATTTTAGTGGAAATGCTAAAAAAAATACATTTTTTTTAATTTTAAAATTACCCCGGGGCTTTAAAATTTAATATCTCATTATAGAGACTTAAGAAAAATATGGGGTTTGTTCCTAAGTAATTAAAATTCAAAATGTGACATTTTGGTGAATTTTATTATTTTTGTGATTTTTATTATTTTTTAATTATTAAAAATATTAAAATAATGCAAAAAAATCAACTTTTTTAGAAAATTGAAATTTTAATTTTCTTAAATTCCCCTAATATCAGAGAGGCTCCAAAACCAATTTGGTGAATTTTTAAAAAGTATTTTGAAAGTTATGAATTTTTAAAGTTTAAATTGGCTAAATAACTTAATCAACCCTTTTAGTAGGGTTAACCAAGTCCAATTGACTTCAAATTTTTATGGTGGGTTCCTCTGATCCTAAAGGTTAGTGGAGAATTGATTTCAAGTCAATTTGATGTATGATTAGCTCTAATTAATTAAGGACCTATTTTGGGTGTTTAAGCCAATTAGGGTTATTCCAAGTGGATTAATTCAAAACCTATTTTTCCTTGGTTCCTCTGGTCATAATAAACATCACCAAATTTTCATAAAATTTATTCCATAACATGCTAATTATTGTAATTAAAATACTCAAAACAGAAACATGAATTTGAAAAATCAATAACTCTTCATAGGGATGGCCTTTGACTTTGGAAAATTCAGGGAATGTTCCTAAATTCAGAGGCTTCAAAAGCCCTATGGTCTCATGCCATGGTGAGTTTTTTATATGCATGGAGAATTAAAACAATACAGAGAGTAAATAAATTATTAAAAATAAAATACTTGATGAAATTAAATGATTTCTTTTCCACACTATTCTCCTCTGTTCACTGAGCAAGAGGGTATTTTTATTTTATTTTTCTGATTTTTCTACACAAAGTTATGCATTTTTGAAGTTTAGGGAATTAAATAAATAAGAAAATCCCTCTTTTCTATTTATCCGAATCGGCGCTGCGTCAACCTTAGCATCCCCGAACAGCCACGCAGCGCTTTCTAAATCGACGCCGCCATCCGACTCAGCGCTCCAAGGGCCTGCTGTATTGTTCCGTCTCCTCATCCCCGAACCGGCATCCGTTCATCGTCCCCAAGCCTCCTAGCCCGAGGACCGTCCACAGTAAATCCCTAATATCTCACTCAATACTTAACGGATTTTCGTGTTCTCGTGCTCTATGGATTCGTCTTGAAGAGACGAATACATCTATACGGTGATCATGCATTGAGGCATTTGAAATGGAGAATCTCTAGAAGCTCGGGATAAAGAGTTAGCTCAAACCTTTGCTCAGAGAAGTGTGGCTTCAATCTGAGGGTTGTGTCACCTTCGATTGGGTCCCAGCAAGCTCCAGATGAAGTCTCCCGGTCGCGTGAATTGTCTAGGTATGATTTGGACCAAGCTCGATCACAAAGCTTGGAGTCCGGAACGGATGGGTGGCCCGGAGAGGGGGCTTTTGCCGTGGACTTCTTCCCTCGGTCCGGTGAAGGTGTAGGACCTATCAATTTGGGGATTGGTCCACTCGTGAAGAAGTGTCCCGGTTTTGTCGTTGAAATTTGAACTCGAAATTGAGCTCGACTAGAGGGAATTGGGGCTAGAATCCAGTGGGGATCAAGTGCTCTATGTGTAGAGAGTGGTCTAGAATGATTTTGGCAGAGTTTCCTTAAGGTTGGTTCAGCAACTCTCCCATGGTCGAGAGAGGGGGTGTTTAAATAGAGCTTGCTGGAGGCTCTCCCAGGGGGAGTTAGGGCTTGGGATCGACTGCTTCGGTGAGGAGAAGAACAGCCATGATGGCCACTGGGCATGGGGCGGCTCGAGCAAGGGAGAATTTCAATGTTGGCTCACATGTGAGCTCTCGGGTGTGGTGTTTTCCGGTGGCACTGGTGGTCGGCCGCCGAGCACTGGTCACCATCTTGTTCGAGTGGGTCGGGGTGGGGTTTAGTGTAGGCGATTGGCAAATGCCATGTGTCAAAAGCTTGGATTAGAATGGTATGGGAGAAGGCTCATTTTGCACTTGGTTTGGTCAACCCATGGAAATGGGCTTGGTTCACCTCCCCATGGTCGATTTGGGTGAGGGAGAATCGGATGAATCAGCTAGGAAAGGGTAGAGAAGTCACCATCCATAAATATTTTGATTAATCATGGATTAAGGTGAAGCATTAAAAGGGTTAAAACCTTTTTAAGGGGGCTTAAAAGAGGCTCCTCCTTTTGCCATTAATGGCTTGGTCACATGCAAGCAACTCACATGGCTTGCATGTGGCTTAAGAGTGGCTTCATGGCTTGTCTTTGGCTTGGGGAAAAGCTTGGTCAATTTCATGAAAATGAATTTTAGAAATTTTGGTAATTGATCACTGAAAAATTTATTAAGAAATTCATACCTATTTTTGATGAAATTGCACTTTAAAGAAGGGTATTTTCTTTATTTTATTGCAGGAATGAAGAATTTAGGTGATAAAAGCAAAAATCATTAAAAGGAGTGAATTTGGAGCAAAGTCATGCAATTTGTCTTGAGTCGCCGACGGCGAGATCGAGCCGCCGACGGCGAGGTTACGAGAAGAAAATTCTGAAGAATTTATAACTGTCTCACTGACAGCGAGCCCGAGCCCGCTGACAGCGAGCTAGAGCGGTTTGAAGATCTTCTAGAAGCCTCGCCGACAGCGAGGTAGTTCGTCGCCGACGGCGAGCTAGTTTAAATGGCTCAGATACATTGAACCTGGACACCTTTTGAAGGGATGCTTACACACCTCTTGGTCCTTTGCTCACCTCTATATATAGAAGCAGAAATTAAGTCTTTAGTGTGTTCTAAGTGTTATTGTGTCGAGTTTTGTGTGCAGTTTTGTGTCTTAGTGTGTGTCTTAGAGAGTCCTTGAGTGTTATAAGTGAGTATTTAGTGAGTTAGTGAGTTTTTAGTGAGTTTCTTCGTACTAGAAGGAAGAGTCGAAAGGAGCTGCGAGGAGTACGCTTGGAGATAAATTAAGATAAGTATTTGTATTTATTGTTTTTAACTTTAAATGAAATCCATGCTTAGTTTAGTTCCCATGTATTCTGAGTAGTTTATTAGTCTTTCTCCCTGTTATGAAATTAAGTGATTTGATGAACTAAAAATAGAAGTATTTATATATATATTAATAAATAGTGATAATTTTTATTTAAAACTTAATTTACTTTCAAACTGGCCATATAATTTGTTAAAATATGTTGATTATCAACTATAGTAAAAATTACATCGATATTCGGGGAATTCAAAAGCCTTGGAAGGAGGGTGCAAATAAATAGGGAAATAATATCATCTGGGCGTAGAATTGAGCATTTTAGTGTGACGGACTAAAATATTCAATTCGGTCCTATTGTTTGAGAGCTGAAGTGTAGATGTTAGCCCTCGGGCGAGGGGAACGTGGGAGCTTTGAAGTGGCAGTCGGTATCCTCCCGGCCTAGCCGCAGATTCAGTAATCAAACATAGGATTAGTCATTATTCTTTACACCTGGACCAAAGGGTAAAGAATAGGAATGCTCCTATTTGTCACAATACCTTGAAATTATCTATTTAAATTCATCAATCACTTAAATTTCTAAACAAGGGGAAAGATACTTTTTTCTGAATAGTTAAGACTTATTTAGCAATTAGTTTTATTTCCTGCACTTTCAATACATATTAATTTTCTTCTTAGTTAATTTATCTAATTAAAATACTTAGTTTACTTTATTGCGCTTAAATTCAGAATTCTAAATTTTCGTATATTATTATTATTATTATTATTATTATTTTAAAATTAGCTGTTATTTAATTTTCTCTTTCCCTGTGGGATCGATAACCAGGACTCCACTAGAGCCCTGTATTACTTGATACGATACATATACTTGCGTAGCATCCACAACATAAACAATTACAATTCTATACATATAATATAGCGGGGTCAAGTTTTTGGCTTCGTTGCAATCAAATTAAAATATCATAATATAAATTTGTGGGTCAGTAATTTAGGGGTGATTTGATGGGATTTGACATATGGCTTGATTTGGAACCATTTGATGATTGACTTAGGACTTAAGGGATGATTTTAATTGAATGCATGATGAAGAAGAGTGTCATATGGACTTTGAATGAATTTTGGGCCTTTGAAATTTAGTGAAGATGGGCTTTTGAATTTTAAAATGGATTTTAAGATGAGAATTTTTCAAAGTATTGGATCCAATAAGTGTTGAATTTAATTTAGGAATGTTTCATGAAGGATTTGGAATAAATTTGAAGTGGTTTAGGCTTGAATTGAGTTGGATTTGGACCTCTTTGGTAAATGGGCCAATGTAGGTCAAATTGGGCTAACTTGGTCCAATGTTGGGCTAGGGTTCAAATTGATGTAAAATTAATGTTGGGAAATATTTATGGGAGTGTTTCAAAGAGGTTTTGGCTTTGGTTGGGTTTTGATTTTCGGGTTTGGGCTTTTTTGGGTTAGGTTTGGGTTTAGGTCAAAATTGGGCCTTTTAGCTTTGGGTTGAATTTGAGTGGGGTTTGGGTCTAAATTTTGGGCAAATCATGTTAGTTTTTTGTTTGTTGGGATGTTAGGGAAGGTTTAGAAAAGATTTGGGGTTAATTGGAGTTGAATTGGGTTAGTTTGGGCTAAGTTTGGGTCATGGGTCCAAATTGCGCTTTAAGGTCCAAAGTGAAATTGGATTCAAATGTCAATCAAATTGGACTTGGATTTGGTCTAGATTGATGTTGGGGATGTTGAATTGAAGTTTAGAATTTAATTGGACCAGAATTTGGGACAATTGGGTAGGTTTGGCTTGACATTGGGTTCATTTTGGGTTAAAATGGGTCAAATTGGGGATTTTGTCAAAAGTGGGGTAAATTGACAAAATTGGCCCATGGTGTAGTTTAATAAAATGAAATTACGAATATTTGGAATTTTCTGGAATTTTTTGGGAATTTTTTGAATTTTTGGATTTTTTGGCTAAGAGGGGTATTTTGGGTATTTGGAGGGTATTGGGAGGTATTTTTGGAATTTTTGATATTTTTGGTCATGGATGATCAACTTTATTGGTGATGAAATGTTCAAGGTTAATTTTGGGGAATTTTGGGTGATTTGAAAATTTTGAAAAATTTGGGTAATTTCAAGTGCTTTGGGTAGGCTAGGCGGGTGTAGGGTCCCGGGTGTCAAAAATTGAAAATTTGCAAAATTGAAAATTTGCAAAATTGAAGATTGAGTAATTGTAAGTGGAATGAAATCATTTTGGTTGAGCCATGAAGCCATATCAAGCCCACATGAGCCATGAAGGGACTCATTTGAGGCATCCACTATGTTGTTCCTAACCCTCTTGCCGAGGGCTTAGGGGTTAAGGACCATCCATGTGAATCACCTTCATGAGTCGGGAGGTCGAGTTAGGAATGGGTTTGTTTTTAGGAGGTGTGTGAAAGTGTAGTGTATAAGTGTAGTGTGTGTGTAGGTCGGCCCTTCACCGGGACGAGGCCACCGAGCGATCCTAAGGCCGAAGAGTCCTATTGGAACTCATCCTTTAAACTTCCACATTTAATTTCAACCCTCTAGGTGATTAGGGGTCTACAGTCAAGTTTGTGGAGTTTGCAGGGAGTTAAGAAGTGGTCTGAATTTCTAAGTGGTTGGTCCCAATTCTAATCCTCAGGATAGTTAAAGGAAAAGCCTAAGGCTGGATCCTAAGTACTAAAGAGAAGAAGAGAAGACCTCATCAAAAATGAGTTCAACAAATGGACCCCCAATAGGTGTGGTGTGCTAACCATGCACACCGCGCGTATTGGCGTTGACCAAAAAGATCAACAAAACCAACACAGATGTCCAAGTGACAAACTCAGGACGAAGTAGAAGAATTTCTGCTGGGGAGTGTCAAGTGTATCTCTGAGACTGGAGATTCCTGAACTCTCGTTGGGAAAAGGAAAAGGAGATGAATCCCAAATCACATGATCTGGGGGAATTTCAATTTAGATTTCATTTTGTTTCAGTTTAAGTTTTGATGTGTGAGCTCAGATTTTAGTTTGAGTTTCAATTTAGATTGAGGTTTTGTTAAAATTAATTTGAAGGGATTTGAACTTGAAATGAAAATTGGAATTTTGTGGTTTTAGATGTAACATCTTCAACCTCAAAAGAAAATTGAATTGATCGGATTGAATCATTACAATGAGGAGAGAATTCAGAGCAATGTGGTATTGGACGTAAAATCCTTAACCTCAAGAGTTTGATTTTGATGTATTTCATTGCGATAGGGAAAGAATCCTAAAGCAATGCAGTCTCGGATGTAAAATCCTCAACCCAAGAATTTGATTTTGATGTATTTCATTGCGATAGGGAAAGAATCCTAAAGCAATGCAGTCTCGGATGTAAAATCCTCAACCCCAAAAGTTTGATTTTGATGTATTTCATTGCGATAGGGAAAGAATCCTAAAGCAATGCAGTCTCGGATGTAAATCCTCAACCCCAAAAGTTTAATTTTGATGTATTTCATTGCAATAGAGAAAGAATCCTAAAGCAATGCAGTCTCGGATGTAAGATCCTCAACCCCAAAAATTTGATTTTTTTTGATGTATTTCATTGCGATAGGGAAAGAATCCTAAAGCAATGCAGTCTCGGATGTAAAATCCTCAACCCCAAAAGTTTGATTTTGATGTATTTCATTGCAATAGGGAAAGAATCCTAAAGCAATGCTGTCTCGGATGTAAATCCTCAACCCTAAAAGTTTAAATTTTTTTGATGTATTTCATTGCGATAGGGAAAGAATCCTAAAGCAATGCAGTCTCGGATGTAAAATCCTCAACCCCAAAAGTTTGATTTTGATGTATTTCATTGCAATAGGGAAAGAATCCTAAAGCAATGCAGATCTCGGATGTAAATCCTCGACCCCAAAAGTTTAATTTTGATGTATTTCATTGCAATAGAGAAAGAATCCTAAAGCAATGCAGTCTCGGATGTAAGATCCTCAACCCCAAAAATTTGATTTTTTTTGATGTATTTCATTGCGATAGGGAAAGAATCCTAAAGCAATGCAGTCTCGGATGTAAAATCCTCAACCCCAAAAGTTTGATTTTGATGTATTTCATTGCGATAGGGAAAGAATCCTAAAGCAATGCAGTCTCGAATGTAAAATCCTCAACCCCAAGAATTTGAATTCGAAGTAATTGATTTTGTATAGATTTGTAGTGTTGATTTGACAAGTGTGGAATTTTGGTGTTTCAAGAATTTCATGAAAGTTGTAAAATATTTTTGTGGAAAGAAACAGATTAGGAGGGAATATGTAGATGTTACATATCCCATTCAAAAGAGTTGATCGGAAGTTGATGGTTTGGATTGGATACAATTCCTCGCCATCAGATTCGATCCGTGTCAATGGAATCAACCGCTTCCATCTCAGACAAGGGAGAGAGTAGAACGGATTGGATTTCAGATTTGGAAGATTGAATTTGAATTTGATTGAGATTTGATTTGAGATCTGGAAGGTTGAATTTGAATTTTTGATTGAGATTTGATTTGAAATTTGGAAAGTTGAATTTGAATTTTAGTGAAATTGAATTTGAATTTGATTTAAAATTTGTATTTTGTTTGTCTTTTAACGATTCAAATTTATTTTATCATTCATTTAATGTTCATGTAAATTTGGAGTTCATTATTTTTTAGATTTTTAAGGAAAGTTTTCTTTTATTCTTTTTATTTCTTTTCTATTTTTTGTTCGAAGTTCATTTAACTTTTAATGGCGTTTCCCAGTCAACTTGCACAAAAGAGGTGAAGGCCAAAAATGTGACATGGTCACTTTCATTCCAATCATGTCGAAGATACATCATACAACTCGATCTGGAATACATCTCATACAATCCATGTAGACTCAAAACGGACTATGTATGATCTTTGTCGATCCATCCAAAAAGGTATCACGTCGAAATCCATGTCCGAATAGTGAGGTACATGGTCGATAACATCACCTTCCAAGCCATCCTTGGCAAGGATGCCGTATGGATGTACGTTGGAGGTGTGATATTTTCCATGTAACTCACGGCTCGTAAGGCGGAGGCTTTCGAGCTCCGGGTCCAGGCTGGAAGTGATAAGGTGCTTTCCTGTCATCCATCCTTCGAAAGTAAGCGAGATCCGCTTCATTGGTACTCCCGGTATGCAATGTTTAGCGACATACTGCTCCGTTGCCCTTCGGTATCATGACGGAACCTACCGGTAATGGTATCTTTGCTGGCACTCGGAACTCACACGGGCCTGCTATCCGGAGGTCGGATCCGAACATGATATTACACTCGTTCGAAAAGAAGCGTGCGGAAAGGTTTGACAAAGTCGTGGTGATCTATGTGCGGGGGTATGCAGTCACCCTGCTTGTAAAAATTAATGATGCAACTGTTGGGTATGCAATCTGCTGGCAGTACCCTCTATGTTATCATTCTCTTTACCATCCTTTTGATGACTAATGGCATTGGATCCACCTGGCCATGACGGAGTATTCCCGGTGGGTTTCCCTTCTCGTCTTCTGCGAAGTTGTAGCGGCATCCACATTGTATTGTAATTTTCCCTTTCCACTGGCATCCATCTTCGGGGTTCCGAGTAAGTGTTTTCTCTTAGGCGGCCCGCTCGGCCCATTCTTTTCAAATCCCGGATGCGGTCCACCATTTGTTGTTGTTCGTATTCCGAGAACACGTACGTATGTAGCTCGAGGCCTTCTAGTATATTGATCCTCCTGCCTACGATTCTTTCGAAGTATTCAAAAGTTTTCTTCTCAACATTCTGCATTCTTTCTAGCTCATATTCTGGAATAATCTGCAAATGGCGAGGCCTGGTGACGTATTGTGGGATATATGGCTCAATCCCTTCACGTTCTCTTGCATACCTCGGCTTCTCGGGGATGGTGTCCGTCGGGACATCCTCCGGGGTTGCTTCGCAACAAGGTTATGCATTGCGGTGGCTTTATGCTGGTGGCGTGGTAGCCTTCCTTCTTCTGATCTCCTTGAGATTTCCCTGGTCTCTTCTATTATCCTAGGAGCTGGCCTCCTTCCTTCAGGTACCTGGTGAACTGGCGTCCTTGAAGTATACGTACTGGCAGTAGAAACTGCCTCGTCGCGCTGGTCCGCTGCTAGTTTGGTTAACATCTTACGGATACGGTGATTTTTATTTCTTCACTGATTTGCTGTGAGAGTAGCTCTTCATACTTCGTGAATCTTTGTGGACGCGGCGCTGACAAGCCTGCCCTCTGCTGTAGCGACTACAGACTTGATTCTCTTGTCTTCTTCAGTGTTTGTCTTCATTTTCTTGCTGCTGGATTGGTGGCTTGGGCCACCCACTTTCATTCTTGTCGGCTGGCGGTTCCTCTCGGTCGAGTGAGACCCGGTCACCTTCCTCGTATTGCGAGCACTGCCGGTGCGAAGTTTGAGTCAATCTCTATGATCGCTCCATCTTTCACCCTCTTTTCATCGAGTGCAAGGCTTACGCCATTTCTAAAGTTCAGGACCAACCGCCCGTTCGACATTTCCCTGTGAAAAGATAAGGAAAAGAATTAGGGGTTGTATTAAGAACAAGAACATTAAGAAAATGTTTATTAAAGACAGTTTTTTTATTACTTTTTGTATTTTTAAATTTAACAGGAATGAAGTGGGATAAGATCAGGAAAGAGATTTTGATATGGAAGAGAAAACAAGGAAAACATTATTATCATGATTTTATTTATTTTAGCACATTTTTTATTATTTTTGGGTTCGGACCCAGTCATAAGTAACTACTTCGCCCGTGCTTCTAGGGATAAAGAATTCATTCCTTCGAAACATCAGGTAGCGTAATACTTCTTTAAGTATCGTCCGTTGATCAGAAGCATATGTCGTTCTCCTTGACAATTCACTAGCTGGTAGGAGCCTCCTGAGTATACTTGCTTCGACCACAAACGGCCCTTCCCAAGTGGGTTCAAATTTTCCTCCTATCTTGCGGTGTGCAAGGATAGGTCTCTTGAGAACGAGTACTAAGTCACCAACTTTGAAGGTTCTTGGGCGGACCAGTCTGTCATGGGCTTATACCATCTTAGCTTGGTATAATTCTAAATTCTGCTGCGCTGCAAGTCTTTTCCCTTCCAGGCTTTCTAATTCCTCTAGTCGTAATTTGGCATTTTCTTCGTCGTGATTTTGTTTGCAAGCTGCAATTACGAGCGAAGGAAGCTTGAACCTCTAAGGCTAACACTTGCCTCGGACCCATACACCGGAGCGTAAGGTGTAGCTTGAGTAGGAGTTCGAAGGTTGTCCGGTAGGCCCTTAAGGCTTCTAATAACTTCTCGTGCCAATTTCTCTTATTATCGTCCAAAGTTTTCTTTAAAATTTGAACGAGAGTTTTATTAAAAGCCTCGACCGAGGCCGTTTGCTCTTGGGTAGTAAATTGTTGAATATCGCCGATCGATTCCGTGTCTCCGACAAAATTGTTGATCCGTGTGCTTCGAATGCGGACCCATTATACGAGATGATCCTGCGTGGCACTCCGAAACGGTAGACAACTTGGTTTTTGAAAAGCGTAGCACGTGGTGTGCTTTCACTTCTCCGAGTGGAGCCGCCTCCGCCCACTTGGAAAAGTAATCGCAGCCGCAAGAATGAAGCGATGTCCTTTTGAAGATGGTGGTTCTATTGGACCCATTATATCTGTGCCCCAACATTCAAATGGCCACGACGCAATTGTCGGATGTAGCACATTTGGAGGTTGGTGTAGAACCACTCCGTGCACTTGGCATTGATGACGGCTCTTAGCGATTTTCATGCGGTCGGTCATCATCGAGGGCCGGTAGTACCCTAGTCTATTAATTTTCATTTTCATCTTCGGACCCGATCGGTGAGCGCCACGAGTCTCGAATGCACCTCTTTAACAATTTCACGGGCCTCGGACCCGCTTAGGCACCTTAGCCACATTTGATCGAAAGACCTTCCGTATAACGTGTTGTTTATTAATGCGTAGGACGAGCTCTTTTCTTGATACGATGGGCTAGCGACCTATCGTCCGGTAGTTTTCTGTTTGCGGAGTAGTCACTAATGGCTATCGCCAATCTTCCGTATTTTCTATCACTTGTTGCAATCGATTCTTCTTCTTTTTCGATTTGTGTATTGTGTTTACGTCGAGTCGTGATAGGACCTGACGTCCGTGAAATGACACTTCTACTGACTCATCTTGCAAACAGAAAAATTCTTTTGCGAGACGGGCTAACGCATCTACTAAAGCGTTTTCTTTCCTGGGAATTTTGTAGATTGTCACATTCAGAATCTGTTCCAACAGCTGTATGGCATACTGGAAGTATTGCTCGAGTCTTGGTTTTAAAATTCGTCATCGTCCGACAATCCGTTGAATGATTAACTGCGAATCCCCGTAGATGTTGATGTATCGTTATCCCCATTTGAATAGTTAATTCCGATCCCGTTATGAGGGCTTCATATTCCGCTTCGTTGTTTGTACACGGCTCTGTCAAGTGGTAGGAGTATCTTAACATCCCCCGCTCCGGTGTTATAAAGACTAATCTGATCCCTGCCTTACTGGGCACTATCACTCGCGATTCTTCGTCTTTGTGTGCTGAAGATGTTCCGTCAAAATATAATTCCCAACGTCGATTATCAGGGTCTTCTAAGCTCATTATTTGTTCATCTGGTAAATCGTCATTGAGAGGAGATTTTGCCGGCAAAAAGTGTGCTGCGAGGAAGTCTGCTAAGACTTGTTCCTTTACGGCACGAAGAAGCACGAAAGTTATATCGAATTGCAATAATATCATTGACCATCTGGCAAGTCTTCCAGAAAGCGTTGGACGAGTCATCAAGTATTGCAATGGATTAAATTTCGAGATCGAGTTGACCTTATGAGAAAGCATGTAGTGCTCGAGCTTTTGAGCGGCGAAGATCGGGCCAAACAATGCTTTTCAATTGCGGGATACCTTATTTCCGTCGAAGTAAACGACGGATTAGGTAGTAAAGAGCATTTTCTTTACCCTCATCATTGACACAGGCTAACGGGGCTTCGAGAGAGTCGTCTAAAGCCGCGGTATAAAGTATCGGCGGTCTACCCGAGGTCAGGGCTGCTAAGACGGGAGGTGTCATTAAATATTGTTTAATGTCCTCGAAGGCCTTACGGCATTTCTCTTCCCAAATAAATTTGGCGTCCTTTTTAACTAATGCCGAGAAAGGCTGACACCTACTCGACAAGTTTGAGATAAAGCGTCGAAGATATGCCAACTTCCCTTGAAAAGATCGTAGTTGCTTTAAGGTTTTGGGAGGCGGCATTTCTAAGATAGCTTTAATCTTTTCCGGGTCGGTTTCAATTCCACGATGTCGGACAACGAATCCTAAGAATTTCCTGGAGGTGACGCCGAACGCGCATTTTAAGGGATTCATCTTAAGGTTAAATTGTCTCAATCGTTCGAAAACAATTCTCAAATCATATAGGTGGTTGTCCTTTACTTTGCTTTTGATGACTACATCGTCCACGTAGCATTTGACTTGATTGTGGATGAGATCATCAAAAATTCTTTTCATCGCTCTCTGGTATGTTGCTCCTGCGTTCTTCAGTCCGAATGGCATCACTGTGTAGCAATATACTCCAATCGGCGTTCTGAATGCTGTAAGTTTTTCATCTTCGGGAGCAATTTTTATCTGGTTGTATCCTGAAGATCCATCCATGAATGAGAATATTTCATGTGTGGAAGCAATGTCGATCATTAATTCTGGGATCGGTAGAGGAAATTCATCTTTTGGACATGCCTAGTTCAAATCTCTGAAATCCACACAAATTCTGATCTGACCATTCTTCTTCTTAACTGGTACCACATTGGCTAACCAAGTCGGGTATTGTTCTTCACAGACAAATTTAGCGTCTATTAGGTTTTTAATTTCAGCTATGACTTGTTGTTCGATTTCTAGACGCATTCTTCTGGGACCTTGTTTGACTGGGACAGAAGTAGGATCCACTCCTAGCTTATGGACTGCGATCTCTGGAGCTAATCCTGGCATCTCATCGTAGTTCCAAGCAAAACAGTCTTTAAATTCCATTAATAACTTGATTATTTCTTCGAAGTCCTCTTTATTGAGTAAGGAGCTAACAGAGGTAGTTCTAGGCTCTTTGTTAGTACCTAAGTTAACTTCCGTTAACTCGTCTATTGTAGATTTAATCTCTTCTTCGAATTCTAGTGGAGCGTCTCCAATTTGTAAATCTTCAAATTCTTCTGTAGTTTCCATGCAGTTTTCATTAGACTCGCAAGTGACAACTAAGTAAAATTCAGTATCGTCAACTGATCCTACTGTGCCGAATCCGAGACCATGCTTTGAATTGGGTGGACGACTAGAGTTATTCCATAAATTTTCAAAACGTTGTGATTGACCTTTTGTCCATTGTCGAGGTAAGAAACCACGCTGAATTAAATTTTGAACACAGGGAGAGTACCACTCAAAAGGTAATTCCATTAATTCTGATGAAGTGACATCTTCAAATTGTACATTATTTTCAGTTTTGGAGGAAGGAGCACCATGTTAGAATTTGATTGGCTTTGCACCGCCGCTACGTACCTCTTTGACCACCATACCCTCGATCTTATTAGAATGGATCGGGGTCAGGGTCATAGTATGTACATAGTGGTTAATCTTCTCGTACATCGATTTATATTCTTCATTCTTTTCATCTTCGAGCGGGATCCTGAACTGTGGCTTCTTCTGACTTATTGTCACTGCTTCTTGCTTGATTTCTTTTTCTTCTTCAGAACTATCTTCCCAATCAACATTGATAGCTGGTTTCCTCTGTCCAACTGTCCTAACGTCTCTGCCACGACCTCGTCCCCGGCCTCGACCTCGGATGCGAGTTGTGGAGAAACCTTCACCATCTCGCCGTAAGGGAGTGGTGAGTGACTGTTGGACTAGGACTTCAGGTTCTTCGTCGTCCCAAACTTCCTTTGCTTCATTTGTTATGGTATCTCCGGAGAAGATTGTTTTCTTCGGGGGTGCGTAATAAGCTGCATCTTCATGGATTCCAATTTCATGTACGGAGAATGGTTGTAAGTCACATTTGATGCACTCGTTCCCCTCCATCGTAGTATTTGATGCACTCGATGTAGAGATGATGGTACCATCCCGTTTTCATGTATCCATGGTCGGCCCAGTAGAGCGTTGAATGACGTTTCTGAATCAATTATGTGAAATTTTGCGGTTGTCTTTGCCAAGTCACGGGTCTTCATTAGCAGTGTTTTTGAGCCGAGGGCTCTTTCTCCTTTCTGGTTGAATCCTCTTAATAACACTTTGTCCGCTTCGAGCTCGCGAGCATCAATTTCCAAGTATGCTAGCGTTCTAAGATTCATTATATTGATTGATGCTCGTGGATCCACCAATACTCTGGAGAGTGTAAACTTCTCGATTGTAACTGAAATGTACAATGGTCGGTTGTGGTCTGCTGTCCCAAGTAGTAGGTCATTGTCCGTGAAGGTAACACCTCATTGTTCCTTTAACGAGCAAACCTCATCTAAGGAATCTCCGGCCATTTGAGCTAAGAAAATTTCCGGATCAAGTAAGTCCTTGATCAGAGCTTCTCTCATCTCCTTTGATAAGATGAGAGCGTCGTAGATGCTCAGTTTGGCCGGTAGTTTCCTAAGATGGGCTAGCACGTTGTAGTCCACTTTATTTCCATGTGTCTCGGCTTCTTCTCAAATGGGTATTTCTTCTGTCGGGGTTGGTTCTTCCTGAACAACCACCTGCTTTCCTTTGTCCTTTGGACCCATTCTCGGAGGCAGAATTCTTCCACTTCTTAAGTTGACTTCTGTGATTTCTTCTGAATCTAGTATTGAGTTTGCTAGTGTCTCCTCTTGAATTGGAATGACAGGTTCTTCTTGATTAGCTTTGGAGTCTGAAAGCTCTAACTCTACTGTGACTGGAGCTCCTCAAAACTCGCAAATAGATTCATTGCTTGTTGAACTCTCGTAGCCTCCTTGGAGGATGTCTTCTTTGTCATTGTGATCGTCGAGATTGTGTATGATTTGAGAATTGTTACTTGTATCGTAATCGACGTCCGGATTAGGTTGATTGTCGCTAGTTACGTAATCGTTAGAAACAGTCAAAACGTAGCCAACGCTATAACCCTTATCATTATAAGATCCCACCGGAGTGAGCGAGATAATCATATAGAGTCGGAGGTTCGAGGGATTTCTCCCCGAATCGGAAACAACTATCCTAGGATAAGCAGCCCCTAGTCTAGCCTTAAGAGCCTCGGTCTTCTCTTCTTCGTCGATTTTCTTCTTCTCTTCAATCGTCTCTTGTTGAGGTGGTTCTTCTATCGCAAGTGATAGTGCCGAATTGACAGGTTTCGAACTCTGATTTGAGGCTCGCACCGAAGTGGTTTGGATGCGATCTAAAATCTTCGAAGACTTTGTCCAAGCGGTAGTCCATCCATCATTAGTCGCATAGGGATCTATCGGAACAATGAGATCCGTCGAGATAACATTGACGGAACCTCCTTTATGGGGTTCCTTCATGTATTCCTTCGGGATTGTTATGTTCCCTTTTCGAAGATTGTTGTTGAGCCAACTTTTGAAGGTAATACAATCTTCTATCTTATGCCCAAGCATCCGGTGGTAAGGGCAAAAGTTGGGATCACCTTTCTTGTCGACTTCTTCTGGTCTTTTAGGTTCTGGTAGTTGGAAATCCGGGGTCTTCATCGGAGCTCGCGAAACATTTTCGAGCATCGCCTCATTCTTGAACGGATACTCCCCGCTCGTAAGCTCCCTTAACGTACGTTGCGGACAAGGCGATTGTTCATACCTGTTGAGATGACCGATAGCCGGGTCGGGGTTGTCGGTAATTCCGTTGAGGTTGCTTCGCGGCCGTTCGACGATATTTGTATCGGTTGCTTGCCTTTATCGACTACTGCAACGATCCCAGACTTCTTTTCAAAAGTTTTTCATGGGCTTCTGTTTGTCTTTTTTGTCGGTGAAACTTAATAGCTTCGCCTCCTCTTACAAGCTTCCGGCCTTGCTTAACAACTTCTCGAAAGTCTTAATAGTAAATCCCTTGAGGAGAAGTGCTATCGGGCCATGAATGCTCTGAAGTAAAATGCCGACTGCATGCTGTTCTTGTAGTTGTGGCTCACACTTCATACTTAGGTTCCTCCATCGAAGTATGTAGTCCACCAAGGTTTCATTGGGTTTCTGCTTCTCTACCACTAAATCACCTATAGTGATGTGGTGCTGAGCTCCGACAAATCGCTTGATGAAGAGGTTCTCTAGTTCTGAAAATGTCTTCACCGAACCGTTCGGTAATTCTGCATACCAATCAAAGGCGATCCCCGACGAGTCGCCGACAAATTGTCGGAAGAGTAAAGCATCACTTCCGCCGGCATTGCAACAACCGGCACGAAAATGTGCAACATGCTCGCCGAGGGTTTCTTGTTCCATCAAAGGTCTTGAACGGAGGTGGTACAAAGCCTTTCGGATATTGGACAACGTCGAATTCTTCGAGGTAAGGTCTACCCGTCCGAATGGATGTCCCGCTCTTTGATTGTGCCAAGGCTTCTCGCACCTGCTGTTCCACCATGCTCTTGATATCCTTTTCCGGAATCATGCTTTGTGTTGCATCCTTCTTTAATTGATCATCCCCGTTGATGGACGTAATCTCCTTTCCTCCGTCTACAATGTGAATGACTTCTGGGGGTGTTTCTCTTTTGGGTTGAACTTGACTCTGGAGAGTGGCTAGGGCTACAACCATCTCTTCCATCCTTTTGCCATTTGGGCGATCGTATCATCTTTCTCTTGAAGTCGCCTCCTCATTACTTCCGGCTCCTCTCTTCTGCGATGCTGCGAGGCACCTTGTGAAGCTGACGAAGCTCGTGTTTCAACCATGTTAATTTCTGCATATTCATCATCCATGAACTCTGACGAGTCAACTTCATCTTCGAATTTCTCTTCTCTTTCCCTTGCTAATCGCCGAATATCAGTTCTTAGCTTTTCCATAGCATCTTCTAGTGGTCTTTTCTGTACATCCTTGCAGTTGTCATGTGATAACTGTCGGGTTTCCTTCTCATGAGTCCCCTTTACTGCGGTAGTACTTTCTTCGGACTCAAGTCTCTCGACGAGACTTTCTTTCTCGAGTTGTTATTTTAATCTTAATTGTCCGGTAGTGGGACGCCATACTATCCTTCTAGCGGCGAAGGTCCGGGACCGGATGGTCCGTCGACCCAAATGCTTGGAAGGTGGTATCCTCCCTAATTTGTAGTCCCGAAACAACGACGGGCGGACTAGCTTTCATTCTCTTATTCGGCTTTTCGCGGCGATAGTAGGCTCTACTCGCGGCCCAAGATGAGATTTGGCCGGCACCCGCCCTATCCTTCTTAAAATTTCTGATACAGGGCATTTTTCTTTCTTCGCTAACTTCTCTATCAAGGTTTGCAGTCGAGCAAATGGCGTAATTCTAGCCCTTTTCTTACGGCTATCGTTGTAATATACGGGCTGAGGAAATGCGGCAGCAATCTTGCGAACATTTTCTTCATCCTCTGCGGCAGAGAGGGGATGGAACCTGCATCCTCCCAAAAGTGGTATGTATTCAGACAGCGGTGTATACTCGGGCAGTTCTGGTATTTCTTCTAGGAAAGCAACTTCAGCAGCTCTGACTTCTCTAGCAATCCTTCTACTTCGTTCCTTCTGCGAGTCCGTGTCGGCGATGGAATTCTCGAGCTGGACCCGATTTCAAAAACGAAGGTTTTACGAGAAGGTCCGTACCCTCCACGGTAATGAGTTCATCATAGTTCTGAATTTCCTTTCCCTTTAGTCTAGCAGAAGCCGGGGTAGGTGCAGAGACAGCTAGACCAGTGGGGGTAACAACAACAGTTCTTCTATGAACAGCAGTACTCCTCTCAGTTGGAATCTTTTGCAGGGGAGGGAATTCATGAGTTGACTTGAGGTTAAATTCAATCAACGGCTTTTCAGTTTCCAGTACTTTGCTTATGAGTGAAAAGAGAGTGACGTCGGGGATTTTGATGTCGGTGTCCCCGAATCCTTGTCCGAATCGAATGATTCCATTATCAGGCAGTTCGTCCTTGAACACGGCCAGGTCGAGTCCGTTGACGAAGGAGAAGATCAGTTTTGGGGCTTCCATTTCTGCAGGGCAGATTCCAAGTGTTAGTCCCTGAATCGTGCTTCTTCTTATCGTATAACTTATGACGAAAAAGAAAGAGTCCGAACACATTTCTGTTTATCTTAGTGTATTTGTGGTATTAAAGGAAAATTGTCTTTTTTTTCGAAAAGATTTGTTCGTTAGGGAGGAGAATTATTAAAAGAAGAAAAGTTGTAGGAAGGGTAAAAGGAATTAATTAGGAACTGGAAAAGGAAGAGAAAGTCTTGTAGAAACTTCTCGACCCGCAAGACCGCTCCTAAACTAATACCTATTGGGGGGTCCACCCCACCTCCGAAATGAGGTAAAAGGATCTCGGAACCTCTCTGTTTAGGGGTGTCTAAACAGTGGCTCCTAAATCCGAGAGAATGTTGGCTATACTTGTTCAAGGTAGAAATGAACATAGTATTTCAATGGATAGAAGGGTAGTTTGATCCATTAGGGACATGGATACACTACCTATTTTTGAAAGTAGAATTGTCTGATTAAAATGGAGAGAGGAATTTGTCCCCAACGGAGTCGCCAGAAATTGTCGGCATATTTTTGAGTTAAGTGTATTATTTTAAAAAGGGGGTCGCCTAACAGAAATTGTCGACGAATTTTTAATTTAATTTAAATAAATAATTTGAAAAGTAGTATTTGATTTTGAAAATAATTTTAAATTTGAAAATTTTAAGATATGAAATCAAACTGATCTCACATCCCGAATAGTTTATATAAACTAGCACCGCATCACAAACTGTGTATCTATCCCGAAGAATAGACACACTGTTTGATGGTGGGACTCGATTAAATAAACTAGAAGATTTGGGACATCCGTTTAGTCTGCGAACCAATTTTATAAGCCGACAAATTCCCCTGCTTAATATAAATGAATTAAGCAGGGTTTATATTACCTGGGTTCTTAAAATTCTCTATAAGGGCAAGCCCCTATAGTTAATTACATCTTAAGTGACGGGAATCACCTAAGAAAACTCTCGATAATAATCAGTAGTTCTGCTCTCAAGAATCTCAAAGTTTAAGTTTTCAAGGGATTGAATTTTAGAATTTCAATAGGGAATGGATCAAATTTGGAACATTTTATTTTGGGAATTCAAAGGAAGAAAGGTAGGAGAAATCACAGATTCGAAGTGAACTTCGGTAATTTCCCGACTATCCTATTGTTTGGCTTGAATTTAGGAAGGTCCTAATGTTTATTTAATATTTTGATCTTGCCAATTTTAATTAATTTGGACTTATATTTGTATGATAAAATCATACAAAGAGCCTTGAAGATGCGAGGGTTTATGTCATACCAAACAACTACCTCGGAGTCCTAAGACCGGTTAGAGCTTAATTTACATGACCTGATCATGCAAATGCCTAACGAAGAGTTGAGGATTTATGTTGCACTAGGCAAACTACCTCGAAATCCTATGGCTTTGCTGTTTAATTCTAGGAATGTTTAGCTGATGTAGAGTTGTTTTGCTGACGAAGATGGCCGTGCTGCCCACCGTGCTCCAAGCTCCTTGTTGTTGTAGAGGTTTAGTTTTAGAAGTCATAAATCAAAGGATGCGAGAGGTGTTTTGGTTTAGAGAAGATCTTAAAATCCAAGTGTTTTTCAATATTTTAATTAAACAAATCTTAAAGTTGATTATAACAACACCGGTTAAGATCCCACGGTTCCATCCTTCCGGCATCATTATTTTTATCGGATTCACTTAGTCCAGATGAATTTGCTAAACTCAATTGAATGAGTTCCACACTTTCATTTAGACCGTGGGAAATCCCGTTAGCAACATGTAGGTTACATCATCCGAGGTATTCCCGATCATCCAACAAGACTTTTTAATTTAGTTGTAATTGTAGTTTTGTGTTCTGTTTGTGATTAAATTTTGAGTTGTTTTATATTTTGAAATGTTGTGGCGGTGAATTTTATCTTGCAATGACTTTTAATTTAGTTTTGGTTTCAGTTTTAGGGACTATCCTAAAGGTGTGGGTTTTCATGCAACAGTTGTTTATCTTGCAAGAAAAGTAAGTGTGATGCGATTAAATAAATTACAACAAAATAAAAGCATACCTGGAGGGTCTTCCCGTCATCCCAAGCTGCACTTAAACACAATTTAGAATATTTAAGCAAGTTCCTAGGTAAAGCTAAGGGAAGGGTTATGGTTTTCTACCAAGTTCCTAATCCTATAGCTAGTCATCTCCTATGACGTCTAGGTTCTCGTGTTTTGGTTTGAGAACGATTTTCTTCATCAAAGAACAATTAAGTTCAATTGTTCTTATAAATATCCTATCATATTGAGGAAGTGCTTAAGAAGAATCTTAAACATCTTTTCAATATTGCTAGAATTGTTTTAAGTCCAGAATGAATTTAATTATACAAATGAATTAATCGTCCGAGAATTTAAGTTTTGTTGTTATCTTACTCGAGTGAACTAGGACATTTGAATATCCTATGAGGGAAGTAACATTTCATTTAATGTTACATTTTAGGAGTTATGACAATAAAAGCTTTCGAGGGCAAATTGATGTTCAAATGGTTTATGATTTAATTTCAGTTAGTGGGTTTAAATTTGGAATAGTGTTCAAGTTGTTTTATATTTATTTTTGAATTTCTTTACGTCTTAGGTGATGTTATTTTTAATTCAATTTAATTTTAACTTTAATTTGATTTAATTTGGTTTAGTTTTAATTTTAATTTAATTTAATTTGATTTTAATTTTAACTTGATTATATTATTTAATTTAATTTAATTCAATTTAGTTTGATTTGATATGATTTAATTTAATTTAATTTAATTTGATTTAATTTAATTTGATTTAATTTAAATTAAATTAATTTAATTTAATTTTAATATAATATAATTTAATTTAATTTAATTTAATTTAATTTAATTTAATTTAAATTTTAATTTAATTTTATTTTTAATTTTAATTTAATATTTTTTTTTATGTTTTAAAGATGATTTAATTGTAATTGTTAAAGTATTAATTTAATTGAAATTTGAAAAGGGTTTAATTTAAATAATTTAACCTTAATTTAATTTAATGATTAAGTCTTTTAGCATTTTAAATCTTAAATTTGGATTATCATTTTAATTAGTAATTAAACATTATTGAGATGATTAATTTAGGGATTCTTAAATTAAAGAACAAATCTCTTCCTAATAATATCCCTATTTTAATAATTCCAATTTTATTATTCTTCCAAATGTAATCAATTATTTAATTAAAGTTTATTTTAATTATTTTTAAATTGTTTAGTAGGTTTCTACCCTTTAATTATTTAAATTTCAATCATCCAAATCAGATTAGGATCAAATATTTTACTCTTTAATTTTATTAAGCCTAAAGTTTTAATTAAAGGTTAAAATTTTATTTACCATTTTGCCCTTCAAGCTTAATAATTTCATAACTCACTAAATTGAGCTTAAATGAACTTAAATTTTTATGTGACTTCACTCATATGTCAATAAAGACATGAGAGGAGAAAATGTGATTTTTCTATATTTAATTTATTTATGTAATTATTTTTAGTGGAAAATAGGGATTTCCAAGGTAAATTTAATAATATGTCCAAGGAAAAGTATCTATCCTTAAGAAAATTATGGGACATTCCTAATGACCAGAGAACCACTTGGACCAATTTTGGTGATTTTTTGAATTATATTCTTTTTATTATAATTATTTTGAGTTTTGGGGTATTAATTGATTTAAAAATAAAATAAAGGTTGAAAAATGAATTTTATATTTTTTCAAAAATCTCTTTGATATCAAGGAAATCAGGGAATCAATTTTTACAATTTTCTGATTTTTCTTTGATTTATTAGAATTATTTTAGTGGAAATGCTAAAAAAATACATTTTTTTAATTTTAAAATTACCCTGGGCTTTAAAATTTAATATCTCATTATAGAGACTTAAGAAAAATATGGGGTTTGTTCCTAAGTGATTAAAATTTAAAATGTGACATTTTGGTGAATTTTATTATTTTTGTGATTTTTTTTTATTTTTTAATTATTAAAAATATTAAAATAATGCAAAAAATCAACTTTTTTAGAAAATTGAAATTTTAATTTTCTTAAATTCCCCTAATATCGGAGAGGCTCCAAATCCGATTTGGTGAAGTTTTGAAAAGTATTTTGAAAGTTATGAATTTTTAAAGTTTAAATTGGCTAAATGGCTTAATCAACCCATTTAGTAGGGTTAACCAAGTCCAATTGACTTCAAATTTTTATGGTGGGTTCCTCTGATCCTAAAGGTCAGTAGAGAATTGATTTCAAGTCAATTTGATGTATGATTAGCTCTAATTAATTAAGGACCTGTTTTGGGTAATTAAGCCAATTAGGGTATTCCAAGTGGATTAATTCAAAACCTATTTTCCTAGGTTCCTCTGGTCATAATAAACATCACCAAATTTTTTTAGTATTTATTCCACAACATGCTAATTATTGGAATTAAAATACTCAAAACAGCAACATGAATTTGAAAAATCAATAACTCTTCATAGGGATGGCCTCTGACTTTGGAAAATTCAGGGAATGTTCCCAAATTCGGAGGCTTCGAAAGCCCTATGGTCTCATGCCATGGTGAATTTCCTATATGCATGGAGAATTAAAACAATGCAGAGAGTAAATAAATTATTAAAAATAAAATACTAGATGAAATTAAATGATTTCTTTTCCACATTATTCTCCTCTGTTCACTGAGCATGAGGGTATTTTTATTTTATTTTTCTGATTTTTCTACACAGAGTTATGAATTTTTGAAGTTTAGGGAATTAAATAAATAAGAAAATCCCTATTTTTTTATTTATCCGAATCGGCGCCGCGTCAACCTTAGCATCCCCGAGCAGCCACACGACGCTTTCTGATTCGACGCCGCCATCGGACTCAGCGCTCTAGGGGCCCGCTGTATCGTTCCGTCTCCTCATTCGGCGCGATCCTGGCCGTCCGTCCGCTCGTTTATTAAATGAACGGCATCCGTTCATCGTCCCCAAGCCTCCTAGCCCGAGGACCGTCCACACTAAATCCCTAATATCTCACTCAATACTTAACAGAATTTCGTGTTCTCGTGCTCTATGGATTCATCATGAAGAGACGAATACATCTATACGGTGATCATGCATTGAAATTAAGGCATTTGAAATGGAGAATCTCCAGAAGCTCGGGATAAAGAGTTAGCTCATACCTTTGCTCGGAGAAGTGTGACTTCGATCCGAGGGTTGTGTCACCTTCGATTGGGTCCCGACAAGCTCCGGATGAAGTCTTCTGGTCTGGTGAATTGTCTAGGTATGATTTCGACCAAGCCCGATCACAAAGCTTGGAGTCTGGAACAGATGGGTGGCCTGGAGAGGGGGCTTTTGCTGGTGGACTTCTTCCATTGGTCTGGTGAAGGTGTAGGACCAATCAATTTGGGGATTGGTCCACTGTGAAGAAGTGTCCTGGTTTTTGTGTTGAAATTTGAACTCAAAATTGAGCTCAGCTAGAAGGAATTGAGGCTGGAATCCAGTGGGGATCAAGTGCTCTATGTGTAGAGAGTGGTCTAGAATGATTTTGGCTGAGTTTCCTTAAGGTTGGTTCAGTACCTCTCCCATGGCCGAGAGAGGGGGTGTTTAAATAGAGCTGGCTGGAGGCTCTCCCAAGGGGAGTTAGGGCTTGGGATCAGCTGCTCTGGTGAGGAGAAGAACAGCCATGGTGGCCACTGGGTACGGGGCAGCTCGAGCAAGGGAGCATTTCAATGTTGGCTCACATGTGAGCTCTCGGGTGTGGTGTTTTCTGGCGGCCTGGTGGATGGCCGGCTAGGCACTGGTCACCATCTTGTTCAGGTGGGTTAGGGCTGGGGTTTAGTGTAGGCAATTGGCAAATGTCATGTGTCAAAAGCTTGGTTTAGAATGGTATGGGAGAAGGCTCATTTTGCACTTGGTTTGGTCAACCCATGGAAATGGGCTTGGTTCACCACCCCATGGCTGATTTGGGCTGAGGGAGAATCAGATGAATCAGCTAGGAAAGGGTAGAGAAGTCACCATCCATGAATATTTTGATTAATCATGGATTAAGGTGAAGCATTAAAAGGGTTAAAACCTTTTTAAGGGGGCTTAAACGAGGCTCCTCCTTTTTCCATTAATGGCTTGGTCAGATGTGAGCAACTCACATGGCTTGCATGTGGCTTAAGAGTGGCTTCATGGCTTGTCTTTGGCTTGGGGAAAAGCTTGGTCAATTTAATGAAAATGGATTTTAGAAATTTTGGTAATTTAGGGGTGATTTGATGGAATTTGGCATATGGCTTGATTTGGAACCATTTGATGATTGACTTAGGACTTAAGGGATGATTTTAATTGAATGCATGATGAAGAAGAGTGTCATATGGACTTTGAATGAATTTTAGGCCTTAGAAATTTAGTGAAGACGGGCTTTTGAATTTTAAAATGGATTTTAAGATGAGAATTTTGCAAAGGATTGGATCCAATAAGTATTGAATTTAATTTAGGAATTTTTCATGAATGATTTGGAATAAATTTGAAGTGGTTTAGGCTTGAATTGGGTTGGATTTGGACCTCTTTGGTAAATGGGCCAATGTAGGTCAAATTGGGCTAACTTGGGCCAATGTTGGGCTAGGGTTCAAATTGATGTAAAATTAATGTTGGGAAATGTTTATGGGAGTGTTTCAAAGAGGTTTTGGCTTTGGTTGGGTTTTGATTTTGGGGTTTGGGCTTATTTGGGTTAGGTTTAGGTTTAGGTCAAAATTGGGCCTTTTAGCTTTGGGTTGAATTTGAGTGGGGTTTGGGTCTAAATTTTGGGAAAATCATGTTAGTGTTTTGTTTGTGGGGATGTTAGGGAAGGTTTAGAAAAGATTTGGGGTTAATTGGAGTTGAATTGGGTTAGTTTTGGCTAAGTTTGGGTCATGGGTCCAAATTGGGCTTTAAGGTCCAAAGTGAAATTGGATTCAAATTTCAATTAAATTGGACTTGGATTTAATCTAGATTGGTGTTGGGGATGTTGAATTGAAGTTTAGAATTGAATTGGACCATAATTTGGGTCAATTGGGCAGGTTTGGCTTGACATTGGGTTCATTTTGGGTTAAAATGGGTCAAATTAGGGATTTTGACAAAATTCTAGTAAATTGATAAAATTGGCCCATGGTGTAGTTGAAAAAAATGAAATTAAGAATATTTGGGATTTTTTGGAATTTTTTGGGAATTTTCTGAATTTTTGGATTTTTTGGCTAAGAGGGGTATTTTGGGTATTTGGAGGGTATTGGGAGGTATTTTTGGAATTTTTGATATTTTTGGTCATGGATGATCAACTTGATTGGTGAGAAAATGTTCAAGGTTAATTTTCGGGAATTTTGGGTGATTTGAAAATTTTGAAAAATTTGGGTAATTTCAAAGGCTTTGGGTAAGTAGGCAGTGTGTAGGGTCCTGGGGGTCAAAAATTGAAAATTTGCAAAATTGAAGATTGAGTAATTGTAAGTGGAATGAAATCATTTTGGTTGAGCCATGAAGCCATGAAGCCATATCAAGCCCACATGAGCCATGAAGGGACTCATTTGAGGCATCCACTATGTTGTTCCTAACCCTCTCAGCCTAGGGCTTAAGGGTTAAGGACCATCCATGTGAATCACCTTCATGAGTCAGGAGGTCACGTTAGGAATGGGTGTGTTTTTAGGAGGTGTGTGAAAGTGTAGTGTATAAGTGTAGTGTGTGTGTAGGTCAACCCTTCACTGGACCGAGCCACCTGTGGGCGGTCCTAAGGCCAAAGAGTCCTATAGGAACTCATCCTTTAAACTTCCACATTTGATTTCAACCCTCTAGGTGATTAGGGCTCTACAATCAAGTTTGTGGAGTTTGTAGGGAGTTAAGAAGTGGTTTGAATTTCTAAGTGGTGGGTCCCAATTCTAATCCTCTAGGATAGTCAAAGGAAAAGCCTAAGGCTAGATCCTAAGTACTAAAGAGAAGAAGAGAAGACCTCATCAAAAATGAGGTCAACAAATGAAGAATAAGTGAAGATGAAGAAGAAAGTGAAGATGAAGAAGAAAGTGAAGATGAAGAAAATTCAGATAGTAAGAAGAATGAAGATTTGGAGTATGTTCAGAAGAGATTCAAAGTATTAGACATTATAGAAGGTGGAGATAAAAGCTTAATTCCATCTATTATAAAACCTCCTGAACTTGAGATGAAAATTCTTCATAATTATTTAAAGTATATGTTTTTAAGAGAATCATCTACCTTGCCAGTTATTTTATCTTCGGAACTAAACGATACCAAGAATAGAAGTTGTTGGAAACTTTAAAAAGATACAAGAAAGCTTTTGGATGGACTTCGGCAGATATCAAAGGAGTTAGTTCTTTGATTTGTATGCACAGAATTTTATTAGGTGAAGAACATAAACTGAGAGTTGATCCGCAAAGGAGATTGAATCTTATAATGAAAGAAGTAGTTAATAAAGAGATTTTAAAATGGTTGGATGCTGGAATTATTTATCCTATTTCGGATAGTACTTGGATGAGTCTAATACATTGTGTACTGAAAAAGGGAGGAGTGACTGTTGAAGTAAATGAATGTAATGAAATTATACCCACAAGGAAAATTAATGGATGGTGAATTTGTATTGACTATAGGAAATTAAATGCCACCACAAAAAAGATCACTTTCCTCTTCCTTCTCTTGATCAAATGCTAGATAGACTTGCTCGACACAAGTACTACTATTTTCTGGATGGATATACTGGTTACCATCAAATAATTTTTGCTCCTGAGAATCAAGAGAAGACAACATTTACTAGCCCATATGGAACCTTTGTTTTTCGAAGAATGCCTTTTGGACTGTGTAACGCACCTGCAATATTTTCAGAGATGTATGATGTCTATCTTCAGTAGTTTGATAGATAATGGAATAGAAGTTTTTATGGATGATTTCTCTATATTCGAGACTTCATTTGAAATTTTCCTGGAAGACTTAGCAAAAGCTTTGGAGCTTTGTAAAAAAAATAAATCTAGTTCTGAATTTGGAGAAATTTCAATTTATGGTTGCAGGAGGAATTGTGCTTGGGCATGAAATTTCTGAACATGGTATGGAGGTCGATCCTGCCAAAATTAGAGTGATTGAGAGATTACCGCCACCCACTACTGTGAGAGAGGTTAGGAGTTTCTTAGGAAATGCTGGATTTTATAGGCGATATATTAAAGATTTTTCTAAAATTACTAAACCTTTGTGCCAACTTTTAGAAAATGATAGAAAGTTTGATTTTAATGATGAATGCTTGAGAGCTTTCGAATTATTAAAAGAAAAATTAATCACTGCACCTATAATTGTTTCACCTGATTGGGAGAAATCATTTGAACTTATGTGTGATGCTAGTGATTATGCGATTGGAGTAGCATTGGGGCAAAGGCAGGATAAAGTTTTCAAAGTCATCTACTATGCTAGTAAAACTCTTAATGAACCTCAAATTATTTATACCACAACTAAAAGAGAGTTATTAGCTATAGTATTTTCTTTTAAAAAATTTAGAACTTATTTAATTGGAGCTAAAAGTATTATGCATATAGACCATTCAGCTATCAAATATTTAATGCAAAAGAAGGATGCAAAACCTAGACTCATTAGATGGATACTTCTTTTGCAAGAATTTGATTTTATGGTAGTTGATAGGAAGGGAGCTGATAATCAAATAGCTGATCATCTGTCAAGAATAGATTATGATAAATTATCTGAATTTGAGAAAGAAATTACTAAAATTTTCCCTGATGAGCAACTCTATACTATTATGGGAAGTAATTTGCCTTGGTATGCTGATATTGTGAATTATATTGTAAGCGATATTGTACCACCTGATTTAACAAGGAAACAACAAAATAAGTTTAAATATGATGCAAAATTCTATTTTTCGGATGAGCCCTATCTATATAAATAGTGTAAGGATCTAATTATTAGGAAATGTGTGCCACAAGAAGAAACAAATTTGATTATTCAACAACGTCATGATTCTGAATTTGAAGGTCATTTTGGTGTTGATAAAATTGCTTTTAAGATTTTACAATCTGGATTTTATTGGCCTACTCTTTTTAGAGATGTTTATAGATATATTAAATCATGTGATCGATGTCAAAGAGTAGGTAATATCTCTAGAAGAAATAAACTGCCTCTAAATTATAATTTGGAAGTTGAAATTTTTGATGTATGGGGATTAGATTTTATGGGACCATTTATTCCTTCATTTGGAAATTTATATATATTGGTTTCCGTTGATTATGTCATGAATTTGATTGAAGCTGTTGCTTTACCTAGATGTGATGCTCAGAGTGTTTCAAAATTTTTAAAGAAAAATATATTTACAAAATATGGAATTCCGAAAGTGATCATAACTGATGGTGGATCACATTTCAGGAATAATCAAATTAACAGATTAATTGAGAAATATAATATTATTCATAGAATCTCTACTGCTTATCATCCCCAAACTAGTGGTTTAGTAGAAGTGTCTAATCGTGAAATTAAAAGAATTTTGGAGAAAACTGTGGATAATCATAAACTAGATTGGTCTGCACTATTAGATACTACTTTATGGGCTTATAGGACTGCTTTTAAAACTTTTATTGGAATGTCTCCTTATAGACTAGTGTTTGGTAAGACATGCCATTTACTAGTTGAATTGGAGCAAAAAGCATATTGGGTGATAAAGAGTTAAATTTTAATTTGAAAAATGCTGAAGAGAAAAGATTTATGCAATTGAATGAATTGGAGGAGGATAGAAAAGCATCTTAACACAATGATAGATCTATAAAGAGAAAAGGAAATTATGGCATGATCGAAAGAAATTCAAAAAGAACTTGGAATTTAAACAAAAATTTTTATTATACAACACAAGATTGAAGTTATTTCCTGGAAAGCTCAAGTCTAAATGGTTAGGACCATTTACAGTTGTAAATCGAGGTATGGATAATCCTACTACTAGAATTGAAGAGATTATTAAGGAGAAACATTGGGAAGTGCTTTGCTACACTACCGCTGTTGTTATTGTTCCTGTCGTGAAAGAGTTTTATGCAAATCTTCACGGGATCAATCAAGGGTTCGTATTTGTGCATGGTAGATTTGTGCAATTCACTCCCGCACCAATTAATGATCCCTTTATGATCGAGAATGTACCTATTTGCCATTATTCTAATTTCATTGCCACAAGGGATAATATGAATGATGTGTATTGATATCTGACGGATGAGAATGAAGAATGGGAAGTGAGAGAGACTAGATACATTAGTTTCTCATCTGCATCTCTCAATCCAGTATCGAAACCGTGGCACTACTTTATTTTGGCAAAGATATTTCCGACATTGAAGATTAGCAAGGTAACTAAGAAAAGCGACATTTTGAATTTTTGTATTCAAACTAGGAGGCTGGTTGACATTGGTAATATCATTGTGAAATCAGATCTGGGATTAATTATGCATGGATCTAAATATGGGTTTGGACACCCGTCCACTATATTTCAGTTATGTAGTCAGTCACAGGTTCCTTATGAAAGTAGGGAAAAGGTTCTTCTTTGATGGAGCCCTATTGATCCAACTAATCCCTATGACTACCGAATAGTTGGAGATGAAGATGACATGAATTTGCTCACTGATCAACCAACACAAACTTCACAACCGATTCAACCCTATTTTCCAAAAGGTTTGAGAACGTTATTGAAGAGGATCAAATAGTTGGAGACTGAGGTACAGAACGTTATGAATGCGATCAATAACATTTCTGATTTAGTCGATCATATAGATTGGAGAATGAAAGTGCAATTTGATCACACTGGTCGAATTGAGATTGGCTTGATCAATCTGATGAAGAAGAACGTGGTGATTGCTGAGGAATCATTTATCAAATTTCCAAGTCGTCCATTCTATATTTTGTTTGTGCATCAGCAATCAATTGGAAACATCAGAGGTGAGGATAGTTTTGCAACTGATGTGGAGTAATTGATGGATTCTACTTATGTTTGTTGTGTATTTAGTTTGCTTTTCTTAGTTATGTTTGGTTTGTGTGGTATTTGCTTTGAATTCGGATTTGGATGTGCTTACTTTCATCATGTGCTTAGATCATAGAGTTTGCCTATTGTAGAGTACTTGCTGCACTAAATATCTAAGAGTAGTTGGTTTGAATGAACATATTTGGTGTCTATGATTTAACTTGGATTATATATATATATATATAAGATTGTTGTATTTTATTTATGTGAAGAATTGTGTTAATTATTACCTATAGGATGATGTAAATGCCTATTGAAGTATTAAACATCTTTGTGGATGTTGAAACGATCGAAATTACGAAAAAATTTTTGGACATAGAAAATATTTTGGAATGGCGCCATTGGCGTCAGAGAGTTTGCCTATTTATTGTAAATATAGCGCCTCCGGAGCCCGAACCTAGTAAAAGCCCAAAAACCCTCGTTTTTGCGATTTTTTCCCTGGGACCCACAAATTTTTTCTTTTCCTTCGTCTTCCTCCTCCATTTTCACGATTTTCAAGATCTAGGGCTTGTTAGATCTAAGATTCAATGAGATTTTAAGGCTTTTCGACACCAGATTCACACTTCTCTTGGTAAGAGCATCACTATAAGTTAAAGTTTATGATTTTCACCATGGAAATCTCTCACATTGCTTATGGTGGAATTTTTGGAGTTTTAAAGAGATTTTGACATTTCCAAGATGAAATTTGCTCTTACTTGTTTAAAATAGTGTTTGGAGTTTGTTACATTTTGAATTTTGGATTTATTGGAATTTTCTTGCAAATTTTAGAAATTCACATGGCTCCAAGGTTGAGTAAAGGGAAGAGGAAATTGGATTTTGATGAAAGAAGTTCTTTAACATCAAAGCCAATTTCGCTATAACTCTTACCTCTACAACAAGAAGTGTATCTAGGATCGAGCTTTTGTTAGTCCCGGAGGATCTTTAAAATAATTAATTATAGAGCGAAATTGGGAGGGATTTTGTTATTTCACTGTTAATACTGTTATGGGAGTGGTTAGAGAGTTCTATTCGAATATACGCTGGATTGAGACTGAGTATGTGCTCGTTAGAGGAAAAATGGTTGAGTTTACTCCTCAACGTATCAATGCTTTCTACCAGACTCGGGAACCATTCGTTTGTGAATATGAAAACTTTGACACTCGGAGGGAGAATATGAGAGAAGTTTTTACTTTTTTGACTGACGAGCGAAGAGAATGGAAAGTAAGTAAAAAACAGTTTATTAACTTCCCCGCCTCCACATTGAATGTTGCTTCAAAAGATTGACATTATTTCATTTCTTCGAGACTATTACCATCTTATCACCACAACAAAGTTACAAGAGATAGAGCGATTCTGAACTACTATATTCAGAAGATGAAAAAGATTGATATTGGAACTATTATTTACAAGAATATTCAGATTATTACTAGAGGCGAGACCACTGGAGGATTAGGACATTTTGCTTTAGTTCATGCCCTCTGTGTTCAGTCTGGAGTGGAGTTCAGTAGTTCTGAAGAAAAGGCTATACCTTTGATACCAATTACAAAGAATATTATCCGAACTTATGAGTCTCATGTAGGAGCCAGAACTGAGCGTAGGAGTACTGATATTCCTACTACGAGTTATGTTGTTCCATCTACATCTGAGCCGCCTACCTTATCTAATATTATGGAGTAGCTGAGACTACAGAGTGCTAGTGTAGATTGACTCCATGGTCGGATGAATGTATTTGAGGCGTGGAGTGATGTGAATGCGGATTATCTGCAAAGGAGAGTTGAGTTTGATATTGCTTTTTATGATACTCAGGGAGTCCTATGTGATATTTCCTACATGCCCCAGCTATACACCATATAGACCTGACCCTGCTGAGGATCCTGCTGATGCTGGTTATGGAGACTGGTAGATTATTTGTTTTTATTTCTGTTGTTCTTGTTGTGTCGTGTTATACTGATGTGATGTAGTAGATATTTGCTTTTCATGTGTTGGGTAACCCTGTTGTTTTACAGTTGTGTTGTAGTATTTATTTTCATGTGATGTACCTTGTTGGTGTATTGTTATGTTTTACTGAAACATTAAAATTTTTAGCTGGACTGTGTAGTACTGTGATATTTTGTTTCATGTTGTAGTGTTCTGTTGGATGTTTAGATTTGTATTGTTATATTCTCTTTACTCATGCAAATATTTAAAATTGTTATATCACTTCTACTAATTGTTTGATGTCTGCTTGTTGTAAATTTGATTAATACCAGATAGCTGTTGAAGATTTCAAGATCCCAACATAGAGAGGTTAGTTTTCTTCTACTCTAAATTGTTTCAAATTTACTGAAAAATTTAAGTTTAGGGGAGGGTAAAGAAATACTAACTTTTATTTGTTCTCAATTATTAAATTTTCAAAAATTATTAGTATTACTTATGGCAGTTGAACCTTATTACAAGATAACTAAAACTTTACATTTTAGCTGAATATTATGGAAGGATATGATGAAAAATTTTAGTGATAAAGGTTGATTTTATAAAAATAAGATATTTGGTATGAAAGGATTTGATTATAGTCAACTATTTAAAGTAAAGAAAACTGTATTTTTGAAATGTTAAGGGACTTAAAGTTTTGAGTGTTAAGAAGAGATTGTGACTTTATGATGAATAATAAAGCTTATACTTAACTATAAAGTTAGGAGATGTTTCAGGTTTGAACTTTAGAAAGAGAAGAGTGAAGTTCAAAATCATTAAAGGGCTATCCAAATATAGTAATCCTCATTAAAAAATGAGAGAAAAGAAAGAAGGATTGAAACACAATCCTTAAAAGAAAAGAGAAAAAGGAAAGAAAAGAAAAAGAAAGAAAAATGTTTATGAGGAGAAGCTTGAGGAGATGTCTAATCAAAAATTGGCTTCACTTGAATCACCCTAAAGGGAGAGCTTGATTTCATTTCTGAATTTATGTTTTAAGTACTGGCCTACATTCTAATGAAGTTTGCATGAACTCCTTTTTACATAGTCTTTTGAGACACTCTTAATATGACAAATTATGGTTCATCTTGAAATAAATAAAAGACTAGAACTTTAGACTTGATTGCTGAATATTCTTATACCTGTAGTGTTGACTTGACTTACTAAATTTCTTTCTGAAAATCTAACCAATATATTCTTTTGAATGAAAAATTTTAGTGTCTTACAGTTGAAAAGTACATTGCCTAAAGTTATATTTTATGTAGTAAAATGATTACACTAGGATAAGTAATAGTTAAAGTTTAGGGGATTCTGATGCACAAAAAATATATACGGTTTTTGCTATATAATTTTACCCATTTTTTGTGATATTTCACTTTAAAGAAAGGTATTTTTCATGATTTGTTGATGGTATGATGATTTTAGAGGATTGGAGTGAAAAGAAGAAAAAAGAAATGAATATGGAGCAAAAAGGAGCAAAAAGGAGAAAAATGGAGGAAAAGGTGTTCTGGCACCACCGGCACCCAAATCCAGAGACTTCAGCATTAAATTGGCAGGATAGAGTGCCGCCGATGCCCTATCTGGCGCCGCCTGTGCTAGAAGTCAGTGTAATTCAAATTTGAAGAGTTTTGGCTACTTTTTGAAGGGATGCCTATGGAAACTCTTGGGATCTTGTCCCTATCTTATAAGTAATTATTTTTTGATGAAAAGTGTGTGTGTGTGTGTGTGTCTTTGGTGTCTTCTAGAGTAGTTTTAGTGAGTGTTAAGTGTTAGGGTTTAGGAGAACAGTGTGTAGATTGAGGACTTAAGAGGAATTCTTCTCTAAGGAGTGAAGGAGAAAGGGTAAAGTGAGAGATTGCTTCTTCCTTTTCATTCTAAAGAGAGAATCAAGTGTTATAAAAAAGAGAGAAGAGGATTCAAAGGAACTTCAAAGGAATTGCATTGGGGAAGAGAAAGAGATAAGTTGTAGTTTCTTTTGAAGTTTCTATGAATTCTGAGTAGTCTCCCTTATCTTTCTTCTTGCATAGAGATGTGATGATGGATTGTTGTGGATTTGATGTGCTTTTAATGTAATGAAGAATTTGTGATGGTTTTTCATTTCAAACTTAATTTTTGAAATGTTAAAATATGTTATTGAACATTAAGTTTGAAAGAATTTAATGTCCTACAATAATAATAAAAGATCCATTCAATTTCTATGGATGAATTACGTAGTTCATGGGAATTGAGTGTAAATAAATAGGGGAATATGTTTTGATGGACTTCAATGTGGAGATTTCAGGGTGACAGGCTGAAATCCCCAAATTGGTTCTAAGATTAGAAACTAATATCAAAGGTTAGCCTTCGAGTGAAGGGTGAGTGGGAGCTCCGAAGTGAGAGCCGGTATCCTCCCAGCGTAGCCTTAGATTTAGTGACTAAACTTAGGATATGTCAATATTCTTATCTTACTTAGAAGAGAGGGGGGGTACTCTTTTAAGGGTAAAGAATCATCTATGCTCCTATTTGGCACAATAAAATAAATATTTGTTCCATATCAATCCACTCATCATATTCTCATTGCAAAAGGAAAGATACTTTTCTCATATATCGAAAAACTTTTAAATACTTATTTTAGTTTGTCTATTAGTTAATTCTGTTTCTAAACTTGTTAGAAGTAATTGTAGTTAGTTAATGGTTACTGTTTCTTGCATAGTAGTAGTAAAAAGTAAACTTTATTTGCAAATTAAATATCAAATTTTAGTGCTACATTACTTATATTGTGAACGCTTTCTTATATTCCAAACTTCCCCGTGGGTTCGATAACCAGGACTCCATTAGAGCCCCTATTACGAGATACGATACATATAATTGCGTTGAATGCTTGAACTTAACAAAATCATTACAAATATATAATTTTGAGTTCATAAATTCTTGCAAATATAAGTCTGACGCATCAGTAATCCATAACTACAAGTATAAACCTGTGCCATCTTGAATATGGAGGATCTATCAGACCCACTATATCCGTACCTCAACACTCGAATGGACACGAAGAAATCGTGCGGTGTAGAACATTCAGATGTTGGTGTAAGTCCACTCCATTCAGCTGGCACTAATGAAATTTATTCGTTGTATCCATACATTCTGTCATCGTTGTTGAATATTAGTATCCGAGTCTTTTAATTTTCATTTTCATCTTCTGCCCTAACTAGTGAGCTCCACACAATCGGGCATGTACTTCTTTTATGATTTTCTATGCTTCTGCTCTGCTCAGACATCTTAGCCACATTTGATCGAAGGATATTCTTTACAGAACATTATTGATTAAGGCATATGACAAAGCCCTCTTCTAAATCTGATGTGCTGCTGACTTGTTATCTAGCAATCTTCCTGTTTTTAAATATTCTTTTAATGGCTGACACCAATTTTCTGCTTCACCTTCCACGGTAGCTGCTATCTCTTATTTTCTAAGTATGTGCAAATTATTGAGGTTGATCTGCGACTAAACTTTACGTCCTTGCACTATAATATCTATAGAGTCTTTGTCTTGATAAGCCAACTTTTTAATAAGTTTAGCTAAAGCATTTGCATGAGCATTGTCCACTCAAGCAAACCTATAGAACTTCACAGTTGGAATCTGTTCCAACAATTTAATCGTGTACCGGTTGTATTCTTTCAATCTCGGCTTCAGAATCATATTTCATCATGCCACTATTGTATGATGAGTTGCAAATTAACATAAATGGCAATGTGCGTTATTTTCATTAGTATTGTAAATTCTAAACCGATTAGTAGTGCTTCATATTCTGCTTTGTTTTTGGTACATGACTCTATCAGATCATAGGAAAATCTTAGCATGGCTTGATCCAGCACCATAAAGATCAAAAAAATTCCTACTTTACCTGGTATCACTGTCTACTATCCTTTGTCTTTTTTTGCTAACGATGTTTAATCGAAGTACATCTACCAACGTCTGTCACTAGGCAGTTCCACTTGTAGTATCTGTTCATCTGCTAGTTCATCATTGAGCGGTGACTCGGCTGGTAGTGGATGCACTGTGAGAAATTTTGCAAGAATATGCCCTTTGATAGCGCGAAGGGGCACAAAAGTTATATTAAATTATAATAATATCATTGACCACCATACTAAACATTTAGAAAGTGTTGGTTGAGTCATCAAATATTGCAACAGATTAACATTCGAGATCAAGTTGACCTATGAGATAACATGTAATGTTTAAGCTTTCGAGTAGCGAATACTAAAGCTAGACAATGTTTCTCAATAGCAGGATACTTTTCCTCCACCAGTACTAGACATCAACACAAGTAGTAGAGTGTGTTTTCCTTACCCTCATCATTGAATTGAGTGAGTAAGGCTCCGAGGGAGTCGTCTAAGGCCGCGGTATAAAGTATCAATGGTCTACCTGGGATATGGGCCTCTAAATCAAGAGGTGCCTTAGATATCATTTAATATCTTTGAAAGATTGTTGGCATGGGTCTCACCAAATGAATTTGACATCCTTTTAACCTTCTTAATAGATTAGATATAAAGCATGTCGGGTTAATCCGATCATACATTGATTCATATTCATTCTTTTATGTGTCTTCTAAAGAGATCTCGAACGGATGCTTCTTCTGACTTATCATCATTTTTTCTTTATCAAATTTATCTTTTTCAGAGCTTCCTTCTACATCAATGCTAATCCATCCCTAGCTTCATTCATTCAACAATCTGGTGAGTTTTTGCTCACCCACGTCTTCGGCCTTGACTCGGATGTGTGGGCTAAAAGAACCTTCACCAACTCATTGCGAAGGAGTGGTGCGAGATTGTTAAATTAGAGCTGTATGGTCTTGTTCTTGTAGTTCTTTCAAATCATCAATTTTGCTTGTCACATCTTCTCTTGAAAAGTTTGTTTTCTTTGAGGGTGTGTATTAGGCGGAGTCTTCATGGATGTTTATTTCATATATTGAAAAAGATTGTAAATCTCTCTTAATGCAATGCTCTTGCCCGTCTTTGTAGTATTTAATGCATCAGTGAAGCGACGATGGGACCGTATTGTACACATGAAGCCATTGTCGACCAAGCAAGGGATTGAACGAAGTATCTGCGTCGATGACATGGAATTTTGTCATTGTTACTAGATTTCTAGATTTCATTTGCAGGGTTATAGATCTGAGAGCTCTTTCTTCTTTCGAGTTGAATCCTCTTAGCATCATCTTATATGTGGAGATTTTTCGTGTGTCGATGTCCAAGTAGGCCAACATCCAAAAACTCATTATGTTAAGTGATGCTCTAGGATCTACTAATACTTTGGAAAGTACAAACCTGCCAATGATGACAAAAATGTAGAGCAAACGGTTGTGATCGGCTATACTGAGTTAAAGTTTCAATCGGTGAAGGTTACTCCAGGTTGTTCCTTCAAAGTACAAACTCCATCCGAGGATGTTCTAGACAACTATGCTAACAAAATATCTGGATCAAGTAGAGCCTTGATCAGTTTTTCTCTCATCTCCTTTAACAAAATCAGATCATCTTAAATGCTTAGGTTAGCTGGCAACTTCTTGAGATGAGCTAGTACATTGTAATCCACTTGTTTGAACTTTCAATCTCATTTTGAATATGTACTTCTTTCATTGCTGGAGGCACTTCTTCTTAAGTAAATATCAGTTTTTCTTTATCATTTGGAGTTGTCCTTAGAAGCAGAACCTTTCCACTTCTGAGATTCACTTCTGTGATTTCTTCCTTCTCTAAACCTGGAGATTCTCTTGGTGTTGTAGCTTACTCTTCTGGTATTGTTTCTGTATCTAAAAGATCCAAGCTGATCATAAGCAGAGTTCCTTTGCACTTGAGGACTGGCTCCTCGCTTCTCGTACTATTGTAACCGGTGTTGTTGATACCTTCTTTATTTTCATCAATGTTCTCGTTGTGAACTAACATGATTTGAGGATCATTTTGGGAATTAGAATCGGGTTTTGATATGTTATGAATAATTACATCATCACTAGAGACAGTAAGAATGTAGGCAAAATCATTCTATTATCATAATGTGACCCAAAAAGGGCTAAAAGATAATTGTACGAAGTTAGGGGTTCAAGGGGTTTCATCCCCGAATCTGAGATAACCAGTCTAAATGGATAGCCCCTATCCTATCCACTAATATGAGACAACCATCCTTAACTTCATTCATGATCTCCTTATTCCTCCTTCTCCATTGTGGTAGTCTACTTGATGGAGTCTTCATCGTAGACTGGGATGGTGGCAAATTCAGGGCAGTAGTTTTCCTTGAAGTGGATTGGATCTAATCTAGGACTCTCTTGAGCTCGTTCCAAATCATACTCCATCCACCTTTGCCAGCATATGAAACAATTGAAGAGATGAGATCTGCCGAAATCACATTTTTAGAACCTTTTTTCAGGTTCTTCCAAGTACTCTTTCGGTATCATTATATTTCCATCCTTGTAATCCCTCTTGAGCCAGCCCTTAAAATTGAAGCATCTTTTATTGCGTGTCTGAGCAATTTGTGGTATGGAAAAAAGTTAGGTTGATCCTTCTTGTTAATCTCTTTCTAATTATTTGGCTCAAGTAATCTGAACTTGGGCTTCATCATCAAATTCTTGAACATATTTGCCACGGCCTCATCTTTGAAGCAGTAATTCCTACGTAGCTATTCTGATATTGTCGGACCTTGTCATCCATCGGTCATCTACGGTCTCTGCTAAAATGATTGCTGATTAGCTTGACCATTCTAGTGTTGATGGAGCTGACCATACTGTTGAGACTGACTGTACTGTGGAGACTGGCTGTGCTAAGGAGACTGACTATACTGCTGCGGTGATTGCTCATCCTGAATTGTCATTGGTAATTCCCTTTGTCAACCATTGCTACTACACCATATCACTTCTCGTATGTGTCGGCATATTTTTAGGTTTAATTTAAATAAATAATTTAAAAAGTAGTATTTTATTTTGAAAATAATTTTAAATTTGAAAATTTTAAGATATAAAATCAAACTGATCTCACATCCCGAATAGTTTATATAAATGAGCACCGCATCACAAACTGTGTATCTATCTCGAAGAATAGACACACTGTTTGGTGATGGGGCTCGATTAAATAAACTAGAAGATTTGTGATATTCATTTGGTCTGCGAACCAATTTTATAAGCTGACAAGTTCCCCTGCTTAATATAAATGAATTAAGCAGGGTTCATATTACCTGGGTTCTTAAAATTCCCTATAAGGGCAAGCCCCTATAGTTAATTACATCTTAAGTGACAGGAATCACCTAAGAAAACTCTCGATAATAATCAGTAATTCTACTCTCAAGAATTTCAAAGTTTAAGTTTTCAAGGGATTGAATTTTGGAATTTCAATAGGGAATGGATCAAATTTGGAACATTTTATTTTGGGAATTTAAAGGAAGAAAGGTGGGAGAAATCACAGATTCGAAGCGAACTTCGGTAATTTCCCGACTATCGTATTGTTTGGCTTGAATTTAGGAAGGCCCTAATGTTTATTTAATGTTTTGATCTTGCCAATTTTAATTAATTTGAACTTATATTTGTATGGTAAAATCACACAAATAAGCTTTGAAGATGCGAGGGTTTATGTAGTACCAAACGACTACCTCGGAGTCCTAAGACCGGTTAGGGCTTAATTTACATGACCTGATCATGCAAATGCCTAACGAAGAGTTGAGGATTTATGTTATACTAGGCAAACTACCTCGAAATCCTATGGCTTGGTCATTTAACTCTAAGAAAGTTTTGCTGAAGTAGATCCGAGTTTTACTGATGACGATGGTCGTGCTGCCCACCATGCTCCGAGCTCCTTCTTGTTGCAGGGGTTTAGTTTTAGAAGTCATAAATCAGGAGATGAGAGAAGTGTTCTGGTTTAGAGAAAATCTTAAAATCCGGGTGTTTTTTTTTAATATTTTAATTAAACAAATCTTAAAGTTGATTATAACAACACCGGTTAAGATCCCACTGTTCCATCCTTCTGGCATCGTTATTTTTATCGGATTAACTTAGTCCGTATGAATTTGCTAAAATCAATCGAATGAGTTCCACACTTTCATTTAGACCGTGGAAATCCCGTTAGCAACACGTAGGTTACATCATCTGAGGCATTCCCGATCATCCAACAAGACGTTTTAATTTAGTTGTAATTGCAGTTTTGTGTTCTTTTTGTGATTAAATTTTGAGTTGTTTTATATTTTGAAATGTTGTGGCGGTGAATTTTATCTTGCAATGAATTTTAATTTAGTTTTGGTTTCAGTTTTAGGGACTATCCTAAAAGTGTGGGTTTTCATGCAAGAAAAGTAAGTGCGATGCGATTAAGTAAATTGCAATAAAGTAAATTGCAACAAAATAAAAGCGTACCTGGAGGGTCTTCCCGTCATCCCAAGCTGCACTTAAACATAATTTAGAATATTTAAGCAAGTTCCTAGGTAAAGCTAAGGGAAGGGGTATGGTTTTCTACCAAATTCCTAATCCTATAGCTAGTCATTTCCTATGACGTCTAGGTTCCTTATGTTTTGGTTTGAGGATGATTTTCTTCATCAAAGAACAATTAAATTCAGTTGTTCTTATAAACATCTTATCATATTGAGAAAGTGTTTAAGAAGAATCTCAAACATCTTTTCAATATTGCTAGAATTGTTTTAAGTCCAAATGAATTTAATTATACAAATGAATTAATCGTCCGGAATTCAAGTTTTCATGTTATCTTACTCAGTGAACTAGGACATTTGAATATCCTATGAGGGAAGTAACATTTCATTTATCGTTCTGTTTAGAAGTTATGACAACAAAAGCTTGTGAGGGTAAATTGATGTTCAAATGGTTTGTGATTTAATTTAATTTCAGTTAACAGGTTTAAATTTGGAATAGTGTTCAAGTTGCTTCATATTTATTTTTGAATTTCTTTATGTCTTAGGTGATGTTATTTTTAATTCAATTTAATTTAACTTTAATTTAGTTTAATTTGGTTTAGTTTTAATTTTAACTTAATTTAATTTGATTTGATTTTAATTTTAACTTGATTCTATTATTTAACTTAATTTAATTCAATTTTAGTTTGATTTGACATGATTTAATTTAATTTAATTTAATTTGATTTAATTTAATTTGATTTAACTCACTTTAATTTAATTTAATTTAATTTAATTTAACTTAATTTAAATTAAATTTTAATTTAATTTGATTTAATTTGATTTAATTTAATTTAATTTTAATTTAATTTAATTTGATTTAATTTGATTTAATTTAACTTAATTTGATTTAATTTAATTTTATTTAATTTAATTTTATTTTTAATTTTAATTTAATATTTTATTTTTAATTTTAATTTAATATTTTATTTTTAATATTTTATTTTTTAATTTTAATTTAATATTTTATTTTTAATTTTAATTTAATATTTTATTTTTTAATTTTAATTTAATATTTTATTTTTTAATTTTAAAGATGATTTAATTTTAATTGTTAAAGTATTAATTTAATTGAAATTTTAAAAGAGTTTAATTTAAATAATTTAACTTTAATTTAATTTAATGATTAAGTCTTTTAGCATTTAAATCTTAAATTTGGATTATCATTTTAATTAGTAATTAAATATTATTGAGATGATTAATTTAGGGATTCTTAAATTAAAGAGCAAATCTCTTCCTAATAATATCCCTATTTTAATAATTCCAATTTTATTATTCTTCCAAATTTAATCAATTATTTAATTAAGGTTTATTTTAATTATTTTTAAATTGTTTAGTAGGTTTCTACCCTTTAATTATTTAAATTTCAATCATCCAAATCAAATTAGGATCAAATATTTTACTCTTTAATTTCTCAAATATTTAATAATTCCACTTGGACCAATTTTGGTGATTTTTTGAATTATATTCTTTTTATTATAATTATTTTGAGTTTTGGAGTATTAATTAATTTAAAAATAAAATAAAGGTTGAAAAATGAATTTTATATTTTTCAAAAATCTCTCTGATATCAAGGAAATTAGAGAATCAATTTTTATAATTTTCTGATTTTTCTTTGATTTATTAGAATTATTTTAGTGGAAATGCTAAAAAATACATTTTTTTAATTTTTGAAATTACCTTAGGGCTTTAAAATTTAATATCTCATCATATAGACCTAAGAAAAATATGGGGTTTGTTCCTAAGTGATTAAAATTCAAAATGTGACATTTTGGTGAATTTTATTATTTTTGTGATTTTTATTATTTTTTAATTATTAAAATATTAAAATAATACAAAAAATCAACTTTTTAAGAAAATTGAAATTTTAATTTTCTTAAATTCCCTTAATATCAGAGAGGCTCCAAAACCAATTTAGTGAATTTTTGAAAAGTATTTTGAAAGTTATGAATTTTTAAAGTTTAAATTGGCTAAATGGCTTAATCAACCCATTTAGTAGGGCTAACCAAGTCCAATTGATTTCAAATTTTTATTGTGGGTTCCTCTGATCCTAAAGGTCAGTGGAGAATTAATTTCAAGTCAATTTGATGTATGATTAGCTCTAATTAATTAGGGACCCATTTTGGGTGTTTAAGCCAATTAGGGTTATTCCAAGTGGATTAATTCAAAACCTATTTTTCCTAGGGTCCTCTGGTCATAAGAGACATCACCAAATTTTTCTAGAATTTATTTCACAACATGCTAATTATTGGATTTAAAATACTCAAAACAGACAACATGAATTTGAAAAAGCAATAACTTCTCATAGGGATGGCCTCTGACCTTGGAAAATTCAGGGAATATTCCCAAGTTCAGAGGCTTCAAAAGCCCTATGGTCTCATGCCATGGTGAATTTCCTATATGCATGGAGAATTAAAATAATGCAGAGGGTAAATAAATCATTTAAAATAAAATACTTGATGAAATTAAATGATTTCTTTTCCACATTATTCTCCTCTGTTCACTGAGCAAGAGTGCATTTTTATTTTATTTTTCTGATTTTCCTACACAAAGTTATGCATTTTTAAAGTTTAGGGAATTAAATAAATAAGGAAATCCTTACTTTTCTATTTATCCGAATCGGCGCCGCGTCAACCTTAGAATCCCCGAACAGCCACGCGGCACTTTCTCATTCGACTCCGCCATCCGACTCAGCACTCTAGGGGCCCGCTGTATCGTTCCGTCTCCTCATCCAGCGCGATCCTGGAAATCCGTCCACACGTGTATTAAATGAACGGCATCCGTTCATCGTCCCCAAGCCTCCTAGCCCGAGAACCGTCCATACTAAATCCCTAATATCTCACTCAATACTTAACGAATTTTCGTGTTCTGGGCTCTATGGATTCGTCTTAAAGAGACGAATACATCTATACGGTGATCATGCATTGTAATTAAGGCATTTGAAATGGAGAATCTCCAGAAGCTCGGGATAAAGAGTTAGGTCATACCTTTGCTCTGAGGGTTGTGTCACCTTCGATTGGGTCCCAGCAAGCTCCAGATGAAGTCTCTTGGTCTGGTGAATTGTCTAGGTATGATTTTAACCAAGCCCGATTACAAAGCTTGGAATCTGGAACAGATGTGTGGCCTGGAGAGGGGGCTTTTGCTGGTGGACTTCTTCCCTTGGTCTGGTGAAGGTGTAGGACCAATCAATTTGGGGATTGGTCCTCTGTGAAGAAGTATCCTGGTTCTTGTGCTGAAATTTGAACTCAAAATTGAGCTCAGCTAGAGGGAATTGGGGCTGGAATCCAGTGGGGATCAAGTGCTCTATGTGTAGAGAGTGGTCTGGAATGATTTTGGTCGAGTTTCCTAAGGTTGGTTCAAGCACCTCTCCCATGGCCGAGAGAGGGGGTGTTTAAACAGAAGTTGGCTTGGAGGCTCTCCCAGGGGGAGTTAGGGCTTGGGATCAGCTGCTCTGGTGAGGAGAAGAACAACCATGGTGGCCACTGGGTATGGGGCAGCTCAGCAAGGTGGAATTTCAAAGTTTGGCTCACATGTGAGCTCTCGGGTGTGGTGTTTTCCGGCGGCCTGGTGGCTGGCCGGCCGAGCACTCGGTCACCATCTTGTTCGAGTGGGTCGTGGCCGGGGTTTAGTGTAGGCAATTGGCAAATGCCATGTGTCAAAAGCTTGGATTAAGATGGCATGGGGGAAGGCCATTTTTGGCTTGATTTGGTCAAGTCCACCTTTTGGGCTTGGTTCACCTCCCCATGGCTGATTTGGGTTGAGGAAGGATCAGGTGAATCAGCCAGAAAAGGGTAGAGAAGTCACCATCCATGAATATTTTGATTAATCATGGATTAAGGTGAAGCATTAAAAGGGTTAAAACCTTTTTAAGGGGGCTTAAAAGAGGCTCCTCCTTTTGCCATTATTGGCTTGATCACTTGTCAAACCATCCATGGCTTCATGTGGCTTGTCCATGGCTTGCATGTGGCTTCATGGCTTGTCTTTGGCTTGGGGAAAAGCTTGGTCAATTTCATGAAAATGGAATTTGGAGATTTTGGCAATTTAGTGAAAAATTTAGATGGTGCTTGATTTAGGTTGATTTGATGATTGATTTGGGACTTAGGAATTGATCCCAATTAAATGGATGATGAGAAGGAATTGTCATGTGGGCTTTGGGCCTTTTGAAATTATTTTTGATGGGCTTTTAGGAAGGCTAAGGGGATGGGCCTTTAGGTTTCAAAACAAATTTTAGGATGAGAATTGTGCAAAGGATTAGATCCAATAAGTGTTGAATTTAATTTAGGAATGTTTCATGAATGATTTGGAATAAATTTGAAGTGGTTTAGGCTTGAATTGGGTTGGATTTGGACCTCTTTGGTAAATGGGCCAATGTAGGTCAAATTGGGCTAACTTGGGCCAATGTTGGGCTAGGGTTCAAATTGATGTAAAATTAATGTTGGGAAATGTTTATGGGAATGTTTCAAAGAGGTTTTGGCTTTGGTTGGGTTTTGATTTTGGGGTTTGGGCTTATTTGGGTTAGGTTTGGGTTTAGGTCAAAATTGGGCTTTTTGGCTTTGGGTTGAGTTTGAGTGGGGTTTGGGTCGAAATTTTGGGTAAATCATGTTAGTGTTTTGTTTGTGGGGATGTTAGGGAAGGTTTAGAAAAGATTTGGGGTTAATTGGAGTTGAATTGGTTTAGTTTGGGCTAAGTTTGGGTCACGGGTCCAAATTGGGCTTTAAGGTCCAAAGTGAAATTGGATCAATCAAATTGGACTTGGATCTGATCTAGATTGGTGTTGGGAATGATAAATTGAAGTTTAGAACTGAATTGGACCAGAATTTTGGTCAATTAGGTAGGTTTGGCTTGACATTGGGTTCACTTTGGGTTAAAATGGGTCAAATTGGGGGTTTTGACAAAAGTGGGGTAAATTGACAAAATTAACCCATGATGTAGTTGAACAAAATGAAATTGGGAATATTTGGGATTTTTTGGAATTTTATGGTAATTTTTTGAATTTTTGGATTTTTGGGTCAAGAGGGGTATTTTGGGTATTTGGAGGGTATTGGGAGGTATTTTTGGAATTTTTGATATTTTTGGCTATGGATGATCAACTTGATTGGTGAGGAAATGTTCAAGGTTAATTTTGGGGAATTTTGGGTGATTTGGAAATTTTGAAAAATTTGGGTAATTTCAAGGCTTTGGGTAGGCTAGGCGGGTGTAGGGTCCCCGGGGTCAAAAATTAAAAATTTAAAAAATTGAAGATTAGGTGAATGTAAGTGGAATAAAATCATTTTGGTTGAGCCATGAAGCCATATCAAGCCCACATGAGCAATGAAGGGACTCATTTGAGGCATCCACTATGCTGTTCCTAACCCTCTTAGCCAAGGGCTTAGGGGTTAAGGACCATCCATGTGAATCACCATTATGAGTCAGGAGGTCAAGTAAGGTATGGGTGTGTTTTTAGGATGTGTGTGAAAGTGTAGTGTATAGGTGTAGTGTGTGTGTAAGTCAGCCCTTCACCGGACTGCGACCACCTGTAAGCGGTCCTAAGGCCAAAGAGTCCTATAGGAACTCATCCTTTAAACTTCCACATTTGATTTCAACCCTCTAGGTGATTAGGGGTCTACAGTCAAGTTTGTGGAGTTTGTAGGGAGTTAAAAAGTTGTTTGAATTTCTAAGTGGTGGGTCCCAATTCTAATCCTCTAGGATAGTCAAAGGAAAAGCCTAAGGCTAGATCCTAATTACTAAAGAGAAGAAGAGAAGACCTCATAAAAAATGAGGTCAACAGTATGCTTTAGCTGGTCTCATTCTCTCTGTCCCTTCTAAGTGCTCAATATGCTTGAATTCTTCTTGTAAAATACTGGCCTTGCTGAGTAATTTCCCCAAGGAATTGATGGTGAGATCCTTAAGCATGAATGCCACCAAACTGTGAATACTCCTGAGTAGTATTTTGATTACATGTTGTTCCTAAAACTGAGGCTCACACTTCATGCTTAAGTTTCTCCATCTCAAGATGTAGTCAACTAATGTCTCATCGAGCTTCTATCGCTCTACTACGAGATCTCCTATAGTAATGTGGTGTTGTGCACCGGCGAATCTTTTCACGAACATGCTTTTCATTTATGTGAAGGTCTTCACTAATCCGTTGGGAAGCATGGCATACCAATTGAATGTTATCCCTGACAAGCTGCTAACGAACTATCGAAACAAAAGAGCTTCACTTCCTCCTATGTTGCAATAACTAGCCTTAAAGTGTGTTATGTGCTGACGAGGATTTCCTGTCCCATCAAACATCTTAAAAGTCAGGGGCACAAAGCCTTTGTGGTATGGCACAACAACGAACTCCTCTGGGTAGGGTCTAGCCCTTGAAACTGATGCTTGCCTTTAGACAGAGCCAAGGTCTGCAAACTTGTTGTTCTAACATTTGCTTTATATCCTCTTCTAGTAGGCTCAGAGTTGAATCCTTCCTCAATGGTTCTTCTTCATTGGCATAAGCGACTTCTCTTTTTTCATCGATAGTATGTATAACTTCGGGCTGGTTAATTTATGGAGACGCTGTTGTTCGTAACTGTGATTGTCCATGTAGTGTGGCCATGGTGGCAGTCATCTCCTCCATCTTCTTTTCCAGACAATTGATCTGCTCATCTCTTGTCAGAATGGCCCTCTAGTGCTCATCTGCGGCCTTCTCCTCACTGGAAGAATCGCGCAGATGCCACAGACCTAGTCTCAACAAAATTAATCTCCATGAACTCTTCTTCCATGTAGTTTGACAGGAAGTAGTCTTTTCATCAATATCTAACCCTCGTTGTCTAGCTAATTTTGAAATCACTGCTTGGAGATTTTGAACATTATCATTGACTGTTTTCTTTTTAATCAACTTCAGATTTGTAGGTTTTCCTCTACTGCTACTTCTCTGTGCGACTGACTCGGAAGCAACGGCGGTAGTGGCAACGAAAACATCAGACCCATGATCCATTTTGGGATCCACGGACTCCTCAAAATGTACTGGTGAAATGACCTTTGGTAACCACACTTTCCTCTTAAGTGTCGATGCCTTGAGACGGGGTGTCTCGGAGGGGACATCGGAGTGGCGATGGGAAGTGTGTTCCCTAGGGTGTAGATCATGTACAGGGGGGAAAAATCCTCTCTCATTCCTTCTGTTCCGGGATTTCTCATAATCATCGACAGGCGGTACTCTCAGACCTAGCAAGGACTTGACTGGTCTGTGCACCACGGGTGTCAGAACGACAGTAGTAACATCAGTAGTAGTGGCATCAACATGTCTTCCTAAATGGTGCTTGATGGATGCTCAGACGGGTTTCTCCATTCTCAGAATTTCAATCTTTATTTATGGGGATATTGCACATAACTTCCTCTTATGGAGCTTGGCCATGGAACATCCTTCTTTTCAGCTAATCTTTGGAGAAGGGTATGAACTTGGGTGATGGGTGTGAACCTCTTCCTCACCTCATCACAGCTACGTGGTGATGACAATGTAGCAACAATCCTGTGGAGGCTTTCTTCTCTGGTAGTATCAATCAACGGGTGGAATCTACTCCCTCGAAGGAGAGGAGAGGTCTCTGGTAAATCGAGTTCCTCCTATAGGAGAATCTCATCAATCATTAGCAGACTTGTAACTTATACCCTGGACACCTTAAGAATCCTACGATTGTAGTGCCTCCTTTTATAGCAGGTTAGGCGGGGAATTCCGAAACTGGAACCATTCTCAAAGACTAACGATGGGGTGAGAAAGGCATTATCAGAGTTATCTTCAAGCAGAATTTCCTTCCCCTTGGCAGATGGAATAGTAGGCACGGTGACGGAAAAACCGATTACTGTAGAGGTAACAACTCTCATAGGCACGGAGATGACTGACTTGACGGGGGTGGTAGCAACCTTTATCTTCTTAGCAGAAGGGAAATACTGGTTGTAGTTCAAATTGAACTCGGCAGACGGCTCTTGAACTTTAGAGGTAGCAACTTTTAAGACAACAAACAAGGCATTTCCAAGTACGATTTTGAACTCATTGAAGCCAGTCATGAACTGAATCATTGGTGCTGCAAGACGGGCCTCACATGGAGAGAGCAAGTTGCAAAAGAACGTCAGCTTAGGGTTCATCATTGTGATTTTTGTAGGAGAAAAAGAATTTCAAAAATTAGCGAAGGCTTAAACCCTTTAATCACAATGCAAACACTATGGAAAAGGTCACTCTGTGAACTAGGCACAATATAACTTTTGTCAATTTTTTGGATTTTAGTGTTTTACTTTGTCTTTGATTATCATATATTTATTAAAATGAGTTTAAGTTTTAAGAGGGACTGGTTCAATTTCTAATAGCAAGCTTGAACTCGGGAGGCGCAATGGGAAAGTGATGTGTGGGACTCCATCCGGGATCCCCTTCAAAACACATATTGCCTTGGCGAAACTTGTTTACCAATACATGTTTGGGATCCGTTCCCACAAAAATTAAGAGAAAACCTTAAGACTTTGAAACTCCTCTGTTTAAGGATGGTTTAACAGATGTTATTGAGAGGAAAGTTGACCATAATTTTCCCAAGAAAGAAATGGGTAAAGAAAGTCAACAAAATAGTGGTAATCTGGTTTATGAGTGACGTGAACTCATTGCTAATGTATGAATATAATATTTCCTAATCTTAGTGAAGAGAGAACTATTCCCCAGCAGAATCGCCACAAAATTGTTGACGTGGAAAGATGGTTTGATAGTAGTTTTTTAAAAGTTAGGTATATATATATATATATATATATATATATATATATATATTTAACAGAAAAATAAAAGCTTCATTCAAACTTTAAGGTAAAGTACATCTGATGAAAGAGAGTTGTAGAGAGTCCCCCAAAAGTAAAAGCCTTAAAGGATCATAAGGTGTTATAGAAAAAACTATATTACTGTGTGAAGCAGCATTTTTGGCTAACCAGTTAGCAGGCTGGTTACCCTCTCTATAAGTGTGGGTCCATTTGAGTTGGAGGAAGTCTGAAATAGTAGGAAATGTTCTGAGAAAATAAACCAAACTCCAAGGAGGAGGAGAATATCCTTGCATAATATCAACCACCTCCTAAGAGTCAGATTAAATCCAAACATAAGGGAGGTGGAGAGCTTTAGCAGTTGTTAAGGCCCAAAATGCAGCACAAAGTTCAGATTCCAATGCATAAGTGGATACAATAGGTGAGTGAAGAAACCACAAGAGCTCACCTAAACTATTTCTACAGACATCACCATTACAAGCAGAGGAAGGGGTGAAACTCCCAATATTGATTTTAATCCAAGGTTGGGGAGGTAGAGACCAATGCAGCAGTACAACTTTTCTTTTGGGTGAGGAAAGTAAAGCTGAATTTTTCCTAATATAGCTACAACAATTTACAACAGCAGACTGAGCCAAACAGGTTTTACTCTCATATTTGGCTTGGTTCCTGGCCATCCAGAGAAACCAACAAATAACTAATGAAATGGAGAACTCCCTCAAATTCCTCTAATCCTCCCAGCAAGCTTCAAAATTGATCTAGTCATATCTGTACTATGGTAGCTGCAGCTAGTGTAGCACATCAGCCCAGCCCTGTTTAGTGAAAGAGCAATGGAGAAACACATGGGAGTAAGTTTCCTCTTGAGAATTGCAAAGCTAACATCTAGAAGCAGTTTTTAGGCCTTTTAGTTTTAGAATATCATCTAGAGGTAGAAACTTGTGGAACAATCTCCAGCAGAAAAAGGACATAAAGGGGGATAGATTTCTGTGCCAAATCTTGCCCCCCCCAAACAGTAGTAGGCCAATTGTTAAAGGTTTGATGTATGGCCTTATTCAGGGAATCCCTCCAATCCTTATTCAGGGAAGGAGTGGTGGCATGTATGGCCTTATTCAAGAAAGCCAACATCTATAACCAGTTTGTCTCCAATGGTGGTGCCTCCTTCCTTCATTACAATTACTTCAACAAAAGTCCCCCTTCCCACAAAATTTGGGTCAGCCTTGGTAAGTTCAGTAGCCATTACACCAATGTAACAGTAACCCCCACCCAAATTCAAAAAAAGGGAAGCCCGGGAAGGACCAAAACACTTCCCAAGCCAAAAAAGGAGAGAAGAACAGAAGTAGAGGGAAGGAAAAACTCACTCAGCCACCAAACCTGCTTCAATATCCACCAAGAAGACACAACTACCAGCAAAACCCTCACCCCCTCCATAGAAACCCTAACAGAGCTTCTCTCACATCAGCCGCCACCATCATTATGATTATATATATAAGGAAACTATCATTTCTAATTTTAAAATATGAAATTAAATTGATACCATATAATCAATAGTTTAAATAATCAAGCACCACACAACAAGCCATGTCTCTATCCCGAGGAATCGATATGTTGCTTGGTGGTGAGGCTTGATCAAATAAACCAAAGAATTCATGATATTTGTCTAGTCTGTGAAGCATTATTTTGACCGACAATTTCCCCGTATGAAGCAACTAGATAAGGTTTATATTAATTTGGAGTCTTTAAGTTTCTTATAAGGGTAAGCCCCTATAGTTAATTACATCTTAGACAACCGAAGTTACCTAATAAAACTTTTGATATAGATCAGGAAATATTGTACTCATGATTTCCAAAAGGTAGAACCTTCAAGAAGATGTGGTAATAGGGAGTCCAATAGGTGAATGGCTCAAGTTTTGGAACAGTTATTGTAGGAAACCAAAGGAAGAGAATGCTAGGGGAAATACAAAGATCCAAGAAAAATCTTGGTGTTTTCCCAACTATCCTATGGTTTGGCTTCAATTTGAGATTGTTATTTAATTTTCAATCTTGTCAATTTTATTATTTAGGGCATACATTCACTTGATACCGATCATGTGAATAGCTTGGAGAATAGGAAGATTTATGTCATACCAGTTAACAATCTTGGAACCTAAAACATGTTAGAGCTTATATTGGACGAAATACAAAGGTTTAAAAAAAGTTAAGGTGAGGGTTTATGATGCACTGGGCAAGCTACCTCAAAATTCTATGGCTTGTTGTTTAATTCTAGGTAGTTTTGTAGTTGAAGATGCTTGTGCTTCCCACTCTATATGCTCCAAGATCCTTATCATAGCAAGTTTAGTTGTAGAAGTGCCAAATTGAGTAGATGAGAAAAGTATCATGTTTAAGAAATGGTTTAAATTTAGATGTCTTAATGTCTTATTTAGAGAATATTTAAATTATTTATAGCGACACCGGTTAGGATCTCATGGTTTCATCATTCCGGTACCACAATTTTTATCGGGTTCTCTGAGTCCAAAACTCAACTTAATGAGTTTTGTACTTTCATTTAGATCATGGGAAAGCTCATTAGCAGCTGTAGGTTGCCTCTTATGAGGTAGTCCCGATCATTTGACAGAGGTGTTTTAATTTAGTTGCAATTGTGATTTTTTTTTGTTTGTGATTAAAGTTTTCTTATAATTTGATTGTTGTGTTGGTATCTTGTTTTGATTTTAATTTTGATTTTGGTTTCAGGTTTGTGGCTATCCTAAAAGTTTTAGTATTCATGCAGTGTGACATTATTGTTTAGCATGCAAGCTTGTAAGTAAGAAAAGTACAATAACGGAAGTACTGAAAAGCAGGTGTTATAAACTTGTAAAAGTTTACCTGGCGAGTCTTCTCGTTCCTCCACCTAAAACTTTAGTATCTTTTCAATAAAAATTTATAATTTGCATGAACGTAAAAACCTATAGATAGGTTAGTTATGGGCCCGCTATGGCCTATGCCATAACTTGGTGGGTGCTATTTATTCATTTAAGAGATGTCTTCCTTTAATAATTATGATAGGTTCAGTTATTCTTCAAGGTGTCCAGAAGATTTGTTAGAAGGTCTACGGAATACATAGATATTTCACGATACTTTTAAACTTTCTTGAGTTCATTTTGAACCTATCATAATTATTAAATAGTTCATCTATTTCATACTCTTATGCTCAGCGAGCCAATGCCTTAATTGTTCCAAAAGTGGGATAAATATCATTTGATATTTTATTTATGTTATGTAAGTGGGGCCTTTTGAGGCAACTCATTTTGTGAAGGAACTTAAACAATTTTGTTGGGCTTGTAGTGTTTTATATGTGTTTAAGATTAATTACCCTTTCTTTTTTAAACTTCATTAGTTAAATTTGATTAAGCCTAGTCTCACTACCAAGCCCTTAAGACTTAGGTGGGTAGGTTTATAATATTTAGAAAACTTTAGTTATATAACTATGATTCTTATCAAATTAATAAATTATAATTTAAACATCACAAAAAGGGTTTCTAATTGATGAATTATTATCATCCAAATTCAAACCCCTAACCTTAAGAATCTCTTTTCTTCTTCTTTTTCTTTTTAAATTTCATCAAAATTAATGCGATTAAGAAAATTATAAGCTTATCTTTTTATGTGACAAAAAAGAGATGAGTTTCTACCATCTATCATTTCATATGTTTCAATCATTCAAACATGTTTATTAAGATTATCCATTACCATTTAAATCAAGCCTAAATGCTAATTAAGGCTAAATCATCAAAGTTGAAGCTTTGCCCCTAAAGGCTTTATCACTTAATAACTCATTAAATTAAATTCAAATGAATTTAGAATTTTTATATTACCCCACTCTTGGGTCAATTAAAACATTAGAGGAGAAAATATAATTTTTCTTAATTTAATTTAATTTATATAATTATTTTCATGCAAAATAGTAATTTTAAAAGGAAATTTAACAACCTAGTAAAATGAAACATATGTCCAAAAGAATATTACAGGAGCTTCACATAAATCAGGGAATCATTAGGACCAATTTCTATGATTTTTTGAATTTTAATTTATATATTATGATAATTTTAATTTTTGGAGTATTAATTAAATAGAAAATATTATTTAATTGGAAAAGTGTGTTTTATATTTTTATTAAATCTTTCTAAGGTCAGGGAACCAACTTTATAGACCAAATTTCATATTTTTTTATTTATATTTTAATTATTAGGAAAATTCCATTTTTAGCCTTTAAAAATTAATATCTTTATTTATATTGTTAGGAAAATTATTCCAATTATTCCAAAGTGATTAAGAGACAATTTGGAACATTTTCATCAATTTTATTAATTTTTATGATTTTTATTAATTTAATTTATTTAAATATTAAAATAATGTTTAAAAATAAAAAATTTATTTTTGTTACATTTTAATTTTTCAGGGGCTCTTATGATCACAGAGAACTCCTATAATTAATTTGGTGATTTTTTTGAAATGTATTTTAAATATTATAATTATATAAATGTCAAAAATGTGATTTAGCTTAGAAAATTCAATTGAGTATTTAAATTAACTCCAATTGGATTGAAGCTTTATGATAAGTTTCTCTCACCTCAAATTACAATGGGGAATGATTTTTTAGGTTATTTACATTTTATTTAATCCAATTTATTTTTCTGTAGAATATAAGTCTTAATTACAATTAAGGTTATACTTAATGGGTTAAATTAATTTTATATTTTTACTATGTTTCTCTTGTCACAGTGAACCTACCAAAATTTACTTTGTATTTTTCCGATTAGTACTTTAAATATTATAATTTTTATATCAAAATAGACTCATATATCTTGAAAAATAGAGATCTCTTCACAGAGATCTTCCCTGACCTTAGAAAAATCAGGGAAGATCCCTCATGATAGAGGGATCAAAACCCCCAAAGATCAAGCCATGGTGAAGTGCCTATGAAAATGGAGATTCAAAAGACTTCAGGCTGTATTTAATTAATTAAAAATAAAACACTCAAAAAATAAACATCAAACTAATTCCACATTGCTCTCCCCTGTTCAGTGCACTAGAGTATATTTTTCTTTAATTTTTCTGATTTTTCTACACCAAGTTATGAATTTTTAAAGCTCCACTAATTTAATTAAATAAACAATATTAGAATCTCCTACTTCAGCACCGCTTCAACCTACAGCACATCGAAGCCACACACATTATGTCCTAATTCGGTGTTGCCGGCTGATCGGGCTGCCATCTACCTAAGCTTTATGCACCATGCTCCTGTCTGACTCCATCCTGACCGTCTATTCGATCCATACGCGATCCAATTGTGGATATTGTTCATCCCTAATTGATGTGCATATCAAACCGTCGACACCAAAACCTTAAGATCTCGATCTCGACTCAACCAAATTTCTTAAGGTTTGTTTTTATGGACTCACCTGACCTAGACGAACCTATCTACACATCTAAACTAGCCTGAAATCGACCTAATGTGCATGGAGAATCAAAACAAGCTTGGGAGGGGGAGAGAGTTTAATACCTCTATTTGAGAGGTAAGGCCTCAATCAGATAGTTGTAGCAGCTTTGATTGGTCCTAACGAACCTCCAGAAGAAGCCTTGAGCTGTGGTGTTGACCTCATTTTTGATGAGGTCTTCTCTTCCCTCTTTAGTGCTTAGGATCTAGCCTTAGGCTTTTCCTTTGACTATCTTAGAGGACTAGAATTGGGACCCATCCTTTAGAAATTTAAACCACTTCTTGTCTCCCCGCAAACCCCACAAGCTTGATTGTAGACCCCTAATTACCTAGAGGGTTGAAATCAAAAGTGAAGGTTTAAAGGATGAGTTCCCCATGGACTCTTTGGCCTCGGGACCACCCTGGGTAGCTTGGTCTGGTGAGGGTTGACTTACACACCCACTACACTCATACTCTACACTCTCACACACACAATCCAAATCCTAAAACCACACCCATACCCAACTTGACTCCTTGACTCATGTAGGTAATTTATATGGATGGACCTTAACCCCTAAGCCCCTGGCTAAGGGGGTTAAGAACAACATAGTGAATGCCTTAAATGAGTCCTCTCTTGGCTCATATAGGCTTAACATGGCTTCATGGCTCAACCAAAATGCTTCCATTTCACTTATATTTGATCAATCTTCTTTTTCAAAATTTCAATTTTTGACCCCGGGGCCCCGACCCCACTAAACCTACCAAATGCCCTTGAAACTACCAAAAATTTGCAAAATCACCTAAATTACATAAAATTCTCCAAAACCATTCCTAAACATTTCCCTCCACTCAAATTGATCATCCATAGCCAAAAATACAAAAAATTCCAAAAATACCCCCCAATACCCTTCAAATACCCAAAATACCCCTCTTAGCCAAAAAATCCAAAAATTCAGAAAATTCCCAGAAAATCCCAAATATTCCCAATTTTATTTTGTTCAACTACACCATGGGCTGATTTTGTCAATTTACCCCACTTTTACTAAAACCGCCAATTTGACCCATTCTTAACCCAAATGAACCCAATGTCAAACCAAACCTCCCCAATTGACCCCAATTTTGGTCCAATTCAATTCTAAACTTCAATTCAATATCCCCAATATCAATTTAGACCAAATACAAGTCTAATTTGATTGACATTTGGATTTAATTCCATTTTGGAGCCTAAAGCCCAATTTTGACCCATGACCCAAACTTAGCCCAAACCAACCCAATTCAATCCCAATTTGACCCAAATCTTTTCTAAAATCTTCCTAGCATCCCCACAAACAGAACACTAACATGATTTCCCTAAAATTTGGACTCAAACCATATTCAATTTCAACGCAAACCAAAAAGCCCAATTTTGACCTAAACCCAAACCTAACACAAATAAGCCCAAGTCCCAAAACCAAAATCCAACCAAAGTTGAAACCTCTTTGAAACACTCCCATAAATATTTCCCAACATTAATTTCAACCTTAGCCCAACATTGGCCCAAGTTAGCCCAATTTGACCTACATTGGCCCATTTACCAAATGAACCCAAATTCCACCCAATTCAATTCTAAACTACCCCAAATTTGCTTCAAATCATTCAAGACACATCCTTAAACAAAACTCAAAATTTTATCTGGCATGGCCCATTGCAATATTTTTTTTTTTCATTCTAAAGCCCATTTTTAAACATAAAGGCTCATCCCCTTTAGCCTTCCTAAAAGCCCATCAAAAATGATTTCAAAAGGCCCAAAGCCCACATGACAATCCTCTATCATCATCCATTTGATTTAAAACACTTCCTAAGTTCTAAAATCCATCACCAAATAAATCCAAATCAAGCCTTATGACAATTCTCCTTAAATCCATAAAAAATTCCAATACCCTTTCTCATGCAAGTGAGACAACTTTTCCCAAGCCATATGTGAGCCATGAACAAGCCATTCTCAAGCCACATGAAGCCATGGGGGCTTTGACTTGTCATTAGTCTACTTATGGCAGGAAGAGGGGGTTCTTTCTTAAACCTCCCTTAAAACTTTTTAACCTTATTTATGCTACACACTAAACCATGTTTAGCCACCTCACCATGGATAAGGACTTCACTACCCCAATTCAGCTGACCCAAATGATTCTCCCTCAGCCCAAGGTCAAGCCTTGGATGGTGAACCTAGCCCAAAGCCAAGGGTTGACCCAAACCTAGCCAAAATCACCCCTTTCCCATTCCATTTCAATTCACCACCTTTACACATGGCCAACTCCAATTGACTTCACCATTGCCAAGCCCTGCCCTCACTGGTTAGGATGGTGACCCATGCCTGGCCGGCCAGCCACCCCAGCCGCCGGAAAACCCCATGGCCGAGACCTTGGGAGGAGCCTAACATTGAAATTCTCCCTTGTTGAGCTGTCCCATGCCCAATGGCTACCATGGATGTTCTTCTTTTGCATAGAGCAGCTGATCCCAAGCCTTAAACCCCCTTGGGAGGCCCTCCACCCTCTCCTATTTAAACACTTCCTCCTCTCGGCCAAGAGAGGTGCTGAAACAAACCTTAAGGAAACTCTGCCAAAATGGTTCCAGATTACTCCCCACACATAGAGAACTTGATCCCCACTGAAATCCCCCTGCCATTTCCTCTCTGTGAGCTTAAATTCAGAGTTGAAATCCAAGCTCAAAACCAGGACACTTCTCTACAGTGAGCCAATCCCTAAATTGATTGGTCCTACACCTTCACCAGGCCAAGAGAAGAGGTTTCCCCCTAAAAGCCTCCTCTCCAGGCCAACCATTGCTTCTAGCCTCCAAGCTTTGTGATCGGTTGTGGGCACTTTCATACCTAGACAATTCACCAGGCCAAGGGACTTCATCTGGAGCTTGCTTGGTCCAATCGAACGTGACACAACTCTCGGATCGAAGCTTCACTTCTCCGAGCAAAGGTATGGACTCACTCTTCTTCCCGAGCTTCCGCGAGATTCTCAATTTAGTTTGGGTCGATTTCAATACATGTTTACCTTATGGATGTGTTCGTCTCTTCAAGACGAATCCATAGAGCATAAGAACTCGAAAATTCGTTGAGAATCGAGTGAGAAATTAGGGTTAGAATTTTGACAGTTACGAGTTTACACCAGTCGTAGACGATGACCAGGAGCCGTCGGATCGCGTGTGTATCGAGCAGACGGTCAGGAACGCGCTGGATGGACCAACGGGACATGAACCGCAGGCTGCGTGGCATCGCAGTCAGATGGCGGCGCCAAATCAAAAGACGACGCGTGGAGCTTCGTAGACGCCGAGGTTGACGCGGCGCTGCGTGGATAAGTAGGAAATTAGGATTTTTTTATTTATTTAATTACCAGAACTTTGAAAATCCATAACTTTGTGTAGAAAAATCTTAAAAATAAAATAAAAATACCCACTTGCTCAGTGAACAGAGGAGAATAATATGGAAAAGAAATCACGTAATTTCATTAAGTATTTTATTTTTAATTATTTATTTACTCTCTGCACTATTTCAACTCTCCATGCATATAGGAAATTCACCATGACATGAGACCATAGGGCTTTTGAAGCCTCTGAACTTGGGAACATTCCCTGAATTTTCCAAGGTCAGAGGCCATCCCTATGAGAAGTTATTGATTTTTCAAATTCATGTTGTTGTTTTGAGTATTTTAATTCCAATAATTAGCATGTTGAGAAATAAATTCTAGGAAAATTTGGTGATGTTTCTTATGACCGAAGGACCTAGGAAAAATAATTTTTGAGCTAATTCATTACGAACAACCCTAATCGGCTTAAACACCCAAAAGTGAACTTTAATGAATTAGGGCTAACCATTCATCAAATTAACTTAAAAACAATTCTCCACTGTCCTTTAAGGATAGGAGAACATCACATAAAAATTTGAAAACTATTGGACTTGATTAGCCCCACCAAATGTGTTGATTACGCCTCTTAAGTAATAATGAATAAAATTAAACTTTAAAAATTTATAACTCACAAAATACTTTTCAAAAATTCACAAAATTGGTTTTGGAGCCTCTCTGATATCAGAGGAATTTAGGAAAATAAAAATTATAATTTTCTAAAAAAGTTGATTTTTATCAATATTTTAATAATTTTAATAATTAAAAAATAATGAAAATCATCAAAATATTAAAAATCACCAAAATGTCATATTTTGAATTCTAAACACTTAGGAACAAACTAAATATTTTTCTTAAATCCCTAGGATAAGATATTGAATTTTAAAGGTTTAATGTAATTTTTAAAATTAAAAATGTATTTTTTCAACCTTTTCACTAAAATAATTCTAATAAATCAAAGAAAAATTAGAAAATTATAAAAATTGGTTTCTGGTTTCTATGATATTAGAAAGATTTTTTAAAAATAAAAAATTTATTTTTCAACCTTTGTTTTATTTTTAAATTAATTAATACTCCAAAACTCAAAATAATTACAATAAATAAAAACAAATTCAAAAAATTACCAAAATTTGTCCAAATGGTCCACTGGTCATTAGGAATGCCCCATAATTTTCTTAAGAGTAGAAGAATTCCCTTGGTCATGTTATTGAATTTCCCTTGAAAAACCCCTATTTTCCATTAAAAATAATTACATAAATAAATTAAATACAGAAAAATCACATTTTCTCCTCTAATGTCTTAATTGACATGTAAGTGAGGTTACATAAAATATTCAAGTTCATTTGAGCTTAATTTAGTGAGTTATAGAATTATTAAGCTTGAACGAAAAATTGGTAATTAAAATTTTCAACCTTTAATTAAAATTTTAAGATTAATCAAAAGGGAAGGGTGAAATATTTGATTTTAAACTGATTTTGGATGATTGAAACCTAAATGGTTAAGGGTAGAAACCCACCAATCATTTTAAGAATAAATAAAGTAAGCCTTAATTAATTCATTAATTAAATTTGGAAGATTAATAAAAAAAATTGAAATTATAAAGTAGGTATATTATTTAAGAAGATGTTTATTATTTAATTTAAAAATCCCTAAATAAATCACTTCAATAATACTTAATTCTTAATTAAAAGATTAAAATAATAATCCAAATTAAAATTAAATTAAAATTAAATTAAAGTAAATTAAATTAAATTAAATTAAAGTCAAATAAAATTAAATTAAATTAAACTAAATTATAAATTAAATTAAATTAAAATTAAATTAAATTAAAATAAATTAAAATAAAATAAAATTTAAATTAAATTAAATTGAAATTAAATCAAAATAAAATTAAATTGAAATTAAATTAAATTGAATTGAAATTAAATTTAAATTAAGGTAAATTAAATTAAATTAAATTAAATTAAAATTATTTAATAACAAACCTAAATGAAATTATTAAGAATTAAACCTAAAATAACTTGAACACTATTCCAAACTTAAACTAATTTTTTATAATTAAATCAAAATTAGAATTAAATCATTAAGTCTAAATCATCAAAATACTTAATAACTTGATTTGCCCTTTTAAAGCTCTTATTATTATAACTCTTAAATGAAACATCAAGTGAAGTATTACCTCACTTATAGGATATTCAAATTTCCTAAGTTCACTGAGTAAAAGAATAACATTTAAACTCCCGGATGATTAATTCACATGTATAATTAAATTCTCTTGGACTTAAAACGATCCTAGAAATATTAAAAAGATGTTTAAGACTCGTCTTAAGCACTTCCTCAATATGATAGGATGTTTATAAGAACAATTGAACTTAATTGTTCTTTGATGATAAAATCGTCCTTAAACCAAAACACAAGAACCTAGACGTCATAGGAGATGACTAGCTATAGGATTAGGACTTTGATAGACAACCAAAACCTTTCCCTTAGCTTTACCTAGGTACTTGATGAAACATTTAAAAGCCTTAACATGTGTTTTAAGTGCAGCTTGGGATGACGGGAAGACCCTCTAGGTACACTTTTATTTTGTTGCAATTTACTGCAATTTACTTACATGCACTACGTTACTTTACTTTTCTTGCATGATAAACAACTCGTTGCATGAAAACCAAAACCTTTAGGATATTCCCGAATTGAAACTAAAACTAAATTAAAAGTCACCGCAAGATAAAAATCACCGCCACAACATTTCAAAATATAAAAACAACTCAAAATTTAATCACAAACGTAACATAAAACTACAATTGCAACTAAATTAAAACGTCTCGTTGAATGATCGGGAATACCTCGGATGATGTAACCTACGTGTTGCTAACTGGATTTCCCACGGTCTAAATGAAAGTGTGGAACTCATTCTGTTGAGTTTAGCAAATTCATCTGGACTAAGTGAATTCAATGAAAATAACGGTGCAGGGATGACGGAATCGTGGGATCTTAATCGGTTCTATTCTAATAACTTTAAGATTTGTTTTAACTAAAACACTAAAAACACTTGGACTTTAAGATTCCTAAAACCAAACTCTTCTCTTCACTTTTGATTACAATCTTCTAAAACTAAACCTCTGCAACAACAAGGAACTTGGAGCACAGTCGGCAGCACGACCATTGTCATCAACAGAACTCGGATCTACTTCAGCAAAACTTTCTTAGAATTAAATAATCAAACCACAGGACTTCGAGGTAGTTTGCCTAATGCAACATAAATCCTCAACTCTTCATTAGGCATTTGCATGATCATATCATGTAAATTAAGCCCTAACCGGTCTTAGGACTCCGAGGTAGTCGTTTAGTACGACATAAACCCTCATATCTTCGAGGCTATTTGTATGATTTTATCATGCAAATATAAGTCCAAATTAATTAAAATTGGCAAGATTGAAATATCAGATAATATTAGGATTTTCTTAAATCCGAGCCAAACAATATGATAGTTTGGGAAGTTGCCAAGATTCTTCTTGGATCCTCAGCTTCTCCTACTTCTCTTCCTTTTGGACTCCTGAAAATAAATGTTCCAAATTCGAGCAAATCCCTTTTGAAATTTCAAAAATCCAATCCTTTGAAAACCTTAAACTTTGAAATTCTTGAGAGCAAAACCACTGATCATTATCGAGAGTTTTCTTAGATGATTCTCGTCATTTAAGATGTAATTAACTATAGGGGCTTGCCCTTATAGGGAACTTTAAGAACCCAGGTAATATAAACCTTGCTTAATTCATATAGATTCAGCAGGAAAACTTGTCGGCTTATAAAATTAGTTCGTAGACCAAACGGATGTCACAAATCTTCTAGTTTATTTAACCGAGCCCCATCATCAAGCAGTGTGTCTATTCTCCGGGATAGATATACAGTTTGTGGTGCGGTGCTCATTTATATAAACTTTTTGGAATGTGAGATCAGTTTGATTTCATATCTTAAAATTTTCAAATTTAAAATTATTTTCAAAAATCAAATACTACTTTTCAAATTATTTTTTCAAATTAAATTAAAAATTCGCCGACAATTTCTGTAGGCGACCTATTTTCAAAATACAACACAACCTAAAAATATGCCGACAATTTCTGGCGACTCCGCTGGGGAAAAGTTCCTCTCTCCATTTTAATCAGATGGTTTTGCTTTCATGAATCGGTAGTGAGCCCATACCCGTAGTGGACCAAACTACCATTCATCCGTTGGAATACCCCGTTCGATTTATGTCTTGAACGAGTATAGCCAACTCCTCTTAGATTTAGGAGCCACTGTTTAGACACCCCTAAACGGAGAGGTTCCGAGATCCTTTTACCTCTTTTCTGAGGTGGGGTGGACCCCCAATAGGTGTTAGTTTAGGAGCGATCCTTCGAGTCGGGAAGTCTTGCATAAGACTTTCTCTTCCTTTCCAATTCTGAATCGGATTCCTTACCTTCCCTACACCTTTGAATATTCTGTTCCTAATGAACAAATCCTCTAATGAACGACTCTTTTAAACTATAACTCCTTTTTATAAATACATGAACAAACATGTGTTCGGACTCTTTTCGATTCCTTTCTTTTCGTCCCGATGAGAAGAAGCATAACTTGGGACTGACAATCGGAATCTACCTTGCAGAAAATGTCTGCCCCAAAGCTCATTTTCTCCTTCACCAATGGACTGGACTTCGCTGTTTATAAGGATGAGCTGGCCAAAAATGGGATCATCCATTTCGAACAAGGATTCGAGAACACAAATGTCAAGATAGCTGACGTTACCCTTTTCACACTTACAAACAAAGTATCTGAAACTGAAAGACCTTTGATTGAGTTCAACCTCAAGTCAACTCAAGAGTTCCCTCCCCTGCAAAGTGGTCCAGCTGAGAAGAATACTACTGTTCGTAGAAGGACTGTTGTCTCTACCCCCACTGGTCTAGTCGTCTCTGCACCTACCCCGGCTTCCGCCAAACTAAAGGGGAAGGAAGTTCAAATTTGTAACGAACATGTTACCGTGGAGGGTACAGACTTCCGTGCAAGACCTTCTTTTTCGAAATTGGGTCCAGCTCGAGGGTTCCATCCCTAACACGGACTCGCAGAAGAAACAGAGGTAGAAAGATTGCGATAAAGGCCAGAGCTGCTGAAGTCGCTTTCTTAGAAGAAATCCCTGAGTACACACCACTACCTGAGTACATACCATTACCTGAGTATACACCGCTTTTGGAAGGAAGTAGATTCCATCCCCTCTCCACCGCAGCTGACGAGAAGAATGTCCGCAAGATTGCTTCTGTATTACCTCGACCCGCATACTATAGCGACAGCCGAAAGAAAAGGGCTAGGACTACACCATTTGCCCGACTACATACTGTGATAGAGAAGTTAGCAAAGAAAGAGAAATGTCCTGTATCAGAGATTTTAAGAAGAATAGGGCGGGTGCCAGCAAAGTCCCGTCTTGGGCCGCGAATAGAACCCATTAGCGCCGCAGAGAAACCGAATAAAAAAATGAAAGCCAGTCCGCCTGTTATTGTTTCAGGATTACATATCAGGGAGGATACCACCTTCTAGCATTCAGCCGACAGACCATCCGGTCCTAGGCCTTCTGCTGCTAGAAGGATGGTATGGCGTCCTACTACCGGTCAATTAAGACCAAAACAACGACCATAAAAGGAAAGTCTCATCAGAAGACTCGAGTCAGAAGAAAGTGCTACTGCAATAAACGGGACTCCCGGAAAGGAAGTTCAACAACCGTCACGAGACAACTGTGAAACTGCACGAAAAAGACCATAGGAGGACGCTATGGAAAAGCTAAGAACCGACATTCAACTATTAGCAAGAGAAAGAGAAGAAAAGTTTGGAGATGAAGTTGACTCATCGGAGTTCATGGATGACGAATATGTGGAGATCAACATGGTTGAGACACGAGCATCGTTAACTTTGCAAGGTGCCCCAACAGTGCGCAGAAAGAGATGAACCGGAAGGATTAAGAGCACAAATTCGAGAAAAAGATGATACAATCTCTCAAATGGAAAAAAGGATGGAAGAGATGGCTGCAGCTCTAGCCACTCTTCAGAGTCAGGTTCAACCCCAAAGAGAAACACCTCCAGAAGTTTTTCATATTACAGAAGGAGGAAAAGAGATTACATCCATTAACGGAGACGATCAGCCAAAGAAGGATTCTACTCAGAACATGATTTCAGAAAAAGACATCAAGAACATTGTGGAACAGCAGGTGCGAGAAGCCTTAGCACACTCTAAAAACAGAGCATCTATTCAGATGGGTAGACCTTACCCCGAAGAATTCGATGCAGTACAATACCCAAAAGGCTTCGTACCACCTCTGTTCAAGACTTTTGATGGTACCGGAAATCCTCGACAACATGTTGCACATTTTCGTGCTAGTTGTTATAACGCCGGTGGAAGTGACACTTTACTCTTCCGATAATTCATCAGCAACCTGTCAGGGATCTCCATCGATTGGTATGTAGAGTTACCAAACGGTTCAGTAAAGACATTTACAGAATTAGAAAATCTCTTCGTAAAACGGTTTGCCGGAGCTCAGCACTATATCACCATTGGTGACCTAGTGGTGGAGAAACAGAAACCGAACGAGACTTTAGTGGATTACATACTTCGGTGTAGAAATCTAAGCATGAAGTTTGAGCCACAACTACAAGAATAGCATGCAGTCGGTATCTTGCTTAAAAGCATTCACGGCCCGATAACACTTCTCCTTAAGGGATTTACGATTAAGACTTTCGAGAAGTTGTTAAGCAAGGTCGGGAGCTTGCAAGAGGAAGCAAAACAACTAAGTTTCGTCGATAAAACAGATAAGCAGAAGCCTACGAAGACATTCGAAAAGAAATCCGGGATCGTCGCGGCAGTTGATAAGGGCAAACAGCCGATGCAAATACAGCCGGAGCAACCGCAGCCCAGCTATCAACAACCTCAGTAGAACTACCAACAACCTCAACCTGGTTATCAACCAACTCAACAATATAAGCAACCACCTCGCCCACAATGCATGTTAAAGGAGCTCATAAATAGAGAATATCCATTCAAGAACGAGGCAGTGCCGAAGATGTTCCGCAGTTTGATGAAGACTTCGGATTTTCGACTGCCAGAACCCAAGAAGCCGGAGGAAGTCAACAAGAAAGACCATCCCAACTACTGACCTTACCACCAAATGCTTGGACAAAAGATAGAGGACCGCATCACCTTTAAAAGTTGGCTTGACAATAATCTCTGAAAAGGGAACATAATGATCCCAAAGGAATACATGAAAGAACCCCAGAAAGGAGGTTCTGTCAAGGTTATTTCGACGGATCCCATTGTTCCGATAGACCCTTACAAGATTGATGATGGATGGAGTACCGCTTGGCCGAAGTCATTAAAGAAAATTTTGGATCGCATCCAGGCGTCTTTGGAGCATACTTCAACTCAGAGTTTGAAACCTGTCAAGCCAGCGCTATCACTTGCAATTGAAGAACCATCCCAGGAAGAAAAGATCATAGAAAAGAAGGAGATCATAGAAGAAGAGAAGACCGAGGCTTCTAAGGCTAGACTAGGGGCTGCTTATCCTAGGATGGTTATTTCCGATTCGGGGGAAAAATTCTTCGAACCTCTGAATCTGTATGATTATTTGCTCGCTCCGGCGGGATCTTATAATGATAAGAGTTATGGCGTTGGCTACGTTTTAACTATTTCTAATGATTACGTAACTAACGAAAACCAATCTAATCCGGATCCCGATTTCGATACCAATAACAATTCTAAAATCATACAGAACCTCGACAATCACGATGACAAAGAAGACATTCATCAAGAAGGCTACTAAAGTTCAACAAGCAATGAATCTATTTGTGAATTCCAAGGAACTCCAATCACAATAGAGTTAGAGCCTTCAGATTCCGAAGCAATCCCAGAAGAACCTGTCATGCCAATTCAAAAGGAGACACCTGTAAATTCAATTCCAAACACAGAAGAAATCACAGAAGTCAATTTAAGGAGCGGAAGGGTTCTACCTCCAAGAATGGGTCCAAAAGAAAAGGAAAGCAGGTGGTTGTTCAAGAAGAATCAACCCCAGCAAAAGAATTGCCCATTCGGGAAGAAACTGAGACACATGATAACAAAGTGGACTATAACGTGCTAGCCCATCTTAGGAAACTACCAGCCAAACTGAGCATCTACCTGATCAAGGCTTTACTTGATCCAGAGATTTGTTTAGCTCAGATGGCCGGAGATTCCTTAGACGAGGTTTGCTCGTTAAAGGAACAGCGAGGTGTTACCTTCACGAGACGGTGATCTACTACTTGGGACAGCGATCACAACCGACCATTGTACATTTCGATTCTAATCGGAAAATTTACACTCTCCAGAGTATTGGTGGATCCAGGAGCATCGATCAACATAATGAATCTCCGGACGCTAGCATACTTGGAAATTGATGCTCGCGAGCTTGAAGCGAACAAGATGTTACTAAGAGGATTCAACCAGAAAGGAGAAAGAGCACTTGGATCAATATCACTGTTAATGAAGACCAGTGACTTAGCAAAGACAACTGCAAAATTTCATATAATTGATTCTGAAACATCGTTCAACGTGCTACTGGGCCGACCATGGATACATGAGAACCAGATGGTACCGTCATCTCTGCATCAATGCATAAAATACTTCGAAGGAGGAGAACAGTGCATTAAAGGTGATTTGCAACCTTTCTCTGTACATGAGATTGGAATCCATGAAGATGCAGCTTATTACGCACCTCCGAAGAAGACGATATTCTCCAGAAACACCGTGTCAAATGAAGCAAAAGAAATTCGAGACAATAAAGAACCTGAAGTTCTAGTCCAACAGTCACTCACCACTCCCTTACGGCGAGATGGTGAAGGTTTCTCCAGAACTCGCATCCGAGGTCGAGGTCGGGGACGAGGTCGTGGAAGAGACACTGGGACAGTTGGACAGAAAAAGCTGATGATCAACGTTGATTAGGAAAACAGCTCTGAGGAAGAAGAGGAAATCAAGAAAGAAGCAGCTACAATAAACCGGAAGAAACCACAATTCAAGATTTCTCTCGAAGATGGGAAGAACGAAGAATACAAATCAATGTACGAGAAGATTAACCACTATGTACACACTATGACCCTGACCCCGATCCAGTCTAATAATATTGAGGGTATGGTGGTCAAAGAAGTACATAGTAGCGGTGCAAAGCCAATCAAATTTTACCGTGGCACTTCTTCTTCCAATACTGAAAATAATGTACAATTTGAAGATGTCGCTTCTTCCGAATTAATGGAATTGCCTTTTGAGTGGTACTCTCCCTGTGTTCAAAACTTAATTCAACAAGGTGTCTTACCTCGCCAATGGATGAAAGGCCGACCACAACACTTCGAAAAATTATGGAATAATGCCGGTCGGCCACCCAATACAAAACATGGTCTCGGATTCGACACAGTAAGTTCATTTGACGATACGGAATTTTGCTTGGTTGTCATTTGCAAACCTAATGAAGACTGTTTAGAAACTACAAAAGAGCTTGAAGATCTACAAATTGGAGATGCTCCAACAGAATTTCAAGAAGAAATCAAATCCACAATAGATGAGTTAATGGAAGTTAATTTAGGTACTAGCGAAAAGCCTAGACCAACCTTTGTTAGCTCCTTACTCAATAAAGAGGATTCCGAGGAAATGATCAAGCTATTAATGGAATTCAAGGACTGTTTTGATTGGAGCTATGACGAAATGCCCGGATTAGCTCCAGAAGTTACAGTTCACAGGCTAGGAGTGGATCCTACTTCCGTTCCAGTCAGACAAGCTCCCAAAAGAATGCGTCTAGAAATTGAACAACAAGTAATAACTGAAGTTAAGAAGCTAATAGACGCTAAATTTATCTGTGAAGAACAATACCCTACTTGGTTAGCCAATGTGGTACCAGTCAGAAAGAAGAATGGTCAAATCAGAATCTGTGTAGATTTCAGAGACTTGAACAAAGCATGTCCGAAGGATGAATTTCCACTACCAATCCCAGAATTGATGATCGACATCGCTTCGACACATGAAATATTCTCTTTCATGGATGAATCTTCAGGATACAACCAGATAAAGATGGCACCAGAAGACGAAAAGCTCACAGCATTCAGAACGCCGATCGGAGTATATTGCTACACAGTAATACCATTCGGACCAAAGAGCAATGACAAAGATTTTTGATGAGCTCATTCACAACCAAGTTAAGTGCTATGTGGATGATGTGGTCATCAAAAGCAAACTGAAGGAAGATCACCTGTATGATTTGAGAAGTGTCTTCGAGCGACTAAGACGATACAACCTTAAGATGAATCCCCTAAAATACGCCTTCGGCGTCACCTCCGAGAAATTCTTAGGATTTGTTGTCCGACATCGTGGGATTGAAATTGATCCAGAAAAGATTAAAGCTATTTTAGAAAAGCCGCCTCCCAAAACCTTAAAACAACTACGATCCTTTCAAGGGAAGCTGACATATCTTCGACGCTTTATCTCGAACTTGTCGGGTAGGTGTCAGCCCTTCTCGGCATTAGTTAAAAAGGACGCCAAATTCGTTTGGGAAGAGAAATGCCAACGGGCCTTCGAGGACATCAAGCAATACTTATTGACACCTCCTGTCTTAGCAGCCCCAGTCTCAAGTAGACCATTGATACTTTATACCGCGGCTCTAGACGACTCCTTGGAGCCTCGCTAGCCTGAGTCAATGATGAGGGGAAAGAAAATGCTCTCTACTATTTAAGCCGTCGTTTGATTCCGATGGAAGTAAAGTATCCTCCAATTGAGAAGCATTGTTTGGCCCTGATCTTTGCTACCCAAAAGCTCAGGCATTACATGCTCTCTCACAAGGTCAACCATATTTCGAAAGTTAATCCATTGCAATATTTGATGACCCGTCCAACACTTTCTGGCAGGCTTGTCAGGTGGTCAATGATACTATTGCAATTCAATATAACTTTCGTGCCTCTTGGTGCCGTAAAGGGACAAATCCTAGTAGATTTCCTTGCAGCACACCCTTTGCCGGCAGAATCATCTCTCAATGACGACTTGCCAGATGAACAGATAATGAACCTAGAAGGCACTGATGATCGACGTTGGGAACTATACTTCAACGGAGCATCCTCAGCACAGAAAGGCAAAGAATTACAAACGATAGTGCCCGGTAAGGCAGGAATTGGACTAATTTTTATAACACCGAAGCGGGGGATGTTAAGATACTACTACCATTTAACAGAGTCGTGCACAAACAACGAGGCAGAATACGACGCCTTCATAACAGGATTAGAACTGACGATTCAAATGGGAATAACAGACATCAACATCTATGGAGTTTCTCAGTTGATCATTCAACAGGTCGCATGACAATACAGAATCTTAAAGCCAAGACTCGAGCAATACTTTCAGTATGTCATGAAACTGTTGGAACAAATTCCGAATGTAACAATCTACAAGATCCCCAGAAAAGAAAATGCTCTCGTGGACGCGCTAGCCCGCCTTGCAAAAGAATTTGCCTGCTTACAAGATGAGTCAGTTGAAGTGTCAGTTCAAGGACGACGAGTCCTATCACAGCCCGACATGGATATGATACAGAAATCAGAAAAAGCAGAGGAATCAGTTACAACAGTGACGGAAAACACAGAAGATTGGCGTCAGCCGCTAATAGAATACCTGCAAACAGGGAAATTACCAGACGATAAGTCATTAACTCATCAAATCAAGAAAAGAACTCTGTCTTACGCATTAATCAACAATACATTATACAGAAGGTCTTTTGATCAGATGTGGTTAAGATGCCTGAGCGGGTCCGAGGCTCGTGAAATTGTCAAAGAAGTGCATTCAGGACTTCGTGGAGCTCATCAGTCCGTCCCGAAAATGAAAATGAAAATTAAAAGACTAGGGTATTACTGGCCCTCGATGATGACCGACTGCATGAAGATTGCCAAAAGTTGTCACCAGTGCCAGGTACATGGAGTGGTTCTACACCAACCTCCAAATGTGCTACATCCGACAATTGCATCGTGGCCATTTGAGTGTTGGGGCATGGATATAGTGGGTCCGATAGAACCGCCTTCTTCAAGAGGACATCGCTTCATCCTTGCAGCTACAGACTACTTTTCTAAATGGGCAGAAGCAGTTCCACTCAGAGAAGTAAAGGCACACCATGTGCTACAGTTTTTTAAGAACCAAGTCGTCTATCTTTTTGGGGTACTGCGCTGAATCATTTCAGATAATGGGTCCGCATTCAGAAGTACAAAAATCAGCAATTGTGTTAGGAGACATGGAATCGACTGGAGATACTCAACAATCTACTAACCAAGAGCAAACGACTTGGCCGAGGCTTTTAATAAAACTCTCGTTCAAATCTTAAAGAAAACTTTGGATGACAACAAGAAAAAATGGCACGAGAAGTTGTTAGAAGCCTTATGGGCCTACAGGACAACCTTCAGGACTCCTACTCAGTCTACACCTTACACTTTAGTGTACGGGTCCGAGGCAGTGTTATCATTGGAAGTCTAGCTTCCATCACTCAGGATTGCAGTTGCAAATAAAATTACCACAGAAGAAAATGCCAGATTACGACTGGAAGAACTAGAAAACTTGGAAGGAAAAAGACTTGCAGTGCAACAAAATTTGGAACTGTACCAAGCTAAGATGATCTAGGCCCATGATAAACTGGTCCGCCCAAGAACTTTCAAAGTTGGAGACTTAGTTCTTGTTCTCAGAAGAACTATTCTTGCACATTGCAAAATAGGAGGCAAATTTGAACCAACTTGGGAAGGTCCGTTTGTGGTCGAGGCAGTCTACTCAGGAGGCTCCTACCAACTTGTGAATTTCCAAGGAGAAAGACAAATGCTTCCAATCAATGGACGATATTTAAAAAAGTATTACGCAACCTGATGTTTCAAAGGGTGGCCTCTAAAATAGAATCCTATCCCTAGGAACACGGTTGAGACAATCACAAATAAATAAAAAAAATGTACTAAAAGAAAATAAAATACGTGAAATCATAATAATAAAGTTTTACCCTTCCGTTCAAATCAAATCTTGTTCCTGATCTTTCTTCATCTTTTCCTACTTTCCTTAAAAATTAAAATAAGTGAATAAAAATCTTCGGTGATAAACATTTTCTTAATGTTCTTGTTCTTAGTACAGCCCCTGATCCTTTCCTTGTCTTTTGTGCGGGGAAATGTCGAACGGGCGGTTGGTCCTAAACTTTAGAAATGGCGTGAGTCTCGCACTCGATGAAAAGAGGGTGAAGGATGGAGCAGTGATAGAGATTGACTCGGACTTCACACCAGCTGGCCTACAATACGAAGAAAATGATTGGATCCCAGTTGATCGAGAAGAACGTCACAGCCAAATAGTGATGAAAGTGGGTGGCCCGAGCCACCAATCCAACAACAAGAAAAGAAAAACAAACGCCGCAGAAGATAAGAAAATTATGTCCGTGGTTGCTACAGCAGAAGGTGGGCTTGTCAGCGCCGCGCCCACAGAAATTCAAGGAGTGAGAAGAGCTACTCTCACTACTACCCAGCGACGAAATGAGAATCGTCGTATTCCCAAGATGTTGACCAAGTTAGCAGAAGATCAACATGGACAGACAGTGGGTACTGTTAGTGCAAATGCTCCAAGGAGACCGGTTCGACAGTAACCAGAAAGAAGAATGCCAACTCCAAAAAGGTTGGAACGGATGAAAGAAATACCAGGAAGAACAGAAATGGAGTCGGTGCCTCAACACCGAGCAGATGTACCAGACTCGGAGAGTCTTGTTGCGAAAGCAACCTCGGAGGATGTCCTTTCAGAGACTATCCCCGAGGAGTCGAGACATGTTGGAGAGCGTGCTGGGGTTGAGCCATACATCCCACAGTAAGTTACCAGACACTGAGGACTTTAGATAATTCCAGAATATGAGCTGGAGAAAATGCAGCTAGTTGAAAAGAAGACCTTTGAATACTTTGAAAGGATTGGAGGCAGAAGAATCAACATCCTGGAAGGCCTCGAGCTACATAAAGGTGTATTCTCAGAATACGAGCAACAACAGATTGTGGATTGCATTCTAGAACTTCAGAAGATGGGTCGAGCGGGCCATCTTCAAGAAAAGACTTATTCAGAACCCCGGAAGTGGATGACAGGGAAAGGAAGAGTCACAATACAATGCGGGTGTTGCTATAACTTCGCAGAAGACAGAAAAGGGAATCCGCCAGGAATACTCCGTCACGGTGAAGTGGATCCCATGCCAAGAATCATTAAAAGAATGGTGAAAAGAATGATAACGTGGAGGGTACTGCCAACAGACTGTATACCCAACAGTTGCATCATCAACATCTATCAGAGAGGCGACTGCATACCTCCACACATAGACCACCACGACTTTGTCAGTCCTTTCTGCACAGTTTCATTCGTCAACCGGTGCAATATCATGTTCGAATCTGACCTCCGGATAGCAGGCCCGGGTAAGTTCCGAGGGCCAGTGGAGATACCACTTCCGGTAGGTTCTGTCATGATACTACAAGGAAATGGAGCGGATATCGCAAAAACATTGCATACCGGGAGTACCAGTGGAGCGGATCTCTGTCACCTTTAGAAGAATGGATGCCAGAAAGGCACCATACCATTTCCAACCAGATCCAGAATTGGAGAGTCTCCGGCCATACGAGCTGTGAGTTAAAAGGGAAATATCACACCTCCAAAGCACATCCATGCGGCATTCCTGCCAAGGGTGTCTTGGAAGGTGATGTTATTGACCATGTACATTACTATTCAGACATGGATTTAGCAGATACTTTTGGATGGATCAACGAGAATCATACATAGTCCGTTTTGAGTCATGGATTGTATGAAGAATATTTCAGATGGAGTTGTATGATGTATCTTCAACAAGATTGGAATGAAAGTGACCATGTCACATTTTACCTTCACCTCTTTTGTGCAAATTGACTGGGAAACGCCATTAAAGTTAAATGAACTTCGAACAAAGAACAAAAAAAAGAGAAAAATAGATAAGAACTCTCTTTCATAAAAATCCAAACATTAAAAAGAATTTCAAATCCACATGAACTTCTACAATCATTCTCTGTGCTTTGCAATATGTTCAATCTCTGCATTCATAAATCTCAACAATATGTTTTCATAATCTCTGCATTCATAAATCTCAGCAATATGTTTTCATAATCTCTGCATTCATAAATCTCAGCAATCGAGATGGGCTTCCGCCCTACTCCCATCTCAGCAAATCTCAGCAATCGGGATAGGCTTCCGCCCTACTCCCATCTCAGCAATTCTCAACAATCGGGATAGGCTTCCGCCCTACTCCCATCTCAGCAAATCTCAGCAATCGGGATATGCTTCTGCCCTACTCCCATCTCAGCAATTTTCAGCATACGGGATAGGCTTCCGCCCTACTTCCTTCTCAGCGATTCTCAACATTCGGGATAGGCTTCCACCCTACTCCCTTCTCAGCAATTCTCAGCACTTGGGATAGGCACAGTCCTACTCCTTTCTCAGCAATCTCAAAATTTGATCCTCTCAGCAAGAAATTGAAATCAAAGCACTCTGCATTTTCGATAGGCTTTGTCCTATTCTTCCTCAGCATATGGAATAGGTTCAGTCTTGCTTTCTTCTCAGCATACAAATTCATTCAGGTGGGCCTTAGCCCTACTCTTTTCTCCGCATAAAATCAAAATTGAAACTCAAATCGAAATCCAAACTCAAAATTGAAAACTTGAAACAGAGAATGAAACGAATCTAAGATCCAATCTCATGAAATCTTGTGATCAGAAATTCACCTCCTTTTTCCCCAGAGAGAGTTCTGGAATCTTCAGTCTTGGAGATTTACCTAATACTCCCCAGTAGAAATTTTTTACACCTCCTATTTTGGTTTTTTTGATCTCTTCGGTCAATGCCAATATGTGCGGTATGCTTGGTTAGCACACCACACCTATTGGGGGTCCATTTGTTGACCTCATTTTTGATGAGGCCTTCTCTTCCCTCTTTAGTGCTTAGGATCTAGCCTTTGGCTTTTCCTTTGACTATCTTAGAGGACTAGAATTGGGACCCATCCTTTAGAAATTTAAACCCCTTCTTGTCTCCCTCCAAACCCCACAAGCTTGATTGTAGACCCTTAATCACCTAGAGGGTTGAAATCAAAAGTGAAGGTTTAAAGGATGAGTTCCCCACAGGACTCTTTGGCCTTAGGACCACCCTGGGTAGCTTGGTCTGGTGAGGGTTGACTTACACACCCACTAAACTCATACTCTACACTCTCACACACACAATCCAAATCCTAAAACCACACTCATACCCAACTTAACTCCTTGACTCATGTAGGTAATTCATATGGATGGACCCTAACCCCTAAGCCCCTAGCTAAGAGGGTTAGGAACAACATAGTGAATGCCTCAAATGAGACCTCTCATGGCTCATATAGGCTTAACATGGCTTCATGGCTCAACCAAAATGCTTCCATTTCACTCATATTTGATCAATCTTATTTTTCAAAATTTCAATTTTTGACCCCGGGGCCCCGGCCCCACCAAACCTACCAAATGCCCTTGAAACTACCCAAAATTTGCAAAAATCACCTAAATTACCCAAAATTCCCCAAAACCATTCCTAAAAATTTCTCTCCACTCAAATTGATCATCCATAGCCAAAAATACAAAAAATTCCAAAAATACCCCCCAATACCCTTCAAATACCCAAAATACCCCTCTTAGCCAAAAAATCCAAAAATTCAGAAAATTCCTAGAAAATTCCAGAAAATCCCAAATATTCCCAATTTCATTTTTTTCAACTACACCATGGGCTGATTTTGTCAATTTACACCACTTTTACCAAAATCTCCAATTTGACCCATTCTTAACCCAAATGAACCCAATGTCAAACCAAACCTCCCCAATTGACCCCAATTTTGGTCCAATTCAATTCTAAACTTCAATTCAATATCCCCAATATCAATTTAGACCAAATAAAAGTCCAATTTGATTGACATTTGGATTCAATTCCAATTTGGAGCCTAAAGCCCAATTTTGACCCATGACCCAAACTTAGCCCAAACCAATCCAATTCAATCCTAATTTGACCCAAATCTTTTCTAAAATCTTCCTAGCATCCCTGCAAACAAAACACTAACATGATTTCCCTAAAATTTTGACCCAAACCATATTCAAATTCAACCCAAACCAAAAAGCCCAATTTTGACCTAAACCCAAACCTAACCCAAATAAGCCTAAGTCCTAAAACCAAAATCCAACCAAAGTTGAAACCTCTTTGAAACACTCCCATAAACATTTCCCAGCATTAATTTCAACCTTAGCCCAGCATTGGCCCAAGTTAGCCCAATTTGACCTACATTGGCCCATTTACCAAATGAACCCAAATTCCACCCAATTCAATTCAAAACTACCCCAAATTTGCTTCAAATCATTCAAGACACATCCTTAAACAAAACTCAACATTTTATTTGGCATGGCCCTTTGCAATTTTTATTTTTATTTTTTTCATTCAAAAGCCCATTTTCAAACCTAAAGGCTCATCCCCTTTAGCCTTCCTAAAAGCCCATCAAAAATGATTTCAAAAGGCCCAAAGCCCACATGACAATCCTCTATCATCATCCATTTGATTTAAAACACTTCCTAAGTTCTAAAATCCATCACCAAATAAATCTAAATCAAGCCTTATGACAATTCTCCTTAAATCCATAAAAAATTCCAATACCCTTTCTCATGCAAGTGAGACAACTTTTCCCAAGCCATATGTGAGCCATGAACAAGCCATTCTCAAGCCACATGAAGCCATGGGGGCTTTGACTTGTCATTAGTCCACTTATGGCAAGAAGAGGGGGTTCTTTCTTAAACCTCCATTAAACATTTTTAACCTTATTTATGCTACACACTAAACCATGTTTAGCCACCTCACCATGGATAAGGACTTCACTACCCCAATTCAGCTGACCCAAATGATTCTCCCTCAGCCCAAGGTCAAGCCTTTGATGGTGAACCTAGCCCAAAACCAAGGGTTGACCCAAACCTAGCCAAAATCACCACTTTCCCATTCCATTTCAATTCACCACCTTCACACATGGCCAACTCCAATTGACTTCACCATTGCTAAGCCCTACCCTCACTGGTCAGGATGGTGACCCATGCCTGGCCGGCCAGCCACCCCAGCCGCCGGAAAACCCCATGGCTGAGACCTTAGGAGGAGCCCAACATTGAAATTCTCCCTTGCTGAGCTGTCCCATGCCCAATGGCTGCCATGGATGTTCTTCTCTTGCATAGAGCAGCTAATCCCAAGCCTTAAACCCCCCTGGGAGGCCCTCCACCCTCTCCTATTTAAACACCACCTCCTCTCGGCTAAGAGATGTGCTGAAACAAACCTTAAGAAAACTCTGCCAAAATTGTTCCAGATTACTCCCCACACATAAGGAACTTGATCCCCATTGAAATCCCCCTGCCATTTCCTCTATGTGAGCTCAGTTTTAGAGTTGAAATCCAAGCCCAAAACCAGGACACTTCTCCACAGTGAGCCAATCCCCAAATTGATTGGTCCTACACCTTCACCAGACCAAGAGAAGAGGTTTCCCCCTAAAAGCCCCCTCTCCAGGCCAGCCATTGCTTCTAGCCTCCAAGCTTTGTGATCGGCTGTGGGCACTTTCATACCTAGACAATTCACCAGGCCAAGGGACTTCATCTGGAGCTTGCTTGGACCTAATCAAACATGACACAACTCTCAGATCGAAGCTTCACTTCTCTTAGCAAAGGTATGGACTCACTCTTTTTCTTGAGCTTCCAGAGATTCTCAATTTAGTTTAGGTCAATTTCAATACATGTTTACCATATGGATGTGTTCGTCTCTTCAAGACGAATCCATAGAGCATAAGAACTCAAAAATCCGTTGAGAATCGAGTGAGAAATTATGGTTAGAAGGTTGACGGTTACGGGTTTACACGAGTCGTAGACGATGACCAGGAGCCGTCGGATCGCGTGTGTATCGAGTGGACGGTCAGGATCGCGCCGGATGGAGCAAAGAGACATGAACCGCGGGCCGCGTGGCATCCCAATCAGATGGCTGCGCCGAATCAAAAGATGACGCGTGGAGCTTCGGAGACGCCGAGGTTGACGCGGCGTCGCGTGGATAAGTAGGAAATTAGGATTTTATTTATTTATTTAATTATCAGAACTTTGAAAATCCATAACTTTGTCTAGAAAAATCCAAAAAATAAAATAAAAATACCCACTTGCTCAGTGAACAGAGGAAAATAATGTGGAAAAGAAATCATGTAATTTCATTAAGTATTTTATTTTTAATTATTTATTTACTCTCTGCACTATTTCAATTCTCCATGCATATAGGAAATTCACCATGGCATGAGACCATAGGGCTTTTGAAGCCTCTGAACTTGGGAACATTCCCTAAATTTTCCAAGGTCAGAGGTTATCCCTATGAGAAGTTATTAATTTTTCAAATTCATGTTACTGTTTTGAGTATTTTAATTCCAATAATTAGCATGTTGAGAAATAAATTCTAACAAAATTTGGTGATGTTTCTTATGACCAGAAGGACCTAGGAAAAATAATTTTTGAGCTAATTCATTCTGAACAACCCTAATTGGCTTAAACACCCAAAAGTGAACTTTAATTAATTAGGGCTAACCATTCATCAAATTAACTTAAATACAATTCTCCATTGTCCTTTAGGGATAGGAGAACACCAAATAAAAATTTGAAAACAATTGGACAAGATTAACCCCACCAAATGGGTTGATTAAGCCTCTAAAGTAATAATGAATAAAATTAAACTTTAAAAACTTATAACTCACAAAATAATTTTTAAAAATTCATAAAATTAGTTTTGGAGCCTCTCTAATATCAGAGGAATTTAGGAAAATTAAAATTATAATTTTCTAAAAAAGTTGATTTTTATCACTATTTTAATAATTTTAATAATTAAAAAATAGTGAAAATTATAAAATATTAAAAATCACCAAAATGTCATATTTTGAATTCTAAACACTTAGGAACAAACTAAATATTTTTCTTAAATCCCTAGGATAAGATATTGAATTTTAAAGGTTTAATGTAATTTTTAATATTAAAAATGTATCTTTTCAACCTTTTCACTAAAATAATTCTAATAAATCAAAGAAAATCCAAAAAATTATAAAAATTGGTTTCTAGTTTCTCTGATATCAGAAAGATTTTTGAAAAATATAAAGATCATTTTTAACCTTTATTTTATTTTTAAATTAATTAATACTCCAAAACTCAAAATAATTATAATAAATAAAATAAAATTCAAAAAATTACCAAAATTCGTCCAAATGGTCCTCTGGTCATTAGGAATGCCCCATAATTTTCTTAAGAGCAGAAGAATTCCCTTAGTCATGTTATTGAATTTCCCTTGAAAAACCCCTATTTTCCATTAAAAGTAATTACATAAATAAATTAAATACAGAAAAATCACATTTTCTCCTCTAATGTCTTAATTGACATGTAAGTGAGGTCATATAAAAATTTCAAGTTCATTTGAGCTTAATTTAGTGAGTTATAAAATTATTAAGCTTGAAGGGCAAAATGGTAATTAAAATTTTCAACCTTTAATTAAAATTTTAAGATTAATCAAAAGGGAAGGGTGAAAATTTTGATTTTAAACTGATTTTGGATGATTGAAACCTAAATGGTTAAGGGTAGAAACCCACCAATCATTTTAAGAATAATTAAAGTAAGCCTTAATTAATTAATTAATTAAATTTGAAAGATTAATAAAAAAAATTGAAATTATAAAGTAGGGATATTATTTAAGAAGATGTTAATTCTTTAATTTAAAAATCCCTAAATAAATCACTTCAATAATACTTAATTCTTAATTAAAAGATTAAAATAATAATCCAAATTAAAATTAAATTAAAATTAAATTAAAGTAAATTAAATTAAATTAAATTAAAGTCAAATCAAATTAAATTAAATTAAAATAAATTATAAATTAAATTAAATTAAAATTAAATTAAAATTAAATTAAATTAAATTAAATTAAATTAAATTAAAATAAAATAAATTTGAAATTAAATTAAATTGAAATTAAATCAAAATAAAATTAAATTGAAATTAAAGTAAATTAAATTAAATTAAAATAAATTAAATTAAATTAAAATCATTTAATAACAAACCTAAATGAAATTATTAAGAATTAAACCTAAAATAACTTGAACACTATTCCAAACTTAAACTAATTTTTTTATAATTAAATCAAAATTAGAATTAAATCATTAAGTCTAAATCATCAAAATACTTAATAACTTGATTTGCCCTTTTAAAGCTCTTATTATTATAACTCTTAAATGAAACATCAAGTGAAGTATTACCTCACTTATAGGAAATTCAAATGTCCTAAGTTCACTGAGTAAAAGAATAACATTTAAACTCCCAGATGATTAATTCACATGTATAATTAAATTCTCTTGGACTTAAAACGATCCTAGAAATATTGAAAAGATGTTTAAGACTCGTCTTAAGCACTTCCTCAATATGATAGGATGTTTATAAGAACAATTGAACTTAATTGTTCTTTGATGAAGAAAATCGTCCTTAAACTAAAACACAAGAACCTAGACGTCATAGGAGATGACTAGGCTATAGGATTAGGACTTTGATAGACAACCAAAACCTTTCCCTTAGCTTTACCTAGGTACTTGATGAAACATTTAAATGCCTTAACATGTGTTTTAAGTGCAGCTTGGGATGACAGGAAGACCCTCCGGGTACACTTTTATTTTGTTGCAATTTACTCGCAATTTACTTACATGCACTCGTTACTTTACTTTTCTTGCATGATAAACAACTCGTTGAATGAAAACCAAAACCTTTAGGATAGTCCCTGAATTGAAACCAAAACTAAATTAAAAGTCACTGCAAGATAAAAATCACCGCCACAACATTTCAAAATATAAAAACAACTCAAAATTTAATCACAAACAGAACATAAAACTACAATTGCAACTAAATTAAAATGTCTCGTTGAATGATCGGGAATACCTCGGATGATGTAACCCACGTGTTGCTAACGTGATTTCCCATGGTCTAAATGAAAGTGTGGAACTCATTCAGTTGAGTTTAGCAAATTCATCTGGACTAAGTGAATTCAATGAAAATAACGGTGCTGGGATGACGGAACCGTGGGATCTTAATCGGTTCTGTTCTAATAACTTTAAGATTTGTTTTAACTAAAACACTAAAAACACTTGGACTTTAAGATTCCTAAAACCAAACTCTTCTCTTCTCTTTTGATTACAATCTTCTAAAACTAAACCTCTGCAACAACAAGGAACTTGGAGCACAGTGGGCAGCACGACCATCGTCATCAGCAAAACTCGGATCTACTTCAGCAAAACTTTCTTAGAATTAAATAATCAAACCACAGGACTTCGAGGTAGTTTGCCTAGTGCAACATAAATCCTCAACTCTTCGTTAGGCATTTGCATGATCATATCATGTAAATTAAGCCCTAACCGGTCTTAGGACTCCGAAGTAGTCGTTTAGTACGACATAAACCCTCATATCTTCGAGGCTATTTGTATGATTTTATCATGCAAATATAAGTCCAAATTAATTAAAATTGGCAAGATTGAAATATCAGATAATATTAGAATTTTCTTAAATCCGAGCCAAACAATAGGATAGTTTGGGAAGTTGCCAAGATTCTTCTTGGATCCTCAGCTTCTCCTACTTCTCCTCCTTTTGGACTCCTAAAAATAAATGTTCCAAATTCGAGCAAATCCCTTTTGAAATTTCAAAAATCCAATCCTTTGAAAACCTTAAACTTTGAAATTCTTGAGAGCAAAACCACTGATCATTATCGAGAGTTTTCTTAGATGATTCTCGTCATTTAAGATGTAATTAACTATAGGGGCTTGCCCTTATAGGGAACTTTAAGAACCCAGGTAATATAAACCTTGCTTAATTCATTTAGATTAAGCATGGAAACTTGTCGGCTTATAAAATTGGTTCGTAGACCAAACGGATGTCACAAATCTTCTAGTTTATTTAACCGAGCCCCATCATCAAGCAGTGTGTCTATTCTCCGGGATAAATATACAGTTTGTGGTGTGGTGCTCGTTTATATAAACTTTTCGGGATGTGAGATCAGTTTGATTTCATATCTTAAAATTTTCAAATTTAAAATTATTTTCAAAAATCAAATACTACTTTTCAAATTATTTATTTAAATTAAATTAAAAATTAGCCGACAATTTCTGTAGGCGATCTCTTTTCAAAATACAACACAACCTAAAAATATGCCGACATGTGGTGACTTGTCTAGGTATGATTTCAACCAAATCTGATTTCAGGTGTTGATCAAACTCTAGTATGCAGGCTCTCTGTGATGAGGCTTTTATGAGGGAACTTCTTCTTTCAGTGTGGGGAGGGTGTTGGTGCAATTAATTTAAATATATTGCAATGTGGAGCTGTGTTGGAGTTTATCCTAGTTTCATCTGAGATTTCAGTGGAGAAAGTCACTAAGGACAGTGGTGATGAATGGCTGAAAGCAGTTGGATTACACTTAGGAAGGTCTCAGGAAGCTCTGGTGAGATTTTAGCAGGGTTTCCTTAAGAAATTTTTAACACCCTCCCTCGACCGTGAAGAGATTTATTTATGTCCATGGCTGCCTGGTGGAGCTCAGGGGACTAATGTGGGTGGAAATGTATGCTTAGGTGGAAGGCAGATCAGCCTTATTAAGCAGTTAGAGCTGGACAGCTTGGGTCGGCTCAATTGTGTTTATTTGGCTTAAGATGGCTCTCGGTTTTAGCTCCTCTGGTGGCTCTGCCGGCCAGCCAGGCTAGGGGAGGTGGCTAGTGGTCTAGTGAGTTAGTGGGTAGGTCATAAGCAGGGTGAGCTTAAGTGGTTAATTAATTATGGCAAATCTCCCTAGGTTTTACCCATTTAAGGAAAAAGATACCCCAATTTGAGGGGCCCTTGGTCCATATCTTAAGTAGGGTGGACTAGGAGCATCTTGGTCAGTCCCTAGGCTCAATGGCTGGCTATGGTGAGCTTGGTTTGGTTACAATTTACTTGATTTGGTTAAATTTGGTTAAATAAGCGGTAAATTGAGGCTTTTGGTCAAATTGGGCAAATTTGGTTAAATAAGGTCCAAAAAAGTGGTTTATAATTAAATTGGGGATATTTTGAGGTTTTTGGGAATTCATGGGAATTTTTTGGATTTTTAGAATTTTTTTGGCTAGGAGGGTCAATTTTGTAATATTGGAAATTTTGGGGCTATCATGGAAATTTTGGTAAATTTGATGCGTTTTGGGTATTTCAATTGGTGAAGAATATTTTCGGGTGATTCTTAAGGGCTTTTGGTAATTTTCATTGATTTTGGACAAAATTGGGGTTTTAGTGGTAATTTGGTCTTTTGGTGAGTCTAAGATTAAGGGGTCAAAATTGGGATTTTTAGTAAAATTTGGAGTTGAGTGAGATTGAAAACCTATTTGAGTCATGGAATAAGGGAATGCTCCATTTGGATACTCCATGTGTAGGTACTAGTCAAAACCTAGCTTGGGGCTAAGAGCTTTGAGAAATGATTTTTGTAGGAGGTGAAGCTTGTCTCCTCTCCATCCTGTCTAGGAGGTGAAGCTTGCGACAATTTGTATTTCTTCTTTTTGTACACGCCAATGGCGTGTTTGGAACTCTCTTACCTGTAGCAGTGAGAAGACCACCCTCTGGAGTAGTGATCATGGACGATATCTGACTCTGTCTACTGGCGGAAAGGTGTGAGTCAACAAAACCACCAATGCCTCCATGTCCTGGTGTTTGTACGATCTCTCTACTACTAGTCTTCTTAATTGATTTCATATTTGTAGCATTCTTTTATGTGTTCTTTCTTTTCTGAGCGCAATGTCTAAGCCTTCATTGAAAGCAAACACCAACTTGCAACCCGACATTTCCCACACAAGTAGGCAAGGGAAAATGTCAGTGGTTGGTGTTTGGCACGAACAAGAACATAACAAACTTATTATTATTTATTTATTGATTTTTGTAATTATTTTGTTTCCATTATCATATTTATAAGATTTTAGAATTATAAATTTAACAAGCGTATTTTACTTTATGAGAAAAAAAATTATTTTATTTTATTTTATTACAAAATTTGGACCTAGTCACAGACACAGTCCATATGGCTATATCGAAATGAATATCCTTCTTCACTCCAAAGAAAGAAAAGAAGTGGGAAGAAGAAGACTTCACTCCAACCCTTTTCTCATTTCTACTCTCTACTCCAACTCTAAAATAAAAACTCTAAAAATACAGTGGAAGAACAAAAGAAAGAAAGAAAGAACCCTTCAAAATGCAAAGGAAGAGTCTCCTAATCTTTCCTAAGACTCTCTATAAATTGTAAACCAAAAGGTGCCTTGGTGTCTCTTCAAAATGTGTCCAAAGTCAATGTATCTACCAAGGAACGCATCCCTTTATTCAAACTTGCCGCCCAAAGGAAGTTATGGTAGTTAACACTAAGAGTTGCATCCCATCCCCTTCGAAATTTGCGCCAAATTCATTTGAATTTTGATTTTTAACTATGGCGGCTAAGCGCCGGCCCAGCGACGGCCCATTGACGCTTAGCCGCCAGTGCCAAAATTTTGATTTTTCATTTTTTTTGCTCCAAATTTGATCCAATTTTGCTCCTTTCATCATGACTATCCATTTTCATCATACATGCAAGAAAAATACAAAATACCTTCCATTAAAGTGCAATATTATTAAAAATAGGTATAAAAATGTGCATAAAAATACTAAATATTTTAGGTGTATCACCTACCAAATCTTACATTAGATTTTCCTGATAAATATTGTAATTAATATAATTTTTATACCAACACAGACACCTACAACTTGAAAAATAGTGATCTCGTCATAGAGGTCTCTCTTGACCTTGGATGAATCACGAAAGATCCCCATGGCAGAGATAACAAAAGCGCTAAATTTCAAGCCATGATGAAATGTTCATGCCAATGGAGAATTTAAATACTCAACATAGTATTTAATTAATTAAAAATAAAATATACATCAAATAAACTTGAAACCATTTCCGCATTGTTCTCTGCTATTCAATGAGTAATAGGGTATTTTTATTACATTTTTCTGATTTTTCTATACCAAGTTATGGATTATTAAAGGGGAACTGATTTAAATAATTCAGAAAATTCCCTATTTTTCTACTTATTAGCGCGGTGTCGTTATATCCTAGGTAGCTTCGAAGCCACACAAGATGCACTCCCATCCAACGCCGCCTTCCAGATCTTCATGTGCTTTATGTCCCACAATTCTGTTTGGTGATACACTCTTCATCCAATGGCTACTGGTCATCGACCCCAACTGACCTAACCCGTAAAATGTCCACACTAAAACCATAAGATCTCAACCTAGACTCAACCAAATCACTTGGGGTGTGATCCTGTGGACTCATCTAGGTGAGACTAACCTATCAATATGACTAATACACCATGAAATACATTATAAATACAAGAAGAATTAAAATAGGCTCGGGATAAAGAGTGAGATCAATACCTTTGTCTAAGAGGGGAGGAATCAATCAGATGGTTGTAGCAGCTTCGATTCATCCCAAAAAACCTTCAGATGAAGCTTCTTGTCTGGTGAAATGTTTAAACCTGAATTCTATCAAGGTTGATTTCAGGTGTTGATTAAAGTCTGGTATGGAGGCCCTATGTGATGGGGCTATTCTAGGAGATCCTCATTATTCAGTGTGGGGATGGTGTGGATACAGTGTGGAGGTTTAGCCAAGTGTGTCTTAGTTTCAACCTAATTTTGAGCTCAAAAATTGAACTCAGATAGTAGAGATGATGACTGGAAATTTGTTCGGTTAAGCTTAGGAGGGCTAAAGGAAGCTTTGGAAGCAATTTGGCAGAGTTTCCCGAAGTTAAATTTTCATCTCTTTTTTTAGTCATGAAGAGGGAGGGTGGGCTTAAATAGCCATGGCTAGGGTGGAGCTCAGGGTCCCAATTCAAGTGCATTAGGCTCCAATGGCCATTCAAGGCTTGACATATCAGGTGGGCTCAATTGGGCAAAGAATTAAGTGGAGTGGCTCTTGGGTTTGGCTCCTATAGCAACTAGGCTGGCTGGCCAAGCCAGGGGAGGTTGCCGGAGTTCAGGGAAGCTAGAGGTTAGGCCATCATGGATAGTAATTAAGCTAGTGATGGCTTTGAGTCAGAGATCTTCCTTGATTTAGCCATAAATGGGGTGAAATTATCTAATTTAGGGTACCTTTCGTCCATGGTTCATATAGGTTAAGCTAGAGGTATCTAGGATGGTTCCTAGGGTCAATTTGGTGGTTGTGGTGAGCTTGTTATAGTCAGATTTGGTTTGATTTGGTTAATTTGGCTCATGGGTTTAATTTGGGTCATTTAGGTTCAATTTTGGGCTAAGTTTGGTTCATGCTTAGGTTAGGTCCAATTAATTGTTAAAATTTATGTATATGATTGTCATAAAGTGTTTGAAAGGGGATTGGAGTGGTTTTGAATAGGTTTGGGGGATCAATTTGTCTTGATTTTGGTATTTGGTCAATTTTGGGTATGTTGGGTTAGCTTGGGTTTGGGTTAGGCTTGAGTTAGGTCAAAAGCCAATTGATGGTTCCAAATGGTCAATGAAGATGTTGTAAACAGTTTACAATTTTCATTGGGTGGAAATTCTAAGGCGAGGTCATTCAATTTGATGGAATTTGGGTATGTGACACATTTGGGGCAATTTTTGGGATTTTAGATTTTTTTGGACTTGGATGAAGTTTGGACTCAAATTAGGGGCAATTGATGGTTCAATATTGTTTAAGGAAGTTTTGTGAAGAGTTTAGAGTTTAAAATTGGGGGAAATTGATTGACATTTGGGGGATATGGGCCATAGGGTCAAAATTGGGGCTTTTGATTTGAGTTAAAATTAAGCATGCAATTGGGTCAAATTGGACTTGGATTTAGCTTCAATCAGATCAGGGATGTTAAATTAAATTTTTGAATTGGAATTAAGAAAAATTGGGGTTGACTGGGTGGACATTGGGGGTGATTTAGGCAATTTGGGCCTTAAAGGGAAAATTGGGCCTAAAAGGGTAATTTGGGGCTTTTGGTCAAATTGGGTAAACTTGGTCAAATTGGGTCAAATAAAGTGGTTTAAATTGAAATTAGAAATATTTTGGGGGCTTTGGTAATTTTTAGGAATTTATGGAGTTTTTGGAAATTTTGAGCAAGGAGGGGCATTTTGGTATTTTTTTTGGTATTATGGGAATCTTGGTAAATTTGAGGTGTTTTGGGTATTTTGATTAGTGAGGAATGTTTTGGGATGATTTTTGAGTTATTTTGACAATTTTGGTTGATTTTGGGAATTTTTGGAAAAATTGGGGTTTTAGGAGTAATTTGGTCATTTGGTAGAGTTTAGGGCTAAGGGGTCAAAAATTGGGATTTTAGGTAAAATTAGGGTTGAGAGGGATTAATAACTCATTTGAGCCTTGAACCAAAAGAATACCCCATTTGGATCCTCCATGCACTGGTACTATCAAAACTCGAGTCTGGGGCTATGATCTTGGGGAAACCACCCACAGGAGTTCCCAAAAGAGTAGGGGATCAAGTGTGGAGAAGTTTGGTTTAGGGTAGTGAGGTAGCGTGTAAGAGTGTGTTGTGTAAGTGTGTGTGTGACCCTCACCCAGACCACCAAAGGCAAGTCCTAAGGCTTAACCATCGTATAGAGGACTCCACTTAAGCTTTCTAATGCTTTGTCTCATCCTCCTAAGCTTTTAGAGGTTAGACTCTAAGCATTTGAAAACTTAAGGTAAAGCAAAGCAGTGTTTTGATAATCTATGAGTGAGGGTTCCATTGTTAGTCTTCTAAGATAGTCACCAGGAAAGTTTTAGGGCTAGACCCTAGGCTATTCTAAAGAAAGCTTAGACCTCAACAAAATTGAGGTCAACAGCTGTTAGGATCAGACGTTTTCCTTTTTCATGAAGGGATAAAGCTAAGGAATGGTTAAATTTGTTAGCACCTAGATCTATAAGAACTTGGGGAGAACTATCACAAAATTTTTTGGTAAAATATTCCCTCTATTAAAATATGCTAAGCATAGAAATGATATTACATCCTTCTATCAGATTGATAGGGAATCAATATATGAAGCTTGGGAAAAATTTAAAGATCTCCTTAGGAATTGTCTACATCAGGCTATACTAGATTGGTTAATAATTTAAACATTTTTAATGGATTATTGGGATCTTTTAGATCGATTATTGACGCTGCTGCTGCTGGATCATTAATGTCAAAACCTTTTGATGATGCATATTTTTTAATTGAAGAGATCAATACTAATAATTTTCAATGGCCCTCTGAACTGCTAAATCCAAAAACAATAGCTAGTATTTATGATTCTGATACAATATCTATGTTGGTTTCTCAAAATGTTGTGATTTCAAAGAAAATAGATCAATTCAGAATGAAATATTCTCAGACGCCCCAGGTGTTAGAGGAAAATTCACTGGGACAAATAGTAGATTCTCAATCATCTTATGAAACATTGAATGCGATGAATAATAAACCCAACAATCCTTATTCAAATTATTATAATCCCTGTTGGAAAAACCACCAAAACTTAAACTGAAATAATAACACTGCTACTGTTAATCCATAGTGGGGAACAATTCTGTGAACCCATTGGAAAATTCGAACAATCAGGGAAAATCTAATTATAGACCTTCTAATCCTCCAGGTTTCAATAGTAACCCACAATTTAAGGAGAAGAAGTTGTCTATGGAAGAATTGATATTAAACATGGGTAATCAATTACAAAGTCATGAGAACCAATTACAAAGTCAATGATCTGTTATTAAAAATATTAAAAATCAATTAGGACATATTGCTAATGTACTTAGTAATAAACTTTCATGAACTTTACGTAGTAATGTTGAAATTAACCCAAAGGATCAAAATAAATAATAAATTAAGGCTTCAAAGTTAAGAAGTCGAAAAGAATTGGAATCAAGAGTGCAAAAAGATGTTGAAGCTGGAAAACAGAAGGTGGAAACTAAATTAGGACATGATAGTATATATGCATAATTAGAAAATCTGCTTAAAACAATATAAATCACTGTAGAAAGACAACCACCCCCATTTCTTCAAAGATTGAAACAACAAAAGAGAGATAAAAAATTTATAAAATTCCTACGAAATCCTTACAAAGTTAACAGTAAACATTCCCTTTGTTGAATCCTTAGAAAAAATACCTAATTTTGTAAAGTTTATGAAGGATGTACTAAATAAGAAAAGGATGTTTACAAATAATGAGACTGTTGCACTCAGTGAAGAGTGTAGTACAATTATTGAGAAAATGTTTTCTGAAAAACTCAAAGATCATGGTAGCTTAACTATACCTTATGCTATCGGAGAAAATTTTTTTGGAAGAGCATTATGTGATCTGGGAGTCAGTATTAATCTCATGCCTCTATCAACCTTTAAAAGGTTGGGAATAGAATAAATTTCCCCTTCAGTAACTCTTCAGTTAGCTGGTTGATCTTTTACATATCTTGAAGGAGTTGTAGAAGACGTTTTAGTAAAGCTTGATGAATTTATCTTCTCTGTGGATTTTATTGTTTTGGATATGAAGGAAGATAATGAAATTCCTATCATTTTAGGAAGACCATTCCTTGGAACTGGAAGAGCCATGATAGATGTTCAAAAAGGACAATTAATTATAAGAGTTAATGATGAAGAGGTGGCATTTAATATATCAAAAGCTTTGAAATACCCTGCAACAGAAAAAGATGATGAATGCTTTCGAATGGAAATTTGTGACTCTTAAAAGAAGTGCATTTTAAAGAAAATTTTGAAGAAAAAAAGGAACAGGAAGATTTGAAATGTGAGGATGAAGATGAAATGGAAGATAAATATGATTTTCAGTGACGGAATGTCATGGTTTTCGATGTCGGTGTTTCCATCGCCGCCAATTCTTTGTCGATATCGATTTTTGTCTAGGAGTCGCCACTCTCTATATCTATCTATTTTCCTATTTCTTAAGTAACTTATTCTATTTGGATTTATTGTCTAAAATCCTATTATAAACTAAGGAAGTTGGAGAATGGAAAAAGAACGACAAATAATGATACAAAATGGAGAAAATTTCATGTTATAATCTCATAGAGTAAATCATCAGAATGTATAATTGTTAAAATTTTTCATATAAGATATAACCATAGGGAAGTTTTGATAACCAAAGATTTTAGGTAAATACCTATTCTAAGGTTTTAAATTTCCTATAAGAACAAGCTCCTATAGTTAATTACATCTTATTAGGATCGTATAAGAAAACTTCTGATCAATGTTAATCACTTGTTTTCTAAGGAGTCTCAAGAACAAGAAAAGAAATGCCAATGTTCAATTCTTCGGCTAATATTATGTATTACCTTAAATTTTTGGTTTTGTCAATATCATTTATCATGTCAGTTTTGTTTTTGTTTTGTTGTTTGTCATTTTATTGTCTTTTCTGTCTTGTTGTTCATTATCTATTTGGTGGCTATCCTAATAGTTTTGGTTTCAAATTATTTTTGTATTTTAATTTTGTCACTATTTTGTTTTTTTGCCATTTTTGTTTTATTTTGTCAATGTCATCGTTTTGATGTTGTTTTTTGTTGTTTAGTTTTGTTTTCGTTTGTCCCGTCTTTAGAATGTCGTCCTGCAAAATAAAGTTAGCACACCCTATAACATGTAAATAAAATCTAAAATGAAATTTGCCTTCATCCTGCAAGGGAAAAGAGTTTCAGATATAAAAGAAATATTGTCAATTTTATTTCTTAAATCTTTTAAATTTAGTTGGTTAGATTTTAGATAACTCGGTCAAGATGTCACTGGCTCCATCATCTCAGGGTTATCAGGGGCTTTAATCTATTTAGTCTGAAAGGTGTTTAAACTAGGACTGGAAGACTCCTGTCAACAACTAGGATTGTATCATCCAAGAAATCTTCATAGATTAAGAACACAAAGATTTAAGTAGAGTGATCACCGATTAATATATGTGCGCCAAAAACTTGACTCCGCACTGATAAATATATGTGCGCCAAAAACTTGGTCGGTCGTTAAATATATGTGGTAATGATTTAGATATGAAAATTATGATTTTATAATATGGGATACTACACAAGTATACGTATCATTTATCAAGTAATATAGGACTTTCTGATTAAGCCCCGAGATATCGAACCCACAGGGAAAGTGATAAATCTTTAAAGAAATAAGAAAATTATCTTTTTACTTTTTTAATTGGCTTTTAAAAGTATGTTTTGATTTTGAAATGTTTGATAGTTCATTTCACTCTTTAAATTTTCTTAAAAAAATCAAACAAAAAATTAAAATGATAATAACTGTAAACATGGTATGAAAAACACTATTAACTAGAATTGGTATGAAAAACACTATTAACTAGAATTGGTATGAAAAACACTATTAACTAGAATATCTTTTTCTTTCTTTTATAAAGAAGTAATAATTATGAAATTATTCTTGTGGAAGTATTTAAATTTGTTGTGAAAAATAGAAGCAAATGTATTCTTTACCCTTATTTAGTTCTATAAAGAACATTGGTTAACTTGAAATTTTATCATTTTGAACATGGTTAGGCAGGGAAGATACCAGCTCTTACTCTAAAGTTCCCTTGATTCCCTCCACCTAGGGGCTAACTTCTCATAACAAAATTCAAAACTTCAAACCAAATTAGAGGCTTTTAGCCAGTCAAACTAAAAATCCTCTAATTTTACTCACCTTTTTAAAACATCTTCTAATATATTACAATCAATTATATGAACTACAATTTTCACCCATATAATTGCATGTGATTCTTTATAACTTTTTATGAGACATTACCGCATTGGATCTTTCATAATCTCACAAAAAATTTTACATCTTAACAGGCCAAATTAAGAAGTAAACAAAGTTTATAGAATCAATTTTTACAACTTCTTCCAACTTTAAACACATATACTTTCCACAACAATTCTTCATGAATTACTTAATTCTTCAATTAAGAAATAAAAAGATAAAGTAAACTACTCATAATGCATTGAGAAAATACAAAAATACATTGATTTGAAATTAAAAACCATAAGAAAAAAAACAAAAAAAAATTAATTAAAAACTAAATATAAGAATAAAAATAAACACTTATCTGAAAATTCTCTCCACAAGACTCAGGAAGTTCCTCTGAAACATTGACTCTTCACTAAACTACTCCTCAGAGCAAGTCTCCCATCTCCGATGACTCAGAATACAGATTTCATACTTCAATAAAACTAAACTAAACTAAAGGAAAGAAAAGTAGTGGAAAGAAGAAAGCTTCAATCCTATCCTTTTCTTTTTTCTACTCTCTACTCCTACTCCTAATTAAAACTTTCTAAATGCAAAGGAAAATCCCTTCAAAATGTAAGGGAAGAGCTCCTTAATTTTTCCTAAGACTCTCTTTAAATATTAAACCAAATGGTGCCTTGGTGTCTCTTCAAAATGTGTCCAATTTTGATGTATCCACCAAAGAATACACCCCTTCATTCAAACTTGCAGCCCAAAGGATGTTATGGAAGTTATCACCAAGAGTTGCATCTCATCCCCTTTAAAAATGGTGCCAAATTCAAATTAAACTTGATTTTTAACTGTGGCAGCTAAACACCAGCCAAGCGACACTTAGCCGCCAGTGCCCAAATTTTCATTTTTCATTTTTTTGCTCCAAATTTGATCCAATTTTGTTCCTTCCATCATAATCACTCATTTTCATCATACTTGCAAGAAAAACACAAAATATCTTCCATTAAAGTGCAATATCATCAAAATTTGGTATAAAAATGTGCATAAAAAATACTATATATTTTAGGTGTATCAAAATCCTCCAAACTTAAAACGTTACTTGTCCTAAAGTGACAGTTAATCTCATAAAAAAATTTTAACATGCAAATTATGTAACGAGTTTATTAGGAAGATAATAAAATTTTGTTCTAGAAATAGAATAGTCCAATTTAGAAAAAATATCAGTAATTAAGACCAACTTAAAGTTTAGAAAGTTCTTAAGGAAAGAAAAATGACAAATATAAGTCTTTATATAATTCAGAAATATTTGTAGATTCTTTAAAATATAGGATTCAAACATCTTATTTTTCTCACTTAAAAATCTTTATTTGAAAACAATTTTACTTACTATATTATAACCTTAAGCTTTAGATTTTCTCTGAACTTATATGTTTAAACTTTAGGTATGAAACTATTTTTTGATTAGGCCCTTAAATCCTCAAGCTACTTCTCCCTTTTTACACACTTTTTTTTCAGTTTTTCTTTTTTTTTACTTTTATTTTTCTTTTCTCCTATTTTTTCTTTTTTTTAGGCAAGGATTACTGTATCTGTGTAGGCCTTTAATGATTTTGAATTCCACTTTTCCATTTAAAATAAAGGTCAGATATATATATATATATTTCTTTTAAAAATCATAATAATTGTATTTGAAATTATTCTTCAATAAAATAAATTTAAGCTTTGAAGAATAAAAGTCAAATCTTATATTTATCCAAAAATATAAAATTTCTTACGAAAGATATATAGCTATATTTAACATTTCTTCACTAGGAAAATTTTAACTTTATGTTTTTCATGATTACTATAAATTTTCAACTAAATTCTTTTATTCATTTCTATATTCAAAATTTTTGTTCCCTTAATATAACTTCATATACATATTTGTTCTCAATCAAAAAATAAGATTTATTTTAAGTATTCTTGAGAACAAATAAAATATTAGATTTTTGTAAAATTTTTGTTTTTTTAAAATTCCCCCCAAACTTTAATTTTTAGTTAGGATAAAACATTTAAGCATAAGAAATGAAACATGGGTGAGAATTAAAGACTAACATAACATGCTCGTCGGAATTTAAACATCCTAAATATGTAAGTATAACAATTTAAACGACATGAGTCAAATGAAATCAAATTCAATTTTTCAAAACATTTTCTTTTTATAACAAGAAAAGTAAAAATTTCAAAAGACTTCTACAGTAGTGGAGGTTTTCAAAGCAAATACACACCAACTGAAATCACACTGATACTAGATAGCAAATGGTAGTGGTAGATTTTTGTAATGTTTTCAAGCATGCAATTTTCTAAATAGTAGTTTCTATAGTGTTCTCTAATCTCCTAACAGTTTTAGAATTAAAGTACACAATAAGAAAAACTCTAGTACAACATACACATTAAGAAATTTACTACCACACACACTACACACAAAGCAACATATAAAACATCAATCCAACAACAATACATCTGAATATGCATAACAAATAAATAATACAACTACAATCTGCATACTATCATAGTTCACATCACAACACAATCATCAAATAAAATTCTAGACAAAGTACACAATAACGCAGCATAACAACACAACAACTAAAACAAACAACATACATCTACTCTTCATCCTCATCATCATCATCTTGCTCGTTCCAATCCCTGAATGGCACATAAGTTATGTAGAATGGATGAGGGGGCATCTCAGCACTCTGATCACCTCTCATCAGTCTATCCAAATAATGCTGATAATTCTCCTCATACTTATCCTGTTTAACAATATTTCTCTCCATATTATCCATTTTACCATACATATCTTTAACATGCTCACGAGTAAGACTCACATTCTTCAAAATGTTTCTTAATAAACCAGTCTATGAATCAGTAGATGATGAAGCACGTGAAGTAGTAGCACAAGAAGTAGATGCAGTAGAAGCAGAAGCAGTAGCAGAAGCAGAAGCAGTAGAAGCCCTACCAAATCCTCCTCTTCAGCCAAATTCTGAATGTACAGTGTAAGGTCCTATGTTTACACTGAAGATAGGTCTCAAAGGCTGAAGTGTCTCTTCCCAGGTTTCAAATTTCACTTCAGAATGTTCACATATTGAATGAATCAGGGAAGGAAATCCCATACCTGCAGTAATGGTAGATCTGGCACAATTCAAAATATAATCATAAATGATCGCTCCAATATCTATAGGCTTCCCTTGCTGAATGCAATCGTTCAAAACAACTCTTTCTCTCATCACTTCACTAGTATGAATTGAAGGCAACAGTTTAGAAGAGATAAAATAATGTCATGCCTTAGAAGTGGCGTTTAATTTGGAAGAAGGAAAATTCACACTTCTATCATTTGTTACTTTCCATAATCCTCTTCCATCAGTCAAAAATCCCATTATCTCATCTAACTCTCCCTCCGTAGGATGAGAATTAGAACAAAAACAAAACATAGCAGGACGCAGTTGATAGAAAGTGTTAATTACCCAGAAGAAAAGTTCACATTGCACCCTAACCATAACTAAATTCTCTTCTGATGCAGGCAAATTCACATTGAATTCTCTAACAACAGAAAAAACAGTAATAGCGGAGAAGTAATAGTAGTTCTCCCAGTTCCTCCTAGCAATCATATTTCAATCACTTCTCCTGGCTTACTGAACACTCTTTCAGGAATCAATTTACGTGACTGCAACGCATCGACGTATCGTTCCTCAACCTTCGCACTAACAAATTTGTCAGAGTCAAACATCGTCTTTTCTCTCGCACGCTTTGACTTCGGAGCCATCTCTAAAAATTCACGAAAAATTTACCATAAATTCCAAAATCAAACTAAACTTGCTAAATTATCTTTCAAAAGATGTTTCCACTAAATCCAAGAAATTTATTAAGTTTTTCCTCAAAATTTCACCATGAATAGTGATTTTAAGATTTTCCAATATGTACTCAAAATACATGGTGAAAATAAAAAAAATTTACTTTGGAGTAGTGCTCTTACCTCAAGGAATCCAAATCTACAAATTTTTGTTGAGATCGGCTCTTAAATTGTCCAAATCAAGGATGCCCTAGACTCTCTCGCGTGTGAAAATGACGGGTGAAGATGAACAGGGAGTTAAAAATGGCGATTCATGGTTTTTTAACGGGTGGGAACCAATTTTCGTGAACTGGCACCTAAGCGCGAGCCCTTTCGCCCTTAGTCAAGAAATCTGGAGCTTAAGTGCTGGCACTCTGGCGTTTAGCCACCAATACCCAAATTTTTACAATTAAGGTATATGCTTTAAACCACTTAGTTAATCACCCTTAATCTCTTCAAAATAATTATCTCTTCTCCATAAATCTTCCAATATTTCAATTCAAATGTTAAATATTCATCGATTCCAAACAAATTTCACACAAACACAAACTTATATTCATTAAAACAAACATAGCACTTAATACAATCCTAGAATTTCTATCCACATACATAAGATGAAATTCTCTAGATACAAGAGACTTAATCTCAAACTGATAAGTTTACATCTCTGGGATGTAACTATCACAACATAAGGTGTAATTAAAAACTTAAACATAAGCACTAAACACAAAAAAAAAACACATAAGCTCACTAAACATATTAAACAAAACACATAAGAACACTAAACATGTAAAAACAAAGCATACTTAATTCCACTCTCCATTAGGCGGATTATGTCCAGGACCACTATTATTCTCATTTAACCCTTCTGGAATATAAATTTGATAGAACGGGCGATAATTGTTCATTCTTACATCTTCTTCTTCAATCCATTTGTTCTTCAAAAACATCGCCTTATCTGTTTCTTCCACGTATCTTGAATGACTGAATTGCATCTTTAGTTGCCATCCCATGTGCTCTAACTGTAAGTTAGTTTCATTGATCTTTGCTTCCATTGAAATCACTCGAGCTTCAATTTTTGTAATCAGTTCTGCAATCCCTTGAATATTAACAGCGAGAACACCATTGAATAACTCTTTAGCACTATCACTAATGAACTTACTATTGTCAGAATCTTGCTTCTTCTTCATCTCATTCTCCCAAGAAGACATGATGCACTCAAAATACTCTTCTTAAGACTCAGGAATGAAAATAGGACTTGGGGCAAGTGTTTCTCTTAAATCAAGTTCTTTTTATAGATTTGGGAAGTGCTAAAACTGCCCCAAGACGTTTTAAAACATTAACATAACTTCCAAAAACTTCATCCCCATGATCTAGGCTTCCAGAATCTCATTTTTCACGTTTTTTATAACTCTGGCGCCTAAGCACAAACTAGGCGGCGCTTAGCCGCCAACGCTCAATTTAGCACAGGTCTGCCAAATGTCTAAATTTTCATTCTCACTCCTCTAAGTCATTAAATAAGGTAAAATAAACTCAATTTAGTTTAAAAACTCCAATATAATACCACTAAAAACGAACCAAACAAACCAAACAAAGCACACAAAACAAACATAAAGCAAAGCACACCGATAAATATTAATTGCCTCCCATAAAGCGCTTGGTTTAACATCTTCAGCCTGACAAACCCAGAACTCATTCTGAGTGGCCCAACATCAGATTCTCATCAGATTTAGATTGCTCGACTGAAAAATATGATTTAAGTCTATTTCCATTAACTTTAAATATTTTTCCAATCTTAGGATCTTGAATATCCACAGCTCAATAGAAATAAATTTTCATCACAATAAAAGGACCCATCCACCTGGACTTAAGTTTTCCAGAAAAAATTATTAACCTGGCATTATACAAAAAAACTTTCTGTCCTGGCACAAGATTTTTAGTAATAATCTTCTGATCATGCCACAACTTCATCTTTTCCTTAGAAATCTTAGCACTTTCTTAAGATTCATTCCTTATCTCTTCAAGCTCATTTAATTGCAATAATCTCTTCTCAGTAGCATCTTTCAAATTATAATTGAACTCTTTAATAGCCCAAAATGCTTTATGCTCAAGTTTAATAGGTAGATGGCAAGCTTTGCCAAAAATCAGCCTATATGGGGACATTCCTATAGGGGTTCTGTAGGCAGTCCTATAGGCCCACAAAGAATAATCCAGTTTGATTGACCAATCCTTTCTATTTGGATTAACATTCTTTTCGAATATTCATTTAATTTCACGATTGGATAACTCAACCAAACCACTTGTCTACAGATGATAAGCAGTAGCAATACGATGATTAATACGATATTTCTTTGCTAACTATCTAATAATCGCATTTCTAAAATGACTTCCCCCATCAGTTATGATTACTCTTGGTATTCCAAATCTGTAAAATATATTCTTTATTTAAAACTTTGTAACACTTTGAGCATCACATCGAGGTAAAGCAATAGCTTCAATCCATCTGGAAACATAGTCTACTGCCATTAAAATATAAACATTTCTGAAAAATGGTGAAAATGGTCCCATAAAATCTAATCCCCAAACATCAAATATTTCAACTTCCAATATATAATTGAGGGGCATCTCATTTCTCCTAGAAATATTGTCTACATGCTGACATCTATCACAATTTTTAATATAAGCATTCACATCCTTAAAAATTGTAAGCCAATAAAATCCAGATTGTAAGATTTTATATGAAGTTTTATCACTTCCAAAATGTCCCCCATAATCAGAATCATGACATTTTTGAATAATTTCATAAGCCTCTTCCAAAGGTACACATCTTCGAATTATAAGATCCTTTCCTTGTTTATATAAAAATGGTTAATCCCAAAAATAAGTCTTAGAATTAGACAAAAATTTCTTCTTTTCCTGATATATCAAACCATAGGGCATAATATCACTGACAATAAAATTTACTATGTCTGCATAGCACGAAATACACCACTTATTAATAGTGAACAATTTTTCATCAGGAACATATTCATTAATTTCTTCAACATCACAGAGAGATTTTTTAATTTCAAGCCTATACAAATGATCTGCAATTTGATTTTCAAAACCCTTTCTACCAACTATCTCAAAGTCAAATTCTTGCAAAAGAAGAATCCATCTTATCAGTCTCGGTTTTGCATCTTTTTTCTTCATTAAGTATTTGATAGCAAAATGATCAATATGCACAACACATTTAGTTCCAATTAAATATGATCGAAATTTATCAAAGGCAAATACTATAACTAATAACTCTTTCTCATTAGTAGTATAATTAATTTGAGCTTCATTAAGAGTTTTACTAGCATAATAAATAACTTTGAAAATATTATCATATTTCTGACCAAAAACATCACCAATAGCATAATCACTAGCATCACACATTAAATCAAAAGGTTTTTCCCAATTTGGTGAAATTATTACACGTGCAGTGATTAATTTTTCTTTTAATGTTTCAAAGTCTTTGAGGAAATCATCATCAAAATTAAAAATTGCATCCTTTTCCAGTAAACGATAGAAAGGTTTTGTAATCTTTGAAAAGTGTTTGATGCAACGCCTGTAGAATCCAGCATGTCCTAAAAAACTTCTAATTCCCCTTACATTGGTTGGGCAAGGTAAATTAGATATAACTTGAATTTTTGCAGGATCTACCTCCAAACCTTTTTCTGAAATCTTATGTCCCAAAACAATTCCTCTTGCTACCATAAATTGGCATTTTTCCCAGTTAATGACCAAATTAGTTTCTTCACAGCATTTTAGAACCTTAGATAAATGTCCTAAACATTATTCAAGTGAAATTCCAAACACTGAAAAGCATCGATAAAACTTCAATCCCTTGTTCAATTAAATCACAAAAAATAGCCATCATACATCTCTGAAATGTAGCAGAGGTATTACATAAACCAAAGGGCATTTTTCTAAAAGCAAACGTACCATAAGGACTAGTAAACGTAGTTTTCTATTGATCCTCAAGGGCAATTTGAATTCCGTGGTAACTAGTATATCCATCCAGAAAACAAAAGTATTTATGCCCAGCGAGTCTATCCAATAGTTGATCCAGAAATGGGAGTGGAAAGTGATCTTTTCGTTGTGGCAAGATTTAATTTTCTATAATCAATGCATATTCGCTATACTGTAACTTATCTTGTTGGTATTATTTCATTCTTCTCATTAACAATCACAGTCACTCCTTCTTTCTTAGGAACACAGTGAATAGAACTAACCCATGCACTATCTGTAATAAGGTAGACAATTCCAGCATCCAACCATTTTAAAATTTCTTTCTTAACAATGTCTTTCATGATAGGATTTAATCTCCTTTGGGGATCAGCCTACAGTTTGCAATTATCTTCCATAAGAATTTTGTGCATACAAATTGAAGGACTGATTCCTTTAATATCAGCAATTGTCTATCCAAAGGCTTTCTTGCGCTTCTTCAAAATTTCAAGCAAATTCTCTTCTTTTTTTCAGTTAATTGAGAAGAAATTATAACTGGCAAGGTTGAGGATTCACCTAGAAAAATATACTTCAAATTATCGGGAAGCATTTTTAACTCAAGTTCAGGAGGTTTTTCAATTGATGGACCATAAGATTCATCTTTTTCAGTCAATTCCAACAATTCAAAACTTTCACAAACATATTTTATATCTTCCTCTTGAAAATCTTCAGAGTCAAGTAATTCCTCTTCTTACTTATGTTCTGATTCTTCTCTTTCAAATTTCTCTTCATAAGTTGATTTGAAATGATACTCACCCAAATATTTGATAACATCCATCCTGTAACATTCATCTTCTTTACCTTTAGTAGGATATTTTATCCATTTTGAAATATTAAATGTAACAGTCTGATCATTAACCCTCATTGTTAATTCCTCATTCTGCATATCTATCATGGCTCGGCCTATAGCAAGGAATGGTCTTTCCAAAATTATAGGTATCTCTTTATCTTCCCTATATCCAACACAATGAAATCAACAGAAAAAATAAATTGATCCACTTTAACAAAAACATCTTCTATAACTCCTTTAGGATATGTGATCGAACGATCTGCTAATTACAGAGTTACAGTAGTTAGGGTTATTTCTCCTAGTCTCAGTCTTTTGAATATTGATAGAGGCACAAGTTTAATGCTTGCACCCAAATCACATAAAGCTTTGCCATAGAATCTGTCTTCGATTGCACATGGAATTGTAAAATTACCAGGATCTTTAAGCTTTTTAGGTAGCTTTTCATGAATTATTGCACTGCACTCCTCACTAAGTGCAACAGTCTCATTATCTTCAAACATCCTTTTCTTTTTAAGAATATCCTTCATAAATTTTGCATAGCTTGGCATTTATTTTAAGGCTTCAGCAAATGAAATATTAATAGTAAGCTTCTTAAATATCTCCAAGAATTTTGAAATTTGCTTATCCAACTTTTGTTGATGAAGTCTCAGAGAAAATGGAGGTGGTGGTTTTTCTAAATCAACCTTATGTGGAGAAACAGGTCTTTCCAAACCTTTCGGAGCATCCTCTTTTTGTTCTTCAATCTCTTCTTTCTCTACTTCAGTTTCTTTTTGAACTTTATCTTCCAATTCTCTTCCACTTCTCAGTTGAATTGCTTTAACTTGTTCTTTATTCTTTTCTCTTAGATTTAGTTCAGTATTACTTGGAAGCATTCCTAGGGATCTATTACTTAAGGGATTTGCAATTTATCCCAATTGATTTTCAAAATATTTCTAATGGTTGCTCCTTGAATTTGTAATTGATTTCCCATATTTGACACCACTTCTTCAATATATAACTTCTTCTCCTTTAATTGTAAAGCATTGTTATAACCTGAAGGATAAGTTAATCTATTATTATTATTATTATTATTTCCTCTGTTGTTCAAATTCCCCAATGGCTTTACTTTATGGTTCCCCCGTTGTTGATTAACACCACCCTGATTATTGGTATTTCAGTTAAAATTTGGATGATTCTTCCAACCTGGGTTATAATATTGGAATATGGGCTGTTAGGCTTACTTATAGCATTCACAGTTTTTGGTGAAGAATAAGAATCAACCATTTGGCCTAATGAATTTTCTTCAAACATGGAATATGGCTGAGAAAAATTCATCCCAAATTGGTCTATCTTCCTTGAAACAGCAGCAACTTGATTTGCTAACATTGTAAAAGCATCATTTTCAAAAATACTGGCTACCTTTTCAGGATTTAACCTTTCAGAAGGCCATTGAAAATTATTAGTAGCCATTTCTTCAATTAAAGCATAAGCTTTAGAAAATGGTTTAGACATTAATGATCCACCAGTAGAAGCAACGTTGATCGATGTAAGAGATCCAACTAATCCATTATAAAAAGTTTGAATTATTAACCAACCTAGTATCGAATGATGTGGAAATTTCCCGAGGAGATCTTTAAATCTCTCCCATGCTTCATATATTGATTCCCCTTGAAACTGACAAAAAGATGTAATATCATTTCTCAACTTAACAGTCTTAGATGGTGGAAAATATTTAGCAAGGAATTTTTGTGACAGTTCTCCCCACGTTCTAATTGATCCAGGTACTTACAAATGTAACCATATTTTAGCTTTATCCCTTAGTGAGAAAGGAAAAATTCTAAGTCCAATAGCATCATCCGAAACACCATCATATTTAAAAGTAGCACACAACTCTAGAAAATTAGTAAGATGCAAATTAGAATCTACAGTTGTTGCTCCCCCAAACTGATTATTAGACACCATTTGGATAATAGCAGGTTTAAGCACAAAAGAATTAGCAGCTACAGTAGGGTTTTGAATACTACAACGAAGTTCATCCACTGTAGGGTGTTGACCTCAATTTTGGTGAGGTCTTTTGCTTCTCTCTTTAGTACTTAGGATCTAGCCTTAGGCTTTTCCTTTGACTAATCTTAGAGGACTAAAAATGGAACCCACCATTTAGAAATTCAAACAACTTCATAACTCCCTGCAAACCCCACGAGCTTGATTGTAGACCCCTAATCACCTAGAGGTTTGAAATCAAATGTGAAGGTTTAAAGGATGAGTTCCCTATAGGATTCTTTGGCCATAGGACTACCCTGGATGGCCTGGTCTGGTGAGGATTGACTTGCACATACACTACACTCTCACACACATTCCAAGTCCTAAAGCCACAATCTCACCCAACTTGACTTCCTGACTCGTGTAGGTAATTCACATGGATGGTCCTTAACCCCTAAGCCCCTGGCTAAGAGGGTTAGGAACAACATAGTGAATGCCTCAATTGAGTCCTCTCATGGCTCATATGGGTTTAATATGGCTTCATGGCTCAACCAAAGTGATTCCATTTTGCTCAAATTTGATCAATCTTCATTTTTCTAAAATTTCAATTTTTGACCCCCCGGTCCCTACACCTACTGAACCTACCAAAAGCCCTTGAAATAACCCAAAATTTACAAAATCACCTAAATTACCCAAAATTCCTCAAAATCAATCCTAAACATCTCCTCCCACTCCAATTGATCATCCATAGACAAAAATACCAAAAATTCCAAAAGTACCCACCATAACCCTCCAAATACCCAAAATGCCCTTCTCAGCCAAAAAATCCAAAAATTCAGAAAATTCCCAAAATAATTCTAGAAAATCCTAAATATTCCCAGTTTCATTTTGTTCAACTATATTATGAGCCAATTTTGCCAATTTACCCCACTTTTATCAAAACCCCCAATTTGACCCATTTTAAACCCAAGTGATCCCAATGTCAAATCAAACTACTTCAATTGACCTCAATTTTGGTCCAATTCAATTCTAAACTTCAATTCAACATCTTCAATATCAATTTAGACCAAATCCAAGTCCAATTTGATTGACATTTGAGCCCAATTTCAATTTGAAGCCTAAGGCCCAATTTTGGCCCATGACCTAAACCTAGCTCAAACCAATCCAATTCAACTCCAATTGGCCCCAAATCTTTTCTAAAACCTTCCTAACACCCCCATAAACAAAACAGTAACTTGATTTGCCTAAAATTTGAACCTAAACTCCACCCAAACCTAACCTAAAACCAAAATCCCTTAAATTGACCTATGCTCAAACCTAACCTAAATGGGCCTAAATCCCAAAATTAGAGCCCAAGCAAAATTGAAAACTCTTTGTGACACTCCCATGAACATTTCTCAACATTAATTTTACATCAAATCAAACTTTAGCCCAATTTGGCTCCTTTAACTAAAAAGCCCAAATTCAACCCAATTCTACTCCAAATCACACCAAATTGATTCCAAACCATTCATGAAACATCCCTAAACCAACTACAACATTTATTTGACATGGTCCATCACAAAAATTTCACCCAAAAGCCCATACTAAAATCCAAAAGCCATCTAAAACCATTTCAAAGAGCCTAAAATCTATCCTAAAGCCCATATGACATCTTCATTTGCCACCCATTTAGTCAAAGCCATTTTCTAGGTTCCAATCCCATCTTCAAATGATTCCAAATCAATCCTCATGCCAAATCACCCCTAAATGCCAAAAATCCCAAAATCCCTTTCTCATGCAAGTAAGCTAAGACATTCCCAAGCCATGAGTAAACTTTGAAGCCATGCACAAGCCACATGAAGCTATGGGAATCACTTTACACATCATCATACCATTAATTGCATAAGGAGGAGCCTCTTTAAAACCCCCTTAAAAAGATTTTAACCCTTTTAATGCTTCACCTTAATCCATGATTAATCCAAATATTCATGGATGGTGACTTCACTACCCTTTGCTAGTTGACTCATCTGACCTCCCTCAGCCCAAATCAGCCCCTTGGTGGGTGTAGCAAACCCAAATACATGAGTTGACCAAAATCAAGCCAAAATGACCCTTACCCCATGCCATTTTAATTAAACCTCCTTACACATGGCAATAGCCAATTGCTTGCACCAAACCCCAGCCCTGACCTCACTGGTCAAGATGGTGACCAATGCCTGGCCGGCCAGCCACCACAGTCGCCGGAAAACACCATGGCCGAAAGCTCCATGTGAGCCAAACTTTCCAATTCTCCCTTGCTGACTTGTCTCAACCTAAATGGACAGCATAGTTGTTCTTCACCTCACCTGAGCAGCTGATCCCAGCCTCCAATTGCCCCTGGGAAGCCCTCCAGCCATGCCTATTTAAACACCACCACCTCTCGGCCAAAAGAGGAGTTAAACCAGACCTTAAGGAAACTCTGCCAAAGTCATTCCAGACCCCTCTCCAGACATAGAGAACTTGATCCCCACTGAAATCCAGCCTTAAAACCCTCTCTGTGAGCTCAATTTCTATGTTAAAAATCCACCCAAAAAATAGGGCACTTCACCACAGTGAGCCAATCTCCAAATTGATTGGTCCTACACCTTCACCAGACCAAGAGGACAAGTTCCCCAGCAAAAGCCCCCTCACCAGGCCAGCCATTGCTTCCAGCCTCCAGGCTTCTTGGTCACTTTCATAAATAGACAATTCCCCAGAGCCAGGGACTTCATCTGGAGCTTGCCTAGACTCAATCAAAGGTGACACAACTCTCAGATCGAAGCTTTACTTCTCTGAGCAAAGGTATTAACTCACTCTTCCTCTCGAGCTTCCAGCGATTCTCCATTTTGTTTAAGTTAATTTCATAGCCTATAAACCGTATGGATGTGTTCGTCTCTTCGAGATGAATCTATAGAGCATCAGAACACAAAAATCCATTGAGAGTTGAGTGAGATCTTAGGGTTTTAGTGTGGACGGTCATGTGTGCACACCAGTCGTAGACGATGATCGGGAGCCATTGGATCGCGCGTGTATCGAGCGGATGATTCAGATTATGCCGGACCAGGGAATGTTACATGAACCGCGGGCCCCTAGAGCACTGAGTCGGATGGCGGCGTCGAATAGGAATGCGCCGTGTGGGCTTTCGGAGCTGCCGATGTTGCGCTGGCGCCACGTGGATAAGTAGATAAATAGGGTATTTTTGAATTATTTAAATGCCCATAACTTCAAAAATCCATATCTTTGTATAGAAAAATCACAAAAATAAAATAAAAATACCCTCTTGCTCAGTGAATAGAGGAGAATAATGTGGAAAAGAAATCAAATCAACTGAATGAGTATTTTATTTTTAATAATTTATTTACTGATTTCAGTATTTTGATTCTTCATTTGCATAGACAATTCACCATGGCATGAGACTATAGGGCTTTTGAAGCCTCTGATCTTGGGAACATTCCCTGAATTTTTTAAGCTCAGAGGCCATCTCTGTAAAAAGTTATTGAATTTTCAATTTCATGTCACTGTTTTAGGTATTTTAATTTCAATAATTAGCATGTTGTGAAATAAGTTCTAGGAAAATTTGCTGATGTTCCTTAGGACCAGAGGACCCTATGAAAAATAAATTTTGAGTTAATTCATTCATAATAACCTTAATTGGCCTAAACCCCTAAAATTAAATATGAATTAATTAAGGATAACCACACACTAAATGAACTTGAAAGCAATTCTCCACTGATTTTCAGGATTAGAGAGACCTCACATAAAAATTTGAAATCAATTGGACTTGATTAACCCTATTAAATGGATTAATTAAGCCTCATAAGCAAAATGGAACTTTAAAATTTCATAACTCCAAATATACTTTTCAAAAATTCATAAAAATGGTTTTGGGGCTTCTCTGATATCAGTGGAGTTTAGGAAAATTAAAATCGGAATTTTCTAAAAAAGTTGATTTTTCATAATATTTTAATATTTTAATAATAAAAAATAATAAAAATCATAAAAATGTTACATTTTGATGCCTAATCACTTAGGAACAAACCAAATATTTTTCCTAAGTCCCTAGGGTGAGATATTAAATTTTAAAGGCTTAATGTTTTTTTTTAATATTAAAAAATGAGTTTTTAACCTTTTTCACTAAAATAATTACAATAAATTAAACAAAAATCAAAAAATTATAAAATTTATTTCTCTAAACTCCTCAAGGTCAGAAGGGTTTACGAAAAATATAAAATTTATTTTTCAAATTTTATTTTATTTTATAATTAATTAATACTCTAAAACTCAAAATAATTATAATAAATAAAATATAATTCAAAAAATCACCAAAATTGGTCCAAGTGGTCCTCTAGTCATTAGGAACATACCATAATTTTCTTAAAGATAGAAACCTTTCCTTGGTCATGTTGTTGAATTTTCTTTGAAAACCCCTATTTCTACTAAAAATAATTATATAAATGAATTAAATTAAAGAAAAACACATTTTGTCCTCTAATGTCTTAATTGACATGTGAGTGAGGTGACATAAAAATTTTAAATTCATTTGAGCTCAATTTAGTGAGTTATGAAATAAATAAACTTAAAAGGGCATAAAGGTAATTAAAAATTTTTTAACCCTAAATTAAAACTTTAGGTTTAATCAAAATGGGGAGGTAAAACATTTGATCTTAATGTTCTCTTGGATGATTGAAACTTAGGAAAATTAAGGGGTAGAAACCCACGAAACATTTTGAAAATATCAAAAATGAAACTTTAATTAATTAAATAATTTAAATTTTGGAAAGAATATATTAAAATTTGGATCATTAAAATAGGGATATTATTAAGAGGATATTTATTCTTTAATTTAAAAATCTCTAAAGAAGTCACTTTAACAATACTTAATTCCTAATTTAAAATTAAAATAATAATTCAAATTGATAATTAAAATTAACATTTAAAACTAAAATTAAAACTAAAATTAAATTAAATTAAATTAAATTAAATTAAATTAAATTTAAACTAAATTGAATTAAAAAATTAAATAAATTAAAATTAAATTAAAATTAAAAATTAAATTAAATTAAAATTAAAAATTAAATTAAATTAAAATTAAAAATTAAATTAAATTAAAATTAAATTAAAATCAAATTGAATTAAAAATCATTTAACAATAAACCTAAATGAAATCATTAAGGATTAAATCTAAAATAATTTGAACATTATTCCAAACTTAAAATTATTAATTAAAACCTCATAATTAAATTAAAACACTTTAGACCATTAATTCAAACATCTAATTAAGAATGATTAAAATTCTCGATAAACCAACTTGCCCTTAAAGGCTTTAATTATTATAACTCTTAAATAGAGTATTAAGTGAGATGTCACCTTACTCACAAGGATAATCAAACATCCTAATTCACTGAGTAAGAGCAACCCGAATGATTAATTCATCTGTACAATAAAATTCATTTGGACTCGAAATGATTCCAGAAGTATTGAAAAGATGTTTAGGACCCGTCCTAAACACTTCCTCAATATGATGAGATGTTTTAGAAGAACAATTGAATTTAATTGTTCTTTGATGAAGAAAATCATCCATAAAAAAAATACAAGAACCTAGACGTCATAGGAGATGACTAGTTATAGGATTAGGAATTTGGTAGACAACCAAAACCCTCCCCTTAGCTTTACCTAGGTACTTGTTGAAATATTTAAATGCCTTAACATGTGTTTTAAGCACAGCTTGGGTTGACTGGAAGACCCTCCAGGTACGCTTTTATTTAATTGCAATTTACTTTATTGCATTTTACTTACATGCACTGTACTTTACTTTTCTTGCATGTTAAATAAGACTGTTGCATGAAAACCAAAACCTTTAGGATAGTCCCTAAATGGAAACCAAAACTAAATTAAAATTCATTGCAAGATAAAATTCACTGCCACAACATTCAAAATATAAAACAACTCAAAATTTAATCACAAACAGAACAACAAAACTACAATTATAACTAAATTAAAACGTCTCGTTGAATGATCGGGAATGCCTCGGATGATGTAACCCACGTGTTGCTAACGGGATTTCCCACGATCTAAATGAAAGTGTGGAACTCATTCAATTGAGTTTAACAAATTCATCTGGACTAAGTGAATTCAAAGAAAATAACGGTGTCGGGATGACAGAACCGTGGGATCTTAATCGGTTCTGTTTAAACAACTTTAAGATTTGTTTTAATTAAAATATTAAAAAACACTTGGATTTTAAGATTTTCTCTAAACCAAAACACCTCTCTCATCTCCTGATTTATGACTTCTAAAACTAAACCTCTGCAACAACAAGGAGCTCGGAGCATGGTGGGCAGCTCGGCCATCGTCATCAGCAAAACAACACTACATCAGCTAAACCATTCCTTAGTTTTAAATAACCAAGCCATAGGATTTCAAGGTAGTTTTCCTAGTGCAACATAAATCCTCAACTTTTCATTAGGCATTTGCATAATCATGTTATGCAAATTAAGCCCTAACCAGTCTTAGGACTCCTAGGTTGTCGTTTGGTATGACATAAACCCTCACATCCTCGAGGCTATTTGTGTGATTATATCATACAAATATAGGACCTAAATAAATAAAATTGGCAGGATTGCAACATTAAATAATTTTCTTAAACTCGAAGCCAATGAGTAGGATAGTTTGAGAAGTTGTCAAGTGTAGGCTTTATTTTTAGGTTGTGTGTTTTATTTTAAAAAAGGCGTCGCCTAAAAGAATGTCAGCAAATTTTAGATTTTAAATTTGATTTATATATATATATATATATATATATATATATATATAATTTAGAAAGTAGCATTTGATTTTGAAAATAAATTTAAGTATGAAAATTTTAAGATATGAAATCAAACTGATCTCACATCCCAAATAGTTTATATAAACGAGCACTGCACCACAAACCGTGTATTTATCCCGAGGAATAGACACACTCATTGATGATGGGGCTCGATAAACTAAAAGATTTTTGACATCCGTTTGGTCTGCGAACCAATTTTATAAGCCGACAAGTTCCCCTGCTTAATATAAAGGAATTAAGCAGGGTTTATATTACCTGGGTTCTTAAATTTCCTTATAGGGGCAAGCCCCTATAGTTAATTAGATCTTAAATGACGGGAATCATTTAAAAAAACTCTCGATAATGATGAGTGGTTTTGCTCTCAAGAATTTCAAAGTTTAAGGTTTTCAAAGGATTGAATTTTGGAGATTTCAATAGGGAATGGATCAAATTATGAACAGTTATTTTAGGAGTCCAAAGGAACAAAAAGTAGGGGATGTCACGAATTCGAGACAAGTCTCGGTAACTTCCCAACTATCATATTTGTTTGGCTTGAATTTGAGAAGATTATTTAATGTTGCAATCCTTCCAATTTTAATTAATTAGGACTTATACTTGCATGACATGATCATACAAATAGCCTTGAAGATGTGGGGGTTTATGCCGTACTAAACGACTACTTCGGAATCCTAAGATCAGTTAGGGCTTAGTTTACATAACATGATTATACAAATGCCTGACAAAAGGGTTGAGGATTTATGTTGCACTGGGTAAACTTCCTGGAAATCCTATGGTTTGGTTATTTAATACTAGGATGGTTTTGCTGAAGTAGACTCAAGTTTTGCAGATGAAGATGGCGGTGCTGCCCACCGTGCTCCAAGCTCCTTATTGTTGCAGAGGTTTAGTTTTAGAAGTCATAAATCAGGAGATGAGAGAAGTGTTTTGGATTAGAGAAAATATTAAAATCCAAGTGTTTTTAATATTTTAATTAAAATAAATCTTAAAGTTGTTTAAACAGAACAGATTAAGATTCCACAGTTCCGTCATCCCGACACCGTTATTTTCATTGAATTCACTTAGTCCAGATGAATTTGCCAAACTCAACTGAATGAGTTCTATACTTTCATTTAGACCGTGGGAAATACCGTTAGCAACACGTGGGTTACATCATTAGAGGTATTCCCGATCATTCAACGAGATATTTTAATTTAGTTAAATTTGTAGTTTTGTTGTTCTGTTTGTGATTAAATTTTGAGTTGTTTTATATTTTGAAATGTTGTGGTGGTAATTTTTATCTTGTAATGACTTTTAATTTAGTTTTGATTTCAGCTTAGGGAATATTATAAAGGTTTTGGTTTTCATGCAATAGTTGTTTATCATGCAAGAAAAGTAAAGTACAGTGCATGTAAGTAAATTACAATAAAAATAAAAGCGTACCTGGAGGGTCTTCCCGTCATCCCAAGTTGCACTTAAAACACATGTTAAGACGTTTAAATATTTCAACAAGTACCTAGATAAAGTTAAGGGAAAGGTTTTGGTTGTCTACCAAAGTCCTAATCCTATAGCTACTCATCTCCTATGACGTCTAGGTTCTTGTGTTTTGGTTTAAGGATGATTTTCTTCACCAAAGAAACAATTAAGTTCACTTGTTCTTATAAACATCCCATCATATTGAGGAAGTGCTTAAGACGAGTCTTAAACATCTTTTCAATACCTCTAGGATTGTTTTAAGTCCAAAAGAATTTAATTATACAAGTGAATTAATCATCCAGGAGTTTATGTTTTGTTCTTTTGCTCAGTGCATTAGGACATTTGAATATCCTATAAGTGAAGAAACACTTCACTTGATACTTCATTTAAGAGTTATAATAATAAGAGCTTTACAAGGGTAAATCAACTTATTAAGTATTTTAATGATTTAAACTTAATGATTTAATTTTAATTTTGACTTAATTATAAAAAAATTAGTTTATGTTTGGAATAGTGATCAAGTTATTTTAGATTTAATTCTTAATGATTTCATTTAGGTTTGTTGTTAAATGATTTTAATTTAATTAAGTAAATTTAATTTTAATTTAATTTGATTTGATTTTAATTTAATTTAATTTAATTTTATTTGATTAAATTTAATTTTTAATTTAATTTAATTTAATTTAATTTAATTTTAATTTTAATTTAATTTTAATTTTAATTTAATTTAATTTTAATTTTAATTTAATTTAATTTAATTTTAATTTAATTTAATTTAGTTTTAATTTTCATTTATTTTAATTTTAATTTTAATTTAATTTAATTTTAATTTAAATTTAATTTAATTTTAATTTTAATTTAATTTTTATTTAATTTAATTTTATTCAATTTAATTTTAATTCAATTTAATTTAAATTTAATTTTAATCTTAATTTAATTTAATTTAGTTTTAATTTAATTTAAATTTAATTTTATTTTCTAGTTGAGATTATTCTTTTAATTTTTTTTAATTAATATTTAAGTATTATTGAAGTGATTTATTTAGGGATTTTTTTTAATAATATCTCTACTTTAATAATTCCAATTTCTATTATTCTTCCAAAATTTCAATAAATTAGTTAATTAAAGTTTTACTTTAATTATATTTGAAATGATTAGTAGATTTCTACCCTTAATCATTTATGTTTCAATCATTCAAAAATCAGTTTAAAATCAAATATTTTACCCTTCCCCTTTTGATTATTCCTAAAATTTTAATTAAGGGTTGAAATTTTTAATTACCCTTTTGCCCTACAAGCTTAATAATTCTATAACTCACTAAATTAAGCTCAAATGAACATGAATTTTTTATGTAACCTTACTCACATGTCTATTAAGACATTAGAGGAGAAAATGTGATTTTTTTGTATTTAATTTATTTATGTAATTATTTTTAATGGAAAATAAGGGTTTTCAAGGAAAATTCAATAACATAATCAAGGAAATGTTTCTATCCATTAGAAAATTATGGAATGTTCCTAATGACCAGAGGACCATTTGAACCAATTTTTGTGATTTTTAGAATTATATTTTATTTATTAGAATTACTTTGAATTTTTGGGTATTAATTAATTTTAAAATAAAATTAAAGTTGAAAATGGATTTTATATTTTTCTTAAATCTCTCTGACCTCAAAGAGTCCAGAAAAATAAATTTTATATTTTTATGATTTTCCTTTGATTTATTAGAATTATTTTAGTGAAAAGGTTGGAAAATATATTTTTTAATATTAAAAATTACATTAAGCCTTTAAAATTCAATATCTTACCCTAGAGACTTAGGAAAAATGTTTAGTTTATTCCAAAATGATTAGAATTCAAAATGTGACATTTTGGTGATTTTTAATATTTTTATGATTTTTATTATTTTTTAATTATTAAAAATATTAAAATAATGGTAAAAATCAACTTTTTAAGAAAATTACAATTTTAATCAGAGAAGTTCCAAAACCATTTTTGTGAGTTTTTGAAAAGTATTTTGTGAGTTATGAATTTTTAAAGTTTAACTTTGGTTATGTGACTTAATTAATCCATTTAGTAGGGTTAAACATTTCCAATTGATTTCAAAATTTTATGTGATATTCCTCTGATCCTAAAGATCAGTGGAGAATTGTTTTGTTGTCAATTTAATGTGTGGTTAACCCTAATTAATTAAAGTTCAATTTTGGGTATTTAGGCCAATTAGGGTTGTTCCAAGTGAATTAACTCAAAACCTATTTTTCTTAAGTTCCTCTGGTCATAAGAAACATCACCAAATTTTCCTAGAATTTATTTCTCAACATGCTAATTATTGGAATTAAAATACTCAAAACAGTAACATGAACTTGAAAAATCAATAACTTCTCATAGGGATGGCCTCTGACCTTGGAAAATTCAAGGAATGTTCCCTAGATCAGAGGCTTCAAAAGCCCTATGGTCTCATGCCATGGTGAATTATTTATGCAAATGAAGAATTAAAATACCACAGAGAGTAAATAAATCATTAAAAATAAAATACTTGAAGAAATGATTTGATTTCTTTTCCACATTATTCTCCTTTGTTCACTAAGCAAGAGGGTATTCTTATTTTATTTTTAGGATTTTTTTACACAAAGTTATGCATTTTTGATGTTCTGGGTATTTAATAAATAAGAAAATTCCCTATTTATCTACTTATCCACGCAGCGCCACGCAATCCTCGGCATCTCCGAAAGCCCACGCGGTGCATTCCTATTCGACGCCGCCATCCGACTCAGTGCTCCAGGGTCCAACGGTTCATGTATCGTTGCGCTGTCCGACTTGATCTCGATTGTCCGCTCGATACACGCTCGATCCAACGGCTCCTGGCCATTGTGTACGACTGGTGTGCACCCGTGACCATCCACACTAAAACCCTAAGAACTCACTCGATTCTCAACGGATTTTTGTGTTCTTATGCTCTATGGATTCATCATGAATAGACGAACACATCCATACGGTAATCATGCATTGAAATTGATTCATATCAAATGGAGAATCTCCAGAACCTCAGGATGAAAGGAGAGTTCATCCCTTTGCTCAGAGAAGTGAAGCTTCGATCTGAGAGTTGTGTCACGTTCGATGGGGTCCAAGCAAGCTCCAGATGAAGTCCCTTGGCCTGGTGAATTTCCTAGGTACAAAAGTGACCACAGCCGATCACAAAGCTTGGAGGCTGGAAGCAATGGCTGGCCCGGTGAGGGGGCTTTTGCTGGGAAACTTCTCCTCTTAGTTTGGTGAAGGTGTAGAGTCAATCAATTTGAGGATTGACTCAATGTGGTGAAGTGTCCTAGTTTTGGGCTTGAATTTTAACTCTGAAATTGAGCTCACAGAGAAGAAATGGCAGGGGCATTTCAGTGGGGATCAAGTTCTCCAGGTGTGGGGGAGAGTCTGGAATGATTTTGGCAGAGTTCCTGTATGTTTTTTTTCAATGCCTTTTTTGGCCGAGAGGAGGTGGTGTTTAAATAGGAGTGGCTGGAGGGCCTCCCAGGGGGGTTTAATGGTTTAGATCAGCTGCTTAGGCACAGGGAAGAATAGCCATGGCAACCATTGGGCATGGGGCAGCTCATCAAGATGGAATTTCAATGTTGGGCTCCTCCCAAGGTCTCGGCCATGGGGTTTTCCGACGGCTGTGGTGGCTGGCCGGCCAGGGTCAGGTCACCATCTTGACCAGTGAGGGCAGGGCTTGGCAATGGTGAATTCAATTGGAGATGGAAATGTGTAAAGGTGGTGAATTGAAATGGAAGGGGAAAGGGGTGATTTTGGCTTGGTTTGGGTCAACCCATGTACTTGTGCTTGGTTCACCATCCCGTGGCCTAATTTTGGGCTGAGGAGGTTAGGTGGGTCAGGCTCACATGTGTGGTGAAGTCCACATCCAAACATATTTGGATTAATTTTGGGTTAAGGGTAATCATGCTTAAGGCTAATGACCTTAAGGGAATCTTGAAAGAGCTTCCTCCATTTGCCCAATGTGGTCTGGTCACATGTCAAAGCTTTCATGGCTCCACATGGGGCTTAAGGATGGCCTCGTGGCTCTTATATGGCTTGGGAAAAGTCAAGTCAACTTTCATGGAAAAGGGTTTATGGAATTTTGGTATTTTGGTGTGAAATTTGGATGGTTTGTCATATGGCTTAATTTAGAAAAGTTTGATTGTTGAGTTAGAATTTAGGGATGATTTTAATTAATGAAATGATGAATAGAGTGTCATGTGGGCTTTAGCATGAAGTTTGGGCTTTTTAAATTTGGTAAAGGTGGGCTTTAAGAATGGCTTAAGGGGATGGGGCTTTTAAGTTTAAAAACAAATTGGTAAGTGGAAATTTTGTAAAGGATTGGGCTAAATAAATGTTGGGTTTAGTCTAGGGATGTTTCATTAGTGATTTGGATCAAGCTTGAGGTGGTTTGGAATTGAATTGGGTCTAAATTGGGTCTCTTTAGTGATAGGGTCAAAATAGGTCAAAATGAACCAACTTCTAAGGTTGGGATAATGTTGGATTTCATGTAAAATTAGTGTTGAGAAATGTTTATGTGAGTGTTTCAAAGAGGTTTCATCTTTGGTTGGGTTTTGATTTTGGGATTTGGGCCTATTTGGGTTAGGTTTGGGTGTAGGCCCATTTAAGGGATTTTGGGTTTGGGTTGAATTTGAGTAGTGTTTGGGTCCAAATTTTGGGCAAATTATGTTAGTTTTTTGTTTTTGGGGATGTTAGGTAGGTTTTAGAAAAGATTTGGGTCAAATTGGAGTTGAATTGGATGGGTTTGAGCTAGGTTTAGGTCATGTGCCAAAATTGGGCCTTAGGCTTCAAATTGAAATTGATCTCAAATGTCAATCAAATTGAACTTGGATTTGGTCTAGATTGATATTGGTGATATTAAATTGAAGTTTAGAATTGAATTGGACCAAAATTGAAGTCAATTGGGGAGATTTGGTTTGACATTGGGTTCATTTGGGTTTAAAACGGGCTAAATAGAGGGTTTTAGTAAAAGTGGGGTAAATTGGAAAAATTGGCCCATAGTGTAGTTGAACAAAATGAAATTGGTAATATTTTGGATTTTCTGGAATTTTCTGGGAATTTTTGGAATTTTTGGATTTTTGGGTTAAGAGGGGCATTTTTGTAATTTGGAGGGTATTGGGGGTATTTTTGGAAATTTTGGTATTTTATTGCTATGGATGATCAATTTGAGTGGGGGGAAATGTTGAAGATTGATTTTGAGGAATTTTGGGTACTTTAGGTGATTTTGTAAATTTTGAGTAGTTTCAAGGGCTTTTGGTAGGTTTACTAGGTGTAGGGCCCCGGGGGTCAAAAATTGAAATTTTAGAAAAATGAAAATTGATCAAATTTGAGTAGAATGGAATCACTTTGGTTGAGTCATGAAACCATATTAAACCCATAGGAGCCATGAGAGGACTCATTTGAGGCATTCACTATGTTATTCCTAACCCTTTTAGCCAAGGGCCTAGGGGTTAAGGTCCATCCATATGAATTATCCACATCAGTCAGGAAGTCAAGCTAGGCATGAATAGTTTTAGGATTTGGAATGTGTGTGAAAGTGTAATGTATGTGCAGGTCAGCCCTCACCAGACCAGGCCACCCAGGGTGATCTTAAGTCCAAAGAGTCCTATAGGGAACTCATCCTTTAAACCTCCACATTTAATCTCAACCCTCTAGGTGATTAGGGGTTTATAATCAATCTTGTGGGGTTTATAGAGAGTTAAGAAGTGGTTGAGCTTCTAAAGGGGTAGGTCCCATCTCTAGTCCTCTAAGATAGTCAAAGGAAAATCCTAAGGCTATATCCTAAGTACTAAAGAGAGAAGAGAAGTGCTCATAAAAAATGAGGTCAACAAATGGACCCCCAATAAGTGTGGTGTGCTAACCAAGCACACCGCGCATATTGGCGTTGACTGAAGAGATCAACAAAACCCACACAGATGTCCAAGTGACGAACTTAGGACAGAGTAGAAAAATTTCCGCTAGGGAGCATCAGGTACATTTCCAAGACTGGAGATCCCTGAACTCTCGCTGGGGAAAGGAAAAGGAGGTGAATTCCAAATCACAAGATTTGGAGAATTTTGATTTAGATTTCGTTTCATTTCATGTTCAAGTTTTGATGTGTAAGTTTAGATTTTGAGTTTTAATTTAGATTGAAGTTTGATTTAAAATCAATTTATGAAATTTGGATTTGAAATGAGAATTTAAACCCAAGTTTCAACCTCGGGATTGTGAAGAGAACTAGAATTTAGGTACCAGCCTCGGAGTGAGAATCAGAGTTCAAGTGTCGATTGAAAAGGATGAGAATCAGAATTTAGGTACTAATCTCGAAATGAGAACTGGAATGTAGGTACCGGTCTCGGAAATTTTGAATTGAAATGTAGGTATCAATTCGAATGAGAATCGAAATGTAGGTATCGATCTCGAAATGAGAACTGGAATGTTGGTACCAATCTCAGAAATTTTGAATTGAAATGTAGGTATCAATTCAGATGAGAATCGAAATGTAGGTATTGATCTCGAAATGAGAACTGGAATGTAGGTACCAGTCTCAAAAATTTTGAATTGAAATGTAGGTATCAATTCAGATGAGAATCGAAATGTTCGTATCGATCTCGAAATGAGAACTGTAATGTAGGTACCAGTCTCGAAAATTTTGAATTGAAATGTAGGTATCAATTCAGATGAGAATCAAAATGTAGGTATCGATCTCGAAATGAGAACTGGAATATAGGTACTGGTCTCGGAAATTTTAATCGAAATGTAGGTATCAATTCAGATGAGAATCGAAATGTTGGTATCGATCTCGAAAAGAGAACTGGAATGTAGGTACCAGTCTCGAAAATTTTGAATTGAAATGTAGGTATCAATTTAGATGAGAATCAAAATGTAGGTATCGATCTCGAAATGAGAACTGGAATGTAGGTACCAGTCTCGGAAATTTTGAATTGAAATGTAGGTATCAATTCAGATGAGAATCAAAATGTAGGTATCGATCTCGAAAAGAGAACTGGAATGTAGGTACCAGTCTCGGAAATTTTGAATTGAAATGTAGTTATCAATTCGAATGAGAATCGAAATGTAGGTATCCATCTTGAAATGAGAACTGGAATGTAGGTACCAGTCTCGGAAATTTTGAATTGAAATGTAGGTATCAATTTAGATGAGAATCGAAATGTAGGTATCGATCTCGAAAAGAGAAATGGAATGTAGTTACCAGTCTCGAAAATTTTGAATTGAAATGTAGGTATCAATTCAGATGAATCAGAAATTTTGAATTGAAATTTAGGTATCAATTCAGATGAGAATCAAAATGTAGGTATCGATCTCGAAATGAGAACTGGAATGTAGGTACCAGTCTCAAAAATTTTGAATTGAAATGTACTGTGGAGATTTGGATTTAGCGGGAGATTGAGATGAGATGTGAAAGTGTTCCACATCCCACGATCATCAATCGAAGTTTGATTATTTGGTGAAGGGTATGAATCTATGCCATCAGAATCAAATCGAAAATTTTTCGTGGTTCTGAAATCATCCCGAAAGAGGGTTTCTAAGGAAGTCTGAAATATATCTTGATTTGAAGAAGAATTGGAGGATTTGAAAAGATGGATTTATACTGGAATTCAATTTGAGATTTATATTTGTTTTTTTTGTCCTTTAACGATTCCATTTTTTTTATTATTTGTTGTTTATTTAGTGTTCATGTGAATTTGGAGTTCATTTTTACTATTTAGATTTTTAGGAAAAGTTCTAATTTATTTCCTTTTCTCTTCTATTCTCCGTTCAAAGTTCATTTAACTCTAATGACGTTTCCCAGTCAATTTGCACAAAAAAGAGGTGAAGGCAAAATATGACGTAGTCATTTTCATTCCAACTTGTTGAAAGTACATCATACAACTTGATCTAGTCATGATGACATTTTCCTCAGAAATTTCATATCTTGTACAATCCATGTAAATCCAAAACGGACTGTGTGAAATTCTTGTTGATGTATCCAAAAGCGTCTGTCAAAAATCCATGTCTGAATAGTAAGAAACATGGGTAATAACATCACCTTCCAAGCCATCCTTGGCAGGAATGCAGCATGGATGTGTATTGGAGGTGTGCTATTTCCTGTGTAACTCACAACTCATAGGGCCGGAGACTCTCCAATTCTTGATCTAGCTGGAAGTGGTAAGGCGTCTTTTTGTCGTCCATCCTTTTAAACGTGACGGAGATCCGCTCCACTGGCACTCCCGGTATACAATGTTTTGCTATGTCTGCTCCATTTCCTTTTAATATCATGACGGAACCTATCGGAAGTGGTATCTCCACCGGCCCTCGGAACTTACCCGGGCACTCGCTATCCGGAGGTCGGATCCGAACATGATATTGCATTGGTTGACGAATGAAACCGTGCGAAAGGTCCGACAAAGTCATGGTGGTCAATGTGTGGAGGTATGCAGTCGCCCTTCTGATAAATGTTGATGATGCAACTGTTGGGTATGCAGTCTACTGGCAGTACCCTCCACATTATCATTCTTTTCAACATTCTTTTAATTATCCTCAGCATCGAATCCACCTTACTGTGACGGAGTATCCCTGGTGGATTTCCTTTTCTGTCCTCTGCAAAGTTATAGCAACATCCGCATTGTATTATGACTCTTTCTTTCCCTGACATCCATCTCTGGGGTTTCGAATAAGTCTTTTCTCTCAGACGGCCTGCTCGACCCATCTCTAGAAGTTCTAAGATGCAATCCATAATCTGCTGTTGCTCGTATTTTGAGAATACACCTGTGTGTAACTCGAGGCCTACCAAAATGTTGATTCTCTTGCCTCTAATCCTTTCAAAGTATTCGAAAGTCTTCTTCTCAATATTTTGCATTCTTTCTAGTTCAAATTCTGGGATGATCTGCAAGTGACGAGGCCTAGAAACGTATTGCGGGATGTATGGCTCAATCCCGTCACGTTCTCCTACATACCTTGTTTCCTCTGGGATTGTCTCTGTAGGGACATCCTCCGGGGTTGCTTCCGCAACAAGGTTCTTCAGATGTGGTATCTCTGTCTCGCGTCGTGTTAGTCTCTCTGCCTCTGATCTTCTTAGAGTTTCCCTTATCTTTTCTGTTGTTCTCGGAGTCGGTTTCCTCTTTTTCAGGTTCCTGATGAACCGGTATCTTTGAAATGTGTGTGTCGGCAAAAGTGGTTGTTTCCTCGTGTTGATCTGCTTCTAGTTTAGTCAACATCTTGCGAATACAGCGATTCTTATTCCTTCTTTGGGTAGCAGTGAGAGTAGCTCTCCTTACCCCTTAAATTTCTGTGGGCGCGACGCTGACGATCCTGCCCTCTACTGTGGTAACTACTGACTTGATTTTATTGCTTTCCTCGATGTTTGTCTTTCTTTTCTTGTGGCTGGATTGGTGGCTTGGGCCACCCATCTTCATTACTGTCTGACTGTGAAGCTCTTCTCGGTCCACTGGGACCCAATCATTTTCTTCGTACTGTAGGCTGGCTGGTGTGAAGTCAAAATCAATTTCTATCACTGCTCCATCGTTCACCCTGTTTTCATCGAGTGCGAGACTCACGCCATTTCTAAAGTTTAGGACCAACCGCCCGTTCGACATTTCCTTGAGAAAAAAATAAGGAAAGGATCAGGAGCTGTACTAAGAACAAGAACATTAAGAAAATATTTATCACTGAAGATTCTTATTCACTTATTTTAATTTTTAAGGAAAGTAGGAAAAGATGAGGAAAGATCAGGAACAAGATTTGATTTGAACGGAAGGGTAAAACTTTATTATTATGATTTCACATATTTTATTTTTAGCACATATTTTTTGTTTATGATTTTTCTTTTGTCATTCATTTTCTTATGTTTTTGGGTTCAGACCCAATCACAAGTGGTTACTTCACCCGTGTTTCTAGGGATGAGAATTCATTCCTTCGAAACATCAGGTTGCGTAATACTTCTTTAAATATCATCCGTTGATTGGAAGCATTTGTCATTCTCCTTGACACTTCACAAGTTGGTAGGAGCCTCCAGAGTAGACTGTCTCGACCACAAACGGTCCTTCCCAGGTTGGTTCAAATTTACCACCTATCTTGCGATGTGCAAGAATAGGTCTTCTGAGGAAAAGAACTAAGTCACCAACTTTGAAAGTTCTTGGGCGGACTAGTTTATCATGGGCCTGGATTATTTTAGCTTGGTACAGTTCCAAATTTTGCTGCGCTGCAAGTCTTTTCCCTTCCAAGCTTTCTAGTTCTTCCAGTCGTAATCTAGCATTCTCTTCTATAGTAATCTTGTTTGCGACTGCGATTCTGAGTGATGGGAGCTGAACTTCCAATGGTAACACTGCCTCGGACCCGTACACTAAAGCGTAAGGCGTAGACTGAGTAGGAGTCCTAAAAGTTGTCCTGTAGGCACATAAGGCTTCTAACAACTTCTTGTGCCAATTTCTCTTGTTGTCGTCCAAAGTTTTTTTCAGGATTTGAATGAGAGTTTTATTAAAATCCTCAGCCAAGCCGTTTGCTCTTGGTTAATAGATCGTTCAGTATCGCCAATCGATCCCGTGTCTTCTGACAAAATTGTTGACCTTTATACTTTTGAATGCTGACCCATTATCTAAAATGATTCTGCGTGGTACCCCAAAACGGTAGACAACTTGATTTTTGAAAAACTGTAGCACGTGATGTGCCTTTACTTCTCTGAGTGAAACTGCTTCTGCCCATTTAGAAAAGTAGTCTGTAGCTGCAAGGATGAAGCGATGTCCTCTTGAAGAAGGTGGTTCTATTGGACCCACTATATCTGTGCCCCAACACTCAAATGGCCACGACGCGATTGTCGGATGTAACACATTTGGAGGTTGGTGTAGAACTACTCCATGCACTTGGCATTGATGACAGCTCTTGGCGATCTTCATACAGTCGGTGATCATTGAGGGTCAGTAGTACCCTAGTCTTTTAATCTTCATCTTCATTTTCGGACCCGACTGATGAGCGCCACAGAGTCCTGAGTGTACCTCTTTGGCAATTTCACGAGCCTCGGACCAGCTCAGGCATCTTAACTACATCTGATCAAAAGACCTTCTGTATAATGTATTGCTTATTAATGCGTAAGACAGAGTTCTTTTCTTGATTTGATGGGCTAATGATTTATCGTCTAGTAACTTCTCTGTTTGCAGGTAGTCTATTAGCGGTTGACGCCAATCTTCTGTAACTTCTGTTACTGCTGTAACTGATTCCTCTTCTTTTTCTGAATTCTGTATCATATCCATGTCGAGCTGCGATAGGACCTGTCGTCCCTGAACTGACACTTCAACTGACTCATCTTGTAAGCAGGCAAATTCTTTTGCAAGGTGAGCTAGCATCTGCGAGAGCATTTTCTTTTCTGGGGATCTTGTATATCGTTACATTTGGAATATGTTCCAACAGTTTCATGGCATACTGAAAGTACTGCTCGAGTCTTGGCTTTAAAATTCTGCATTGTCTGGTGACCTGTTGAATGACCAACTGAGAGTCTCTGTAAATGTTGATGTCCATTATTCCCATTTGAATGGTTAGTTCTAGTCCTGTTATGAGGGCTTCGTATTCTATCTTGTTGTTTGTGCATGGTTCTGTTAAGTGGTAGGAGTATCTTAACATCCCCCGCTCCGGTGTTATAAAGATTAGTCTGATTCCTGCCTTACCAGGCACTATCGTTTGCAATTCTTTGTTCTTCTGTGCTGAGGACGCTCCGTCAAAGTATAGTTCCCAACGTCGATCATCATGGTCTTCTAAGTTCATTATCTGCTCGTCAGGTAAGTCATCATCGAGAGGCAAATCTGCCGGTAAAGGGTGTGCTGCAAGGAAGTCAGCTAGTACTTGTCCCTTTACGGCGCGAAGAGGAACGAAAGTTATGTCAAATTGCAATAGTATCATCGACCACCTGGCAAGTCTGCTAGAAAGTGTCGGTCGGGTCATCAAATATTGCAATGGATTAACTCTCGAAATATGGTTGACCTTATGAAAAAGCATGTAATGCCTGAGCTTTTGTGCGGCGAAGATCAGGGCCAAACAATGCTTCTCAATAGGAGGATACTTTACTTCCGTCAGAATTAGACGGCAGCTTAAGTAGTAGATAGCATTTTCTTTTCCCTCATCATTGACCTGGGCTAGCAGGGCTCCAAGGGAGTCGTCTAAAGCCGCGGTATAAAGTATCAACTGTCTACCTGAGACTACGGCTGCCAAGACAGGAGGTTTCATTAAGTATCATTTGATGTCATCGAAGGCATGTTGACATTTGGAGTCCCAAGTAAACTTGGAATCCTTCTTAACCAAAGCAGAAAAAGGCTGACACCTTCCTGACAAATTTGATATAAAGCATCGAAGATATGCCAACTTCCCTTGAAAGGATCATAGTTGTTTCAAGGTTTTAGGAGGTGGAATTTCTAAGATAGCTTTAATCTTTTCTGGATCGATTTCAATCCTGCAATGTCGGACAATAAATCCTAAGAATTTCCTGGAGGTGACGCCGAAGGCGCATTTTAAGGGATTCATCTTAAGGTTGTATTGTCTTAGTCACTCGAAAACAATTCTCAAATCATACAGGTGATCTTCCTTCAGTTTGCTTTTGATGACCACATCGTCCACGTAGCACTCGACTTGGTTGTGAATGAGATCATCAAAAATCTTTGTCATTGCTCTTTGATATGTTGCTCCTGCGTTCTTTCATCCGAATGGCATTATTATGTAGCAATACACTCTGATCGACGTTCTGAATGCCATGAGCTATTCATCTTCTGGTGCCATCTTTATCTGGTTGTATCCTGATGATCCATCCATGAATGAAAATATTTCATGTGTTGAAGCAATATTGATCATTAGCTCTGGGATTGGTAGCGGAAATTTGTCCTTTGGACATGCTTTATTCAAATCTCTGAAGTCTACGCAGATTCTGATCTGTCCATTCTTCTTTCTGACTGGTACCACATTGGCTAACCAAGTAGGGTATTGTTCTTCACAGATAAATTTAGCGTTGATTAGCTTCTTAACTTTGGTTATTACTTGTTGCTCAATTTCTAGACACATTCTTCTGGGAGCTTGTCTGACTGGAACAGAAGTAGGATCTACTCTTAACTTGTAAACTGCGACTTCTGGAGCTAATCCTGGCATTTCATCGTAACTCCAAGCAAAACAATCCTTGAATTCCATTAGTAGCTTGATTATTTCTCGAAATCTTCTTTATTGAGTAAGGAGCTAACAAAGGTTGGCCTAGGCTCTTCGCTAGTACTTAAGTTAACTTCCATTAACTCGTCTATTGTAGATTTGATTTCTTCTTCGAATTTTGATGGAGCATCTCCGATTGGTAGATCTTCGAGGTCTCCTGAGGCTTCTAAGCAGTCTTTATTAGGTTTGCAAGTGACAACCAAGCAAAATTCCATATCGTCAACTGAACCTACTGTGCCAAATCCGAGACCATGTTTTGAATTGGGAAGCCTACCGGCATTATTCCATAGTCTTTCAAAATGTTGTGATTGACCCTTTGTCCATTATCGAGGTAAGACACCACGTTGAATTAAATTTTGAACACAAGGAGAGTACCACTCAAAAGGTAATTCCATGAATTCGGAAGAAGTAACATCTTCAAATTGTACATCTTTTTCATTTCTGGAAGAAGAAGCACCACGATAAAACTTGATTGGCTTACTACCACCACGCACTTCTTTGACCACCATACCCTCGATCTTATTAGAATGGATCGGGGTCAGGGTTATAGTATGTACATGATGGTTAATCTTCTCATACATTGATTTATATTCTTCATTCTTTTCATCTTCGAGCGAGATCTTGAACTGGGGTTTCTTTTGGGTTATTGTCGCTGCTTCTTTCTTGATCTCTTCTCCTTGTTCGGAAGTGTTCTCCCAATCAACTTTGATGACCGGTTTCTTCTGTCCAACTGTTCCAACATTTCTTCCATGTCCTCGTCCCCAGCCTCGACCTCAGGTGCGAGTTCTGGAGAAATCTTCACCATCTCGTCGTGAGGGAGTGGTGAGTAACTGTTGAACTAGAACTTCAGGTTCTTTGTCATCTCGGATTTCTTTTGCTTCATTTGATATGGTATTTCTGAAAAAGATTGTTTTCTTCGGAGGCGCATAGTAGACTGCATCTTGATGAATTCCAATCTCGTGTACGGAGAACGGTTGCAAGTCACCTTTGATGCACTGTTCCCCTCCTTCGTAATACTTTATGCAATGGTGCAGAGATGATGGTACCATCCAGTTTTCATGGATCCACGGTCGACCTAGTAGAGCGTTGAACGATGTTTCAGAATCGATTATGAGGAATTTTGCGGTTGTCTTTGCTAAATCACCGATCTTCATTAGTAGTGTTATCGATCCAAGAGCTCTTTCTCCTTTTTGATTGAAGCCTCTTAATAACATCTTGTCTGCTTCAAGCTCGCGAGCATCAATTTCCAAATATGATAGCGTCCGAAGATTCATTATATTGATTGATGCTCCCAGATCAACCAACAATCTGGAGAGCGTAAACCTTCCAATAGTGACTGAAATGTATAACGGTCGGTTGTGATCTGCTGTTCCCAGCAATAGATCATTATCCGTGAAGGTAACACCTCACTGTTCTTTTAATGAGCAAACTTCGTCAAAGGAATTACCGGCCATTTGAGCTAAAGAGATCTCTGGATTAAGTAAAGCCTTGATCAGAGCCTCCCTCATCTCCTTTGACAGGATCAGAGCGTCGTATATGCTTAGTTTGGCTGGTAGCTTCCTAAGTTGGGCTAGCACATTATAGTCCACTTTATTACCATATTCCTTGGGTTCTTCCCGAATGGGCAATTCCTCTGCTGGGGTTGGCTCTTCCTGAGCAACCACCTACTTTCCTTTATCCTTCGGACCCATTCTCGGGGGCAGAACTTTTCCACTTCTTGAATTTACTTCAGTTATTTCTTTTGAATTTGGTGTTGAATCTGCCAGTGCATCCTCTTGAATTGGAACAACTGGCTTCTCTAAAGTTGCTTCGGTATCTGATGGTTCTAGTTCTATCGTGATCGGAGCCCCTCGGAATTCACAAATGGACTTGTTTCTTGTCGAGCTTTCATAGCCTCCTTTGTGAACATCTTCTTCATCGTGGTCATCGAGGTTATGTAAGATTTGAGAATCGTTATTTGTATTCTAATCGAGAACCTGATTAAGTCAGTTGTCGCTAGTTACATAATTGTTAAAAACAGTCTAAACGTAACCAAAGCCATAACCCTTATCATTATAAGATCCCGCCGGGGCGAGCAGATAATCATACAGAGTCAGGAGTTCGAGGGATTTTTCTCCTGAATCGGAAATAATCATCCTAGGATAAGCAGCCCCTAGTCTACCATTCGGAGCCTCGATCTTCTTTTCTTCCACGATCTTCTCCTCCTTCTGGGGCGGTTCTTCAATCACAAGTGATAGTGCCAGCTCGACAGGTTTCAAACTTTGATCTGAAGCGTGTACCGAAGAGGTTTTGATGTGATCCAAAATTTTCTTTGAAGACTTTGTCCAGACGGTACTCAATCCATCATCAGTCGCGTAAGGGTCTATCGGAACAATATGATCTGTTGAAATAACATTGACAGAACCTCCTTTCTAGGGTTCCTTCATGTATTCCTTTGGGATCGTTATGTTCCCTTTTCAGAGATTGTCATCAAGCCAAGTCTTGAAGGTGATGCAATCTTCTATCTTATGTCCAAGAATCTGGTGGCAAGGGCAATAGTTCGGATGATCTTTCTTATTGACTTCTTCCGGCTTCTTAGGCTCTGGCAGCTAAAAATTCGGTTTCTTCATCAAGCTGCGGAACATCCGTTGTGGTGGTTGATAACTAGGCTGTGGCCGCTTTGACTATATCTGAACCGGCTGCTTGCCTTTATCTACTGCCGCGACAATTCTGGATTTCTTTTCGAATGTTTTCACAGGTTTCTGCTTATCGTTCTTGTCCGTGAAGCTTAACTGTTTTGCCTCCTCTTGCAAGCTCCCGGCCTTGCTAAGCAACTTCTCAAAAGTCTTCATTGTAAATCCTTTAAGGAGAAGTGCTATCGGGCCACAGATACTCTTAAGCAGGATGCCGACTGCGTGTTGTTCTTGAAGCTGTGGTTCACACTTCATGCTTAAGTTTCTCCATCGAAGCATGCAATCCACTAAAGTCTTGTTCGGCTTTTGCTACTCCACCACTAGATCACCAATAGTGATGTGGTGCTGAGCTCCAGCAAATCGTTTAACGAAGAGATTCTCCAGTTCTGAAAAAGTCTTCACTGAGCTGTTTGACAATTCTGCATACCAGTCGAAGGCAATCCCTGATAAGATGCTGATGAACTGTCGGAAGAGTAAAGCGAAGCTCCCACCGGCATTGCATCAACTAGCACGAAAATGTGCAACATGTTGTCGGGGGTTTCCTATTCCATCAAAAGTCTTAAACAGAGGTGGTACGAAGCCTTTCGGGTATTGGACTGTATCGAACTCCTCAGGGTAAGGTCTACCCGTCTAAATAGATGCTCCACTCTTGGATTGTTCTAGGGCCTCTCGCACCTGCTGTCCTACCATATTTTTAATATCCTTTTCTGGAATCATGCTTTGTGTAGAATCCTTCTTTGGTTGCTCGTCCCCATTGACAGATGTGATCTCTTTTCCTCCATCCGCAATATGGATGATCTCTGGGGGTGTCTCTTTCTGATGCTGGGCCTGACTCTGGAGAGTGGCTAAGGCAGCAGCCATCTCTTCCATCCTCTTTGCCATTTGGGAAATTGTATCATCTCTTTCTCGAAGCTGTGCTCTCAACACTTCTGGTTCATCTCTTTTAGCAGCTGACGGGGCACCTTGTGAAGCTGACGATGCCCGTGTCTCGACCATGTTGATCTTAGCATACTCCTCATCCATGAACTCTGAGGAGTCAACTTCATCTCCTAGTTCTTCTTCTCTTTCTTTTGCTAACCCTCAGATGTCAGTCCTTAAATTATCCCTGGCATCCTCCAGTGGCCCTTTTCGTACGGTCCCGCAGTTTCCTTTGTGACGATTGTTGAATTTCCTTTTCGGGAGTCTCCTTCATCGCAGTAGCACTTTCTTCTGACTCGAGCATTCTGACGAGACTTTTCTTCTCAGGACACTATTTTGGCCTCAGCTCACCAGTAGTAGTTCACCATACCATCCTTCTTGCAGCCGGAAGCCTAGGACTGGATGGTCTGTCGGCTATGTGCTGGAAGGTGGTATCCTCCCTAATTTGCAGCCCTGATACGATAACAGGTGAGCCTCTTTCACTAGCTCAAACTTTCTTCTTCGGTCTTTCTATGGCAGTGGCAGGCTCAACTCGTGGTCCGAGGCGGGATTTAATTGGCACTGGTCCCATCCTTCTCAGAATCTCGGACACAGGACATCCTTCCTTCCTGGCCAATTTCTCGACTAACGCTCGCAATCGGGTAAGCAGTGTAGCCTTGCTCTTCTTCTTCTTGCTATCATTGTAATATGCGGGCTGAGGTAACGCAGCAGTAATCCTTCTGGCATCTTCGTCATCAGAAGCAGCAGAAAGTAGGTGGAATCTACTCCCTTCTAACAGCGGCGAGTATTCTGGCAACAGCAGCAAGTATTCTAGCAGTTCTTCTTCTTTTTCTTCAGGCATTCTATCAAGAAAGGCAGCTTTAGCTTCTCTGACTTTCCTGATCTTAGCAATCTTTCTGTTCTTATTCCTTCTCTATGTCCGGTTTAAGGGTTTATACCTCGAGCTTGACCCTATCTCAAAAACAGACGGTATTGCGGCAAAGTCCGAACCCTCCACGGTGATAAGCTCATAACCATCTTGGATTTCCTTTCCCTTTAGTTTGGAGGGAATAAGGGTAGGTGCTGTAATGACCAGACCGGTGGGGGTAGAGACAATAGTTCTGGGGACAACAACTAGCTTCCTGCGAATGACAGTGTTTCTTTCAGTCGGGACCCTTTGCAGGGGAGGGAACTGCTGAGTTGACTTTAAGTTGAATTCAATCAAAGGTTTCTCAGTTTCAGGCACTTTGTCCATAAGTGCGAAGAGAGTGACATCATTGATCTTGACATCTATATTTTTGAATCCTTGTCTGAAACAGATGATCCCATTGTCAGACAGTTCATCCTTGTAGACAGCTAGGTCCTGTCCATTGGTGAAGGAGAAAATAAGCTTTGGGGCAGTCATTTCTGCAGGGCAGATTTAGAGTATCAGTCCCGAATTATGCTTCTTTTCGCTGTAAAGTTTAGGACAAAAAAGAAAGAGTTTGAACAAATTTTCGTTTATCTTAGTTTATTTCTAATTTTTAAAAGGATTCATTCATCGAAAGAATCGTTTGTTAGAGGATTTGTTTATTAGAAATGGAATGTTTAAGGGTATGGAAAAGGTAAAGGATTCGATTTAGAATCAAAAAGAAAGAGAAAGTCTTATGCAAGACTTCTCAACTCGAAAGATCGCTTCCTAAACTAACACCTATTGAGGGTCCACCCCACCTCAGGAAAGAGGTAAAAGGATCTCGGAACCTCTCTGTTTAGGGGTGTCTAAACAGTGGCTCCTAAATCCGAGAGGAGTTGGCTATATTCGTTCAAGATAGAAATGAACGGTGTATTCCAACGGAAAGAATAGTAGTTTGGTCCACTAGGGGCATGGACTCACTACCGATTTATGAAAGCAAAACTATCTAATCAAAATGAAGAGAGAACTAGTCCCCAGCAGAGTCGCCAGAAATTGTCGGTATTATTTTTAGGTTGTGTGTTTTATTTTAAAAAGGGGGTCGCCTAACAGAAATTGTCGGTGAATTTTAGATTTTAAATTTGATTTAAATATATATATATATTTAATTTTAAAAGTAGCATTTGATTTTGAAAATAATTTTAAGTTTGAAAATTTTAAGATATGAAATCAAACCGATCTCACATCCCAAATAGTTTATATAAACGAGCACCGCACCACAAACCGTGTATTTATCCCGAGGAATAGACACACTGCTTGATGATGGGGCTCGATTAAATAAACTAAAAAATTTGTGACATCCGTTTGGTCTGCGAACCAATTTTATAAGCCGGCAAGTTCCCCTGCTTAATATGAAGGAGTTAAGCAAGGTTTATATTACCTGGGTTCTTAAAGTTCTCTATGGGGGCAAGCCCCTATAGTTAATTACATCTTAAATGACGGGAATCATTTAAGAAAACTCTCGATAATGATCAGTGGTTTCACTCTCAAGAATTTCAAAGTATAAGGTTTTCAAAGGATTGAATTTTGGAGATTTTAATAGGGAATGGATCAAATTATGAACAGTTATTTTAGGAGTCCAAAGGAACGAAAGGTAGGGGATGTCACGAATTCGAGACAAGTCTCGGTGACTTCCCAACTATCCTATTTGTTTGGCTTGAATTTAAGAAGATTATTTAATGTTTCAATCCTACCAATTTTAATTAATTAGGACTTATATTTGTCTGACATGATCATACAAATAGCCTTGAAGATGTGAGGGTTTATGTCGTACTAAACAACTACCTCGGAATCCTAAGACCAGTTAGAGCTTAATTTACATAACATGATTATGCAAATGCCTAACAAAAGGGTTGAGGATTTATGTTGCAATAGGCAAACTACCTCGAAATCCTATGGCTTGGTTATTTAATACTAGGAAAGGTTTTTCTGAAGTAGACTCAAGTTTTGCTGATGAAGATGGCCGTGCTGCCCACCGTGCTCCAAGCTCCTTATTGTTGCAGAGGTTTAGTTTTAGAAGTCATAAATCGGGAGATGAGAGAAGTGTTTTGGTTTAGAGAAAATCTTAAAATCCAAGTGTTTTTAATATTTTAATTAAAACAAATCTTAAAGTTATTTAAACAGAACTGATTATGATCCCACGGTTCTGTCATCCCGGCACCGTTATTTTCATTGAATTCGCTTAGTCCAGATGAATTTGCTAAACTCAATTGAATGAGTTCCACACTTTCATTTAGACCGTGGGAAATCCCGTTTGCAACACGTGGGTTACATCATCCGAGGTATTCTCGATCATTCAATGAGACATTTTAATTTAGTTAAAGTTGCAGTTTTTTTGTTCTATTTGTAATTAAATTTTGAGTTGTTTTATATTTTAAAATGTTGTGGCGGTGATTTTTATCTTGTAATGACTTTTAATTTAGTTTTGGTTTCAGCTCGGGGACTATCCTAAAAGTTTTGGTTTTCATGCAATAATTTTTTATCATGCAAGAAAAGTAAAGTACAGTGCATGTAAGTAAATTGCAATAAGGTAAATTGCAATAAAAATAAAAGCGTACCTGGAGGGTCTTCCCGTCATCCCAAGCTGCACTTAAAACACATGTTAAGACGTTTAAATATTTCAACAAGTACCTAGGTAAAGTTAAGGGAAAGGATTTGGTTGTCTACCAAAGTCCTAATCATATAGCTAGTCATCTCCTATGACGTCTAGGTTCTTGTGTTTTGGTTTAAGGATGATTTTCTTCACCAAAGAAACAATTAAGTTCACTTGTTCTTATAAACATCCCATCATATTGAGGAAGTGCTTAAGAAGAGTCTTAAACATCTTTTCTATACCTCTAGGATTGTTTTAAGTCCAAGAGAATTTAATTATACAAGTCAAATAATCATCCAGGTGTTTAAGTTCTGTTCATTTGCTCAGTGAATTTGGACATTTGAATATCCTATAAGTGAAGTAACATTTCACTTGATACTTCATTTAAGAGTTATAATAATAAGATCTTTAAAAGGGTAAATCAACCTATTAAGTATTTTAATGATTTAAACTTAATGATTTAATTTTAATTTTAACTTAAATATAAAAAAAATTAGTTTAAGTTTGGAATAGTGTTCAAGTTATTTTACATTCAATTCTTAATGATTTCATTTAGGTTTGTTGTTAAATGATTTTAATTTAATTTAATTCAATTTAATTTTAATTTAATGCAATTTAATTTTAACTTAATTTGATTTGATTTTAATTTAATTTAATTTAATTTAATTTAATTTAATTTGATTTAATTTAATTTTTAATTTAGTTTAATTTAATTTAATTTAATTTCAATTTAATTTAATTTAGTTTTATTTTTAATTTATTTTAATTTTAATTTAAATTTAATTTAAATTTAATTTAAATTTAATTTAATTTTAATTTTAATTTAATTTAATTTTAATTTAATTTTAATTTAATTTTAATTTTATTTTGATTTTACTTTAATTTAATTTTAATTTTATTTTAATTTAATTTTAATTTAATTTAATTTAAATTTAATTTTAATCTTAATTTAATTTAATTTAGTTTTAATTTTAATTAATTTAATTTAATTTTAATTATTAATTGAGATTATTCTTTTAATTTTTTTAATTAAGAATTAAGTATTATTGAAGTGATTTATTTAGGGATTTTTTAAAATTAAAGAATAAATGTCCTCTTAATAAAATCCCTACTTGAATAATTCCAATTTCTATTATTCTTCCAAAATTTCAATTAATTAGTTAATTAAAGTTTTACTTTAATTATATTTGAAATGATTAGTAGATTTCTACCCTTAATCATTTAAGTTTCAATCATCCAAAAATCAGTTTAAAATCAAATATTTTACCCTTCCCCTTTTGATTAATCCTAAAATTTTAATTAAGAGATGAAATTTTTAATTACCCTTTTGCCCTTCAAGCTTAATAATTCTATAACTCACTAAATTAAGATAAAATGAACTTGAAATTTTTTTGTAACCTCACTCACATGTCAATTAAGACATTAGAGGAGAAAATGTGATTTTCTTGTATTTAATTTATTTATGTAATTATTTTTAATGGAAAATAAGGGTTTTCAAGGAAAATTCAATAACATGACCAAGGAAATGTTTCTGTCCTTGAGAAAATTATGGGATGTTCCAAATGACCAGAGGACCATTTGAACCAGTTTTGGTGATTTTTAAAATTATATTTTATTTATTAGAATTATTTTGAGTTTTGGGGTATTAATTAATTTTAAAATAAAATTAAATTTGAAAAATGGATTTTATATTTTTCTTAAATCTATCTGACCTCAAGGAGTCCAGAAAAATAAATTTTATATTTTTATGATTTTCGTTTGATTTATTAGAATTAATTTAGTGAAAAGGTTGGAAAATATATTTTTTAATATTAGAAATTACATTAAGCCTTTAAAATTCAATATCTTACCCTAGAGACTTAGGAAAAATGTTTAGTTTATTCCTAAATGATTAGAATTCAAAATGTGACATTTTAGTGATTTTTAATATTTTTATGATTTTTATTATTTTTTAATTATTAAAAATATTAAAATAATGGTAAAAATCAACTTTTTTTAGAAAATTACAATTTTAATTTTCCTAAGTTCCTCTGATATCAGAGAAGTTCCAAAACCATTTTTGTGAATTTTTGAAAAGTATTTTGTGAGTTATGAATTTTTAAAGTTTAACTTTGGTTATGCGACTTCATTAATCCATTTAGTGGGTTTAAACATTTCCGATTGACTTTAAAATTTAATGTGATATTCCTCTGATCCTAAAGATCAGTGGAGAATTATTTTCTTGTCAATTTAATGTGTGGTTAACCCTAATTAATTAAAGTTCAATTTTGGGTATTTAGGCCAATTAGGGTTGTACCGAGTGAATTAACTCAAAACCTATTTTTCTTAAGTTCCTCTGGTCATAAGAAACATCACCAATTTTTTATAGAATTTATTTCTCAACATGCTAATTATTGGAATTAAAATACTCAAAACAGTAACATGAACTTGAAAAATCAATAACTTCTCATAGGGATGGCCTCTGACCTTGGAAAATTCAGGGAATGTTCCCTAGATCAGAGGCTTCAAAAGCCCTATGGTCTCATGCCATGGTGAATTGTCTATGCAAATGGAGAATTAAAATACCACAGAGAGTAAATAAATCATTAAAAATAAAATACTTGAAGAAATGACTTGATTTCTTTTCCACATTATTCTCCTCTGTTCACTGAGCAAGAGGGTATTTTTATTTTATTTTTAGAATTTTTCTACACAAAGTTATGCATTTTTGAAGTTCTAGGTATTTAATAAATAAGAAAATTCCCTATTTATCTACTTATCCACGCGGCGCCACGCAATCCTCGGAAGCTCTGAAAGCCCACGCGGTGCATTCATTTCGACGCCACCATCCGACTGAGCACTCCAGGGGCCCGTGGTTCATGTACAATTGCGCTGTCCGGCTTGATCTCGACTGTCCGCTCGATACACGCTCGATCCAACGGCTCCTGGTCATTGTCTACGACTAGTGTGCACCCGTGACCATCCACACTAAAACCCTAAGAACTCACTCAATTCTCAACGGATTTTTGTGTTCTTATGCTCTATGGATTCGTCTTGAATAGACGAACAGATCCATATGGTAATCATGCATTGAAATTGATTCATATCAAATGGAGAATCTCCAGAAGCTCGAGAGGAAGAGAGAGTTCATACCTTTGCTCAGAGAAGTGAAACTTCGATCTGAGAGTTGTGTCACGTTCGATTGGGTCCAAGCAAGCTCCAGACGAAGTCCCTTGGCCCAGTGAATTGTCTAGGTACAAAGGTGACCACGGTCGATCACAAAGCTTGGAGGCTGGAAGCAATGGCTGGCCCGGTGAGGGGGCTTTTGCTGGGAAACTTCTCCTCTTGGTCTGGTGAAGGTGTAGAGTCAACCAATTTGAGGATTGACTCACTGTGGTTAAGTGTCCTGGTTTTGGGCTTGAATTTCAAATCTGAAATTGAGCTCACAGAGAGGAAATGGCAGGGGAATTTCAGTGGGGATCAAGTTCTCTAGGTGTAGGGGAGAGTCTGGAATGATTTTAGCAGAGTTTCTGTATGGTTTTTTTCAATGCCTCTTTTGGCCGAGAGGATGTGGTGTTTAAATAGGAGTGGCTGGAGGGCCTCCCTGGGGGTTTAATGGTTTAGATTAGCTGCTTTGGTCAAGGGAAGAACAACCATGGAAACCATTGGGCATGGGGCGGCTTAGCAAGATGGAATTTCAATGTTGGGCTCCTCCCAAGGTCTACAATGGGGTTTTCCGACGGTTGTGGTGGCTGGCCGGCCAGGCTCAGGTCACCATCTTGACCAGTGAGGGCAGGGCTTGGCGATGGTGAAGTCAATTGGAGTTGGCCTTGTGTAAAGGTGGTGAATTGAAATGGAATGGGAAAGGGGTGATTTTGGCTTGGTTTGGGTCAACCCATGTACTTGTGCTTGGTTCACCATCCCATGGCCTGATTTTGGGCTGAGGAGGTCAGGTGGGTCAGGCTCACATGTGTGGTGAAGTCCACATCCAAACATATTTGGATTAATTTTGGGTTAAGGGTAATCATGTTTATGGCTAATGACCTTAAGGGAATCTAGAAAGAGCTTCCTCCATTTGCCCAATGTGCTATGGTCACATGTCAAAGCTTTCATGGCTCCACATGGGGCTTAAGGATGGCTTCATGGCTCTTATATGGCTTGGGAAAAATCAAGTCAACTTTCATGGAAAAGGGTTTATGGAATTTTGGTATTTTGGTGTGAAATTTGGATGGTTTGTCATATGGCTTAATTTAGAAAAGTTTGATTGTTGAGTTAGAATTTAGGGATGATTTTAATTAATGAAATGATGAATAGAGTGTCATGTGGGCTTTAGCATGAAGTTTGGGCTTTTAAAATTTGTTAAAGGTGGGCTTTAAAAATTGGTAAAGGGGATGGGGCTTTTAAGTTTAAAAACAAATTGGTAAGTGGAAATTTTGTAAAGGATTGGGCTAAAGAAATATTGGGTTTAGTCTAGGGATGTGTCATGAGTGATTTGGATCAAGGTTGAGGTGGTTTGGAATTGAATTGGGTCTAAATTGGGTCTCTTTAGTGATAGGGTCAAAATAGGTCAAAATGAACTAACTTGGGCTAAGGTTGGGCTAATGTTGGATTTCATATAAAATTAATGTTGGGAAATGTTTATGTGAGTGTTTCAAAGAGGTTTCATCTTTGGTTGGGTTTTGATTTTGGGATTTGGGCCTATTTGGATTAGGTTTGGGTGTAGGCCAATTTAAGGGATTTTGGGTTTTTGTTGAATTTGAGTAAGGTTTGGGTCCAAATTTTGGGCAAATTATTTTAGTGCTTTGTTTGTGGGGATGTTTGGAAGGTTTTAGAAAAGATTTGGGTCAAATTAGAGTTGAATTGGATGGGTTTGAGCTAGGTTTAGGTCATGGGCCAAAATTGGGCCTTAGGCTTCAAATTGAAATTGGGCTCAAATGTCAATCAAATTGAACTTGGATTTGGTCTAGATTGATATTGTGGATATTGTATTGAAGTTTAGAATTAAATTGGACCAAAATTGAAGTCAACTGGGGTGATTTGGTTTGACATTGGGTTCATTTGGGTTTAAAATGGGCTAAATTGGGGGTTTTGGTAAAAGTGGGGTAACATGGAAAAATTGGCCCATGGTGTAGTTGAACAGAATGAAATTGGAAATATTTAGGATTTTCTGAAATTTTCTTGGAATTTTTGGAATTTTTGGAATTTTGGTTTAAGAGGGGCATTTTGGTAATTTGGAGGGTATTAGGGGTATTTTTGGAAATTTTGGTATTTTATTGCTATGGATGATCAATTTGAGTGGGGGGAAATGTTGAGGATTGATTTTGAGGAATTTTGGGTAATTTAGGTGATTTTGTAAATTTTGAGTAGTTTCAAGGGCTTTTGGTAGGTTTAGTAGGTGTAGGGCCCTGGGGGTCAAAAATTGAAATTTTGGAAAAATGAAAATTGATCAAATTTGAGTAGAATGGAATCACTTTGGTTGAGTCGTGAAGCCATATGAAGCCCATAGGAGCCATGAGATGACTCATTTGAGGCATTCACTATGTTGTTCCTAACCCTCTTAGCCAAGGGCCTAGGGGTTAAGGTCCATCCATATGAATTATCCACATGAGTCAGGAAGGCAAGCTAGGCATGAATAGTTTTAGGATTTGGAATGTGTGTGAAAGTGTAATGTATGTGCAGGTCGGCCCTCACCAGACCAGGCCTCCCAGGGTGATCCTAAGGCCAAAGAGTCCTATAGGGAACTCATCCTTTAAACCTCCACATTTGATCTCAACCCTCTACGTGATTAAGGATTTATAATCAAGCTTGTGGGGTTTGCAGGGAGTTAAGAAGTGGTTGAGCTTCTAAAGGGGTAGGTCCCATCTCTAGTCCTCTAAGATAGTCAAAGGAAAAGCCTAAGGCTAGATCCTAAGTACTAAAGAGAGAAGAGAAGACCTCATCAAAAATGAGGTCAACACCAAGATTCTTTTTGGATCCTCAGCTTCTCCTACATTTCTTCCTTTGGACTCCTGAAAATAACTGTTCCAAATTTGATCCATTCCCTATTGAAATCTCCAAAATTCAATCCTTTGAAAACCTTAAACTTTGAAATTCTTGAGTGCAAAACCACTGATCATTATCGAGAGTTTTCTTAAATGATTCCCGTCATTTAAGATGTAATTAACTATAGGGGCTTGCCCTTATAGGGAACTTTAAGAACCTGAGTAATATAAACCCTGCTTAATTTCTTTGTATTAAGCAGGGGAACTTGTCGGCTTATAAAATTGGTTCACAGACCAAACGGATGTCACAAATCTTCTAGTTTATGTAATCGAGCCCTATTATCAAGTAGTGTGTCTATCCTTCGGGATAGATACACGGTTTGTGATGCGGTGCTCGTTTATATAAATTATTCGGGATGTGAGATCGGTTTGATTTCATATCTTAAAACTTTCAAATTTAAAATCATTTTCAAAATCAAATAATACTTTCTAAATTATATATATATTTAAATTAAATTTAAAATCTAAAATTTGCCGACAATTTCTGTTAGGCGACCCCTTTTCAAAAATAAAACACACAAACCTAAAAATATGCCTACAATTTATGGTGACTCTGCTGAGGACTAGTTCCTCTCTCCATTTTGATCAGATGGTTTTGCTTTCATAAATCGGTAGCAAGTACATGTCCTTAGTGGACCAAAATACTATTCTTCCGTTGAAATACCACGTTCATTTCTGTCTTGAACTGGTATAGTCAACTCTCTCGGATTTAGGAGCCACTGTTTAGACACCCCTAAACAGAGAGGTTTCGAGATCCTTTTACCTCTTTTCTGAGGTGGGGTGGACCCCCAATAGGTGTTAGTTTAGGAGTGGTCCTTCGAGTTGAGAAGTCTTGCATAAGACTTTCTCTTCCTTTCCAATTCTAAATCGGGCCCTTTACCTTTTATACAACCCTTTTTCCTTTAATCGTTTTGTTTCTAACAAATGAACCTCCTAATAAACAATCTCTTTTAAAAATCACAAATACACTAAGATAAACGAAAATGTGTTCGGACTCTTTCTTTTTCGTCCTAAACTTTACGACGAAAAGAAGCATAATTCGGGACTGACATTCGGAATCTGCCCTACAGAAAATGACTGCCCCAAAGCTAATCTTCTCCTTCACCAATAGAATGAACTTCTCCGTTTACAAGGATGAGCTGCCCGACAATGGGATCATCCATTTTGGACAAGGATTCGGTAAGACAGATGTTAAGTTCACTGATGTCACTCTCTTCACACTAATGGACAAAGTGTCAGAAACTGAAAAGCCCGTGATTGAGTTCAATCTGAAATCGACTCAAGAATTCCCTCCCCTACAAAGGATTCCAGCAGAAACGAGTACTACTGTTCATAGGAGGACTGTTGTCTCTACCCCCACCGGTCTAGTCATCTCCGCGCCTACCCCGACTTCTGTCAAACTGAAGGGGAAGGAAATCCAAGTTTGTGATGAGCCTGTCACCGTAGAGGGTACATATTTTGCTACAATACCAGCTATTTTTGAGATTGGGTCCAGTTCAAGAATTACACACCTAACTCAGACTCAAAGGAGAAATAGAAGCAGAAAGATCGCCAAGAAAGCCAAAGCTGCTGAAGTTGCTTTTCTAGAAGAAATTCCTGAGGAAAGAGAAGAAATGCCTGAGTATATACCTCTATTGGAAGGGAGCAGGTTTCACCCTCTCTCTGCCGCATTAGATGAAGAGAATGTCCGTAAGATCTCCGCTGCATTACCCTGACCTGCTTACTACAACTATTACAAAAGGAAAAGGGATAAGACTACGCCATTGACTTGGCTGCAAGCTGTGATAGAAAGATTGACGAAGAAAGAAAGATGGCCCGTGTCAGAATTCTTAAGAAGGATAGGACGGGTGCCAGCTAAATCCCGCCTTGGACTGCGAATAGAGCCTGTTGCTGCCATAGAGAAACCAAAGAAGAAGATAAAAGCCAGTCCACCCGTTGTTGTATCGGGTCTACAAATTAGGGAGGATACGACCTTCCAGCATATAGCCGACAGACCATCCAATCCTAGGCTTCCGGCTGCAAGAAGGATGGTATAGCGACCTACTACTGGCGAGTTAAGACCAAAACAATACCCTGAGAAGAAAAGTCTCGTCAGGAGACTTGAATCAGAAGAAAGTGCTACTCCAATAAAGGGGACTCCTGGGAAGGAAGTTCAACAATCGTCACAAGACGATTGTGAGACCGTACGGAAAAGGCCATTAGAGGATGCCATGGATAAGTTAAGGACCGACATCCGACGGTTAGCAAAAGAAAGAGAAGAAGAATTAGGAGATGAAGTTGACTCATCAGAATTCATGGATGAGGAGTATGCAGAGATCAACATGGTTGAGACACAAGCATCGTCAGCTTCACAAGGTGCTCCGGCAGCTGCGGAAAGAGATGAACTAGAGGTGTTAAGAGCACAGATTCGAGAGAGAGATGACACAATTTCCCAAATGGCAAAGAGGATGGAAGAGATGGCTGCTTCCTTAGCCACTCTCCAGAGTCAGGTACAACCTCAGAAAGAGACACCCCCATAAATTATCCATATTGCAAATGGAGGAAAAGAAATCACTTCCGTCAACGGAGAAGAACGACCAAAGAAAGATCCTACACAAAGCATGATTCCAGAAAAGGACATTAAGAGCATGGTAGAACAATAGGTATAAGAGGCCCTAGCACAATCTAAGAGTGGAGCATCTATTCAGACGGGTAGACCTTACCTCGAAGAGCTCGATGTAGTCCAATACCTGAAAGGCTTCGTACCACCTTTGTTTAAGACTTTTGATGGAACGCGAAACCCCCGGCAGCATGTTGCACATTTTCGTGCTAGTTGCTGCAATGACGGTGGGAGTGACGCTTTACTCTTCCTACAGTTTGTCAGCAGCTTATCAGGGATTGCCTTCGACTGGTATGCAGAATTGTCGAATGGTTCAGTAAAGACCTTTCAGAACTAGAGAATCTCTTCGTTAAATGATTTGCCGAGGCTCAGCACCACATCACTATCGGTGATCTAGTGGTGGAGCAACAAAAGCCGAATGAGACTTTAGTGGATTACATACTTCGATGGAGAAACTTAAGCGTGAAGTGTGAACCACATCTTCAAGAACAACATGCAGTCGACATCCTACTTAAAAGTATCAATGGCCAGATAGCACTTCTCCTTAAAGGATTTATAATCAAGACTTTCGAGAAGTTGCTTAGCAAGGCCGGGAGCTTGCAAGAAGAGGCAAAACATCTAAGTTTCGTGGACAAGACCGATAAGAAGAAACCCGTGAAAACATTCAAAAAGAAATCCGGAATCGTCGCGCGATGAGATAAGGGCAAGCGCCGGCTCGTATACAGTCAGAGCGGCCACAGCCTAGTTATCAACCACCACAACGGACTTATCAACAACCTCAGCAGGGCTATCAGCAACCTCAGCAAGGCTATCAGCAACCTCGTCCGAGCTATCAGTCGCCTCAGCATTATGAACAACCGCCTCGTTCATCGCGTACCTTAAGAGAACTCCTAAATAAACAATATCCATTCAAAACTGAAGTAGTAGCGAAGATGTTCCGCAGCTTAATGAAAACACCATATTTTCAGCTGCCAGAGCCCAAGAGGCCGGAGGAAGTCAATAAGAAAGATCATCCAAACTATTTCCCTTACCACCAGATGCTCGGACACAAGATAGAGGATTGCATCACTTTCAAGAGTTGGCTTGATGACAATCTCCGGAAAGGGAACATAAAGATCCCAAAGGAATACATGAAGGAATCCCAGAAAGGAGGTTCGGTCAATGTTATTTCAACGGATCCTATTGTTCCGATAAACCCTTACGTGACTGATGATGGATGGAGTACCGTCTAGACAAAGCCTTCAAAGAAAATTTTGGGTCACATCTAGACCGCTTCGGTACACGCTTCAACTCAAAGTTCGAGACCTGTCGAGCCGGCACTATCACTTGGGATTGAGGAACCGCCCCAGGAGGAGGAGAAGATCTTGGAAGAAAAGAAGACCGAGGCTCCGAAGGGTAGACTAGGGGCTACTTATCCTAATATGGTTATTTCTGATTCAGGGAAGAAATCCCTCTAACTCCTGACTCTGTATGATTATCTGCTCGCCCCGGCTGGATCTTATAATGATAAGGGTTATGGCATTGGCTAAGTTTTGATTGTTTCTAACGATTACGTAACTAGCGACAACCGACTTAATCTGGATCTCGATTCCAATACAAATGATGATTCTCAAATCATACATAACCTTGACGACCATGACAAAGAAGATGTTCACAAAGGAGGCTACGAAAGCTCAACAAGCAAAGATTCCGTTTGTGAATTCAGAGGGGCTCCGATCACGATAAAAGTAGAACCATCAGACACCGAATCGACTTCAGATGAGCCAGTTGCTTCGATTCAAAAGGAAACACCAAATTAAGAATAAATAACTGAAGTAAATTTAAGATGTGGAAAAGTTCTACCCCCGAGAATGGGTCCAAAGGATAAAGGAAAGCAGGTGGTTGCTCAGGAAGAGCCAACCCCAGCAGAGGAACTGCCCATTCGGGAAGAAACCGAGGAATATGGTAATAAAGTGGACTACAATGTGCTAGCCCATCTTAGGAAGCTACCAGCCAAACTAAGTATATACGACACTCTGATCCCGTCAAAGGAAATGAGAGAGGCTCTGATCAAGGCTTTACTTGATCCAGAGATTTGTTTAGCCCAAATGGACGGTAATTCCTTCAACGAGGTTTGCTCGTTAAGAGAACAACGAGGTGTTATCTTCACGGACAATGATCTATTACCGGGAACAGGAGATCACAACCGACCATTATACATTTCGACTCACTATTGGAAAGTTTACACTCTCCAGTATTGTCGGTCGATCCGGGAGCATCAATCAACATAATGAATCTCCGGACGCTAAGCATATTTGGAAATTGATGCTCGCGAGCTTGAAGCGTACAAGATGCTATTAAGAGGCTTCAATCAAAAAGGAGAAAGAGCTCTTGGATCGATAACACTACTAATGAAGACCGGTGATTTAGCAAAGACAACCGCAAAATTCCGCATAAATGATTTTGGAAAATCGTTCAATGCTCTACTGGGTCGACCATGGATCCATGAAAAACGAATGGTACCGTCGTCTCTGCTCCAGTGCATAAAGTATTACGAAGGAGGGGAACAGTGTATCAAAGGTGAATTGCAACCATTCTCCGTACACGAGATTGGAATTCATGAAGATGCGGCCTACTACGCGCCCCCGAAGAAAATAATCTTTTCCATAAATACAATACTAAACGAAGCAAAAGAAATTCCAGATGATGAAGAACCTGAGGTTCTAGTCCAACAGTTACTCACCACTCCCTTACGGTGAGATGGTGAAGATTTCTTCAGAACTCGCACCCGAGGTCGAGGCCGGGGACGAGGACGTGGAAGAAATGTTGGAACAAGCTGACGAAGAAACCGGTCATCAATGTTGATTGGGAGAACGAGCCCAAAGAAGAAGAAGAAAATAAGAATGAAGCAGCAACAATAAATCAAAAGAAACCACAGTTCAAGATCTCTCTCGAAGATGAAAGGAATGAAGAATACAAATCAATGTACGAGAAGATTAACCATTATGTACATACTATGACCCTGACCCCGATCCATTCTAATAAGATTGAGGTTATGGTGGTCAAGGAAGTACATGGTGGTGGTACTAAACCAATCAAGTTTCACCGTGGTGCTTCTTCTTCCAATACTGAAAAAGATGTACCATTTGAATATGTTACTTCATCTGAATTAATGGAATTACCTTTTCAGTGGTACTCTCCCTGTGTTCAAAATTTAATTCAACGTGGTGTTTTACCTCGACAATGGACAAAAGGCCAACCACAACACTTTGAAAAATTATGGAATAATGCAGGTCAGCCTCCCAATTCAAAACATGGTCTCGGATTCGGCACACTAGGATCAGTTAACGATACGGGATTTTGCTTGGTTGTCACTTGCAAACCTAATGAAGACTGCTTGGAAGCCTCAGAAGATCTTGAAGATCTACCGATCGGCGACGCTCCACCAGAATTCGAAGAAGAAATCAAATCTACAGTAGACGAGTTAACAGAAGTTAACTTAGGTACTAGCGAAGAGCCTAGGACTACCTTTGTTAGCTCCTTACTCAATAAAGAAGACTCTGAAAACATAATCAAGCTATTAATGGAATTCAAGGACTGTTTTGCTTTGAGTTACGACAAAAAGCTAGGATTAGCTCCAGAAGTCGCAGTTCACAAACTATGAGTAGATCCTACTTTCGTTCCAGTTAGACAAGCTCCCAGAAGAATGCGTCTAGAAATTGAGCAACAAGTAATAGCCGAAGTTAAGAAGCTAATAGACGTTAAATTTGTCTGTGAAGAACAATACACTACTTGGCTAGCCAACATGGTACCACGAGAAAGAAGAATGGATAAATCAGAATCTGCTTAGATTTCAAAGATTTAAATAAAGCTTGTCCAAAGGATGAATTTCCACTACCAATCCCGGAACTGATGATCGACAATGCTTCAACACATGAAATCTTCTCTTTCATGGATGGATCATCAGGATACAACCAGATAAAGATGGCACCAGAAGACGAAAAGCTCAAGGCATTCACAACGCCGATCGGAGTGTACTGCTACACAGTAATGCCATTCGGACTAAAGAACACAGGAGCAACATACCAAAGAGCGATGACCAAGATTTTTGATGATCTCATTCACAACTAAGTCGAGTGCTACGTGGATGATGTGGTCATCAAAAGCAAAATGAAAGAAAATCTCCTGTATGATTTGAGAATTATTTCCGAGCGACTAAGACAATTTAATCTTAAGATGAATCCCTTAAAATGCGCCTTCAGCGTTACCTCCGGGAAATTCTTAGGATTTTTGGTCCGACATCGTTGGATTGAAATCGATCCGGAAAATATTAAAGCTATTTTAGAAATGCCTCCTCCCAAAACTTTGAAACAACTACGATCCTTTCAAGGGAAGCTTCGGCATATCTTCGACGCTTTATCTCGAACTTGTCGTAGGTGTCGACCCTTCTCGCATTAGTTAGAAAGAACGCCAAATTCGATTGGGATGAGAAATGCCGATGGGCTTTCAAGGACGTTAAACAATATTTAATGACACCTCCTGTCTTAGTAGCCCCAGTCTCAGGTAGACAGTTGATACTTTACACTGCGGCTCTAGACGACTCCCTTGGAGCCCTGCTCGCCCAAGTCAATGATGAGGGAAAAGAAAATGCTCTCTACTACTTAAGTCGTCGTCTAATCGCGACGGAAGTAAAGTATCCTCCGACTGAGAAACATTGTTTGGCCCTGTTCTTCGCTGCTCAAAAGCTCAGGCATTACATGCTTTCTCATAAGGTCAACCTTATTTCGAGAATTAATCTGATGCAATACTTGATGACCCAACCGACGCTTTCCGCGTACTTGCCGTGTGGTCAATGATACTATTGCAATTCGACATAACTTTCATTCCTCTTCACGCCGTAAAGGGACAAGTCCTAGCTGACTTCCTTGCAGCACACCCTTTACCGGCAGATTCGCCTCTCGACGATGATTTGCCTGATGAGAAGATAATGAGCCTAGAAGACCCCGATGATCGATGTTGCAAACTATACTTCGACGGTGCATTCTCAGCACAGAAGAACAAAGAATCACAAATGATAGTGCCCGGTAAGGCATGAATCAGACTAATCTTTATAACGCCGGAGCAGGGGATGTTAAAATACTCCTACCACTTAATAGAGTCGTGTACAAACAACGAGGCAGAATACGAATCCCTTATAACCGGATTAGAATTAACCATTCAGATGGAAATAACGGACATCAACATCTATGGAGATTCTCAGTTGATTATTCAACAGGTCGCCAGACAGTACAGAATTTTAAAGCTAAGACTCGAGCAATACTTTCAGTATGCCATGAAACTGTTGGAGCAAATTCCAAACGTAACAATCTACAAGATTCCTAGAAAACAAAATGCTCTTGCAGATTCGTTAGCCCACCTTGCAAAGGAATTTGCCTGCTTGCAGGATGAGTCAGTTGAAGTGTCAGTTCAAGGACGACAGGTCCTATCACAGCTCAACATGGATACAATACACAAATCGACAGAAGGCAGAGAGAAACAATTGCAAGCAGTGACTTAAAAATACAGAAGATTGGTGGCAACCACTAATAGACTACTTGCAAACAGGAAACTTACCAGACGATAAGTCATTAGCCCATCAAATTAAGAAAAGAACTCTGTCTTACGTATTAATAAACAATAGATTATACAGAAGATCTTTTGATTAGATGTTGCTAAGATGCCTGAGCAGAACCAAGGCTCGTGAAATCATTAAAGAAATACATTCAGGACTTTGTGGCGCTCATCAGTCGAGTCCGAAAATGAAAATGAAAATTGAAAGACTAGGGCACTACTGGCCCTCAATGATGACTGACTGTATGAAAGTTGCTAAAAGTTGTCACCAGTGCCAAGTGCACGGAGTGGTTCTACACTATCCTCCAAATGTGCTACATCCGACAATCGCGTCGTGGCCATTTGAGTGTTGGGGCACATATATTGTGGGTCCAATAGAACCACCTTCTTCAAGAGGACATCACTTTATTCTAGCAGCTACAGACTACTTTTCTAAATGGGCAGAAGCTATACCACTCAGAGAAGTGAAGGCACACCACGTGTTACAGTTTTTCAAGAACCAAGTTGTCTACTGTTTCGGAGTACAATGCAGAATCATTTCAGATAATGAGTCTGCATTCAAAACTACAAAGATCAACAATTTTGTCAGAAAACATGGGATCGATTGGCGATACTCAACGATCTACAGGACAACTTCTAGGAGCCTTATGGGCCTATGTCAGCATATTTTTAAGTTATGTGTATTATTTTAAAAAGGGGATCGCCTAACAGAAGTTGTCGGTGAATTTTAGATTTAAATATATATATATATGATATAGAAAGTAGTATTTGATTTTGAAAATAATTTTAATATATGAAATCAAACCGACCTCACATTCCAGATAGTTTATATAAATGAGCGCCGCATCACAAACCGTGTATTTATCCCGAAGAATAGACACACTGTTTGGTGATGGGGCTCGATTAAATAAACTGGAAGATTTGTTACATCCGTTTGGTCTGCGAACTAATTTTATAAGCCGACAAATTCCCCTGCTTAATATAAATGAATTAAGCAGGGTTTATATTACCTGGGTTCTTAAAATTCCCAACAAGGGCAAGCCCCTATAGTTAATTACATCTTAAGTGACAGGAATCACTTTAAGAAAACTCTCATAATAATCAGTAGTTCTGCTCTCAAGAATCTCAAACTTTAAGTTTTCAAGGGATTGGATTTTTAGAGCTTCAATAGGGAATGGATCAAGTTTGGAACATTTTGTTTTGGGAATTCAAAGGAAGAAAGGTAGGAGAAATTACAGATTCGAAGCGCACTTCGGTAATTTCCCGACTATCCTATTATTTGGCTTGAATTTAGGGAAGTCCTAATGTTTATTTAATGTTTTGATCTTGCCAATTTTAATTAATTAGGACTTATGTTCGTATGACATGATCATACAAATAGCCTCGAAGATGTGAGGGTTTATGTCGTATCGAACGACTACCTCGGAGTCCTAAGACCGGTCAGGGCTTAATTTGCAATGCAAATGCCTAACAAAAGGTTGAGGATTTATGTTGCACTAGGAAAACTACCTCGAAATCCTATGGCTTGGTTATTTCATTCTAAGAAAGTTTTGCTGAAGTAGACTCAAGTTTTGTCGATGACGATGGCCGTGCTGCCCACCATGCTCCGAGCTCCTTGTTGTTGCAGAGGGTTTAGTTTTAGAAAATTGTAATCAAAAGAGAAGAGAAGAGTTTGGTTTTAGAAATCTTAAAGTGCAAGTGTTTTTTATGTTTTAATTAAAACAAATCTTAAAGTTGATTATAACAACACCGGTTAAGATCCCATGGTTCTATCCTCCTAGCATCGTTATTTTTATCGGATTCACTTAGTCCAGATGAATTTGCTAAACTCAACTAAATGAGTTCCACACTTTCATTTAGACCGTGGGAAATCCCGTTAGCAACACGTAGGTTACATCATCTGAGGTATTCCCGATCATCCAACAAGACGTTTTAATTTAGTTGTAATTGTAGTTTTGTATTCGTTTTGTGATTAAATTTTGAGTTGTTTTATATTTTGAAATGTTGTGGCGGTGAATTTTATCTTGTAATGACTTATAATTTATTTTTGGTTTCAGCTTTACGGATTATCCTAAAGGTGTGGGTTTTCATGCAACAAGCTTGTTTATCATGCAAGAAAAGTAAGTGCATTCGCAATAAAGTAAATTGCAAGAAAGTAAATTACAATAAAATAAAAGCGTACCCGGAGGGTCTTCCCGTCATCCCGATGCCGCACTTAAACACAATTTAGAATATTTAAGCATTTAAAGCAAGTTCCTAGTAAAGCTAAGGGAAGGGTTATGGTTTTCTACCAAGTTCCTAATCCTATAGCTAGTCATCTCCTATGACGTCTAGGTTCTCGTGTTTTGGTTTCGAGGACGATTTTTTTCATCAAAGAACAATTAAGTTCAATTGTTCTTATAAACATCCTATCGTATCGAGGAAGTGCTTAAGATGAATCTTAAACATTTTTTCAATACTTCTGGGATTATTTTAAGTCCAAGAGAATTCAATTATACAATGATTAATCATCCAAGAGTTCAAGTTTTGTTATCTTGCTCAGTGAACTAGGACAGTTGAATATCCTATGAGTGAAGTAATACTTCACTTAACACTCCATTTAGGAGTTATGACAATAAGAGCTCTTGAGGGCAAACCGATGTTCAAATGATTTGTGATTTTAATTTAATTTTAATTAATGGTTTAAGTTTGGAATAGTGTTCAAGTTGTTTTAGATTTATTTTGAATTGTTTATGTCTTAAGTGATGTTATATTTAATTCAATTTAATTAAATTTAATTTGATTTAGTTTTAGTTTTAATTTAATTTTATTTATTTAATTTAATTTTATTTATTTAATTTTATTTTAATTTTATTTTAACTTGATTTTATTTTTTTTAATTTAATTTAATTTAATTTAATATGTTTTAATTTAATTTAATTTAATTTAGTTTAATTTAGTTTAATTTAATTTAAGTTTTAATTTAATTTAAATTTTAATTTGGTTTTATTTTTAATTTTAATTTAATTTTAATTTTAATTTAATTTTATTATTATTTTTTAAATTTTAATGTAATATTTTATTTTTTATGCTTTAGAGATGATTTAATTTTAATTGTTAAAGTATTAATTTAATTGAAATTTTAAAAGGATTTAATTTAAATGTTTTAATTTTAATTTAATTTAATGACTAAGCATTTTAAGTTTAGAATTTGGATTATCATTTTAATTAGGAATTGAATATTATTGAGGTGATTAATTTAGGGATTCTTAGATTAAAGAATAAATTTCTTCCTAATAATATCCCTATTTTAATAATTCCAATTTTTCATTACTCTTCCAAATTTAATTAATTATTTAATTAAGGTTTATTTTGATTACTTTCAAATTATTTGGTAGGTTTATACCCTTTAAATACCTAAGTTTCAAACATCCAAAATCAACTTAGTATCAAATATTTTACCCACCCTTATAATTAAACCTAAAATTTTTAATTATAGGTTAAAATTTTAATTACTATTTTGCCCTTTAGACTTACTAATTTCATAACTCACTAAATTGAGCTTAAATGAATTTGAATTTTTAATCTAACTTCACTCATATGTCAATCAAGACATTAGAGGAGAAAATGTGATTTTTCTGTATTTAATTTATTTATATAATTATTTTTGGTGGAAAATAAGAATTTTAAAGGAAAATTCAATAACATAACCAAGGAAACGTTACTGTCCTTAAGAAAATTATGGGACATTCTTAATGACTAGAGGACCACTTGGACCAATTTTGGTGATTTTTTGAATTATATTATTTTTATTATAATTATTTTGAGTTTTGGAGTATTAATTAATTTAAAAATAAAATAAAGGTTGAAAAATGAATTTTATATTTTCAAAAATCTCTCTGATATCAAGTAAACCAGAGAAATAAGTTTTATAATTTTCTGATTTTTCTTTGATTTATTAGAATTATTTTAGTGGAAATGCTAGAAAATACATTTTTTAATTTTAAAATTACCTTAGGGCTTTAAAATTTAATATCTCATCATAGAGACTTAAGAAAAATATGGGGTTTGTTACTAAGTGATTAAAATTCAAAATGTGACATTTTGGTGAATTTTATTATTTTTGTGATTTTTATAATTTTTTAATTATTAAAAATATTAAAATAATACAAAAAATCAACTTTTTTGGAAAATTGAAATATTAATTTTCTTAAATTCCACTAATATCAGAGAGGCTTCAAAACCAATTTGGTGACTTTTTGAAAAGTATTTTGAAAGTTATGAATTTTCAAAATTTAAGTTTGGCTAAATGGCTTAATCAACCCATTTTATAGGGCTAACCAAGTCCAATTGACTTCAAACTTTTATGGTGGGTTCCTTTAATCCTAAAGGTCAGTGGAGAATTGATTTCAAGTCAATTTGATTTATGATTAGCTCTAATTAATTAAATCTCCATTTTGGGTGTTTAAGCCAATTAGGGTTATTACAAGTGAGTTAACTCAAAAACCATTTTTCCTAGAGTCCTCTGGTCATAAGAAACATCACCAAATTTTCCTAGAATTTATTTCACAACATGCTAATTATTAGAATTAATATACTCAGAATAGTGACCTAGAATTGAAAAATCAATAACTCTTCATAAGGGTGGCCTCCGACTTTGGAAAATTTAGGGAATGTTCCCAAATTCGTAGGCTTCAAAAGCCCTATGGTCTCATGCCATGGTGAATTGTATACATGCATGGAGAATTGAAATAGTACAGAGAGTAAATAAATAATTAAAAATAAAATACTTAATGAAATTACATGATTTCTTTTCCACATTATTCTCCTCTATTCACTGAGCAAGTGGGTATTTTTATTTTATTTTTCTGATTTTCCTACACAAAGTTATGCATTTTTGAAGTTTAGGGAATTAAATAAATAAGAAAAAACCCTAATTTCCTACTTATCCACGCGACGCCACGCCATCCTTGGCAGCTCCGAAAGGCCACACGTCGTCTTCTGATTCGGCGCCACCATCCGACTCAGCGCTCCAGGGCCCCGCGGTTCACGTACCATCGCGCTGTCCGGCTCGATCCAGACCGTCCGCTCGATACACGCTCTATCCGATGGCTCCCAGTCATCGTCTACGACTGGTGTGCACCCGTGACCGTCAACCTTCTAACCCTAATTTCTTACTCGATTCTCAAAGAATTTTCGTGTTCTTATGCTCTCCGGATTCGTCTTGAGGAGACGAACACATCCATATGGTAAACATGTATTGAAATTGACTCAAATTAAATAGAGAATCTCTATAAGCTCGGGAAGAAGAGTGAGTCCATACCTTTGCTCAGAGAAGTGAAGCTTCGATCTGAGAGTTGTGTCACCTTCGATTGGGTCCAAGCAAGCTCCAGATGAAGTTTCTTGGCTTGGTGAATTGTCCAGGTATGATTTCGACCACAGCCGATTACAAAGCTTGGAGTCCGGAACAGCATGGGTGGCCCGGAGAAGGGGCTTTTGCCGGTAAACTTCTTCTCTTGGTCCGGTGAAGGTGTAGGACCAATCAATTTGGGGATTGGCTCACCGTGGAGAAGTGTCCTAGTTTTGGGCTTGGATTTCAACTCCGAAATCGAGCTCACGAGAGGAAATGGCAGGGGATTTCAGTGGGGATCAAGTTCTCTATGTGTGGGAAGTAGTCCGGAATGATTTTGGCGAGTTTACTTAAGGTTGGTTCAAGCACCTCTTCCATGGCCGAGAGAGGTGAGGTTTAAATCAGGAGAGGCCGGAGGGCCTCCTGTGGGGAGTTAGGATCGGGATCAGCTGCTCTTGGCAAGGGAAGAACAGCTGCAATGGCCACTAGGCATGGGACAACTCAACAAGGGAGAATTTCAATGTTGGCTCACATGTGAGGTCTCTGGTGTGGTGTTTTTCGGCGATCCAGGCGGCTGGCCGGCAGGCATGGGTCACCCTCTGGTCCAGGTGGGTCAGGGCTGGAGGTTTGTGCAGTCAATTGGGCCTTGCCATGTGTAAAGGGAGTGGCTTGGAATGGAATGGGGAAGAGGCCATTTTGGCTTGGTTTGGGTCAACCCATGTGTTTGGGCTGGGTTCACCTCCCCATGACCTTGTTTTAGGCTGAGAGAATAAGTTAGGTCAGCTGGTCAAAGGTGGTGAGGTCTCTTTCTAAGAATATTTATATTAAATTTGAGTTAAGGGGAATCATGGTTAAGGCTAATGACTTTAGGAGATTAAGGAAAGAGTCTCCTCCTTTTGCCCAAAATGGCATGGTGACATGTAAAGAGGCTCTCATGGCTTCCATGTGGCTCATGCATGGCTTCATGGCTTCGCCTATGGCTTAGGATGGCTTGCTTGATTTCATGGAAGTAGGATTTAGAAATTTTGGTACTTCAGTGGAGAATTTTCATGAAGCTTGATTTGGAATGGTTTAATGATGATCTTGAAACTTAGGGGTGATTTTGATTAAATGGATGATGAGGGGATGTGTCATGTGGGCTTTTGATGAATTTTGAGCCTTTTGAAGTCATTTTTGATGGGCTTTTAGGAAGGCTAAAGGGGATGGGCCTTTAGGTTTAAGAATGAATTCATGGATGGGAATTTTGTAGAAGTTTGGGCCAAATAATTTTTGGGTTTGGTTTAGGGATATGTCATGAGTGATTTGAAATGAGTTTGGAGTGATTTGGGTTTGAATTGGGTTGGATTTGGGCCTCTTTGGTAAATGGGCCAATGTAGGTCAAATTGGGCTAACTTGAACCAATGTTGGGCTAGGGTTGAAATTGATGTAAAATTAATTTTGGGAAATTTTTATGGGAGTGTTTCAAAGAGGTTTTGACATTGGTTGGGTTTTGATTTTGGGGTTTGGGCTTATTTGGGTTAGGTTTGGGTTTAGGTCAAAAGCGGGCTTTTTGGTTTTGGGTTGAATTTGAGTGGGGTTTGGGTCCAAATTTTGGGCAAATTATATTAGTATTTTGTTCGTGGGGATGTTAGGGAAGGTTTAGAAAAGGTTTGGGGTTAATTGGAGTTGAATTGGGTTAGTTTGGACTAAGTTTGGGTCATGGGTCCAAATTGGGCTTTAAGGTCAAAAGTGAAATTGGATTCAAATGCTAATCAAATTGTGCTCGGATTTGGTCTAGATTGGTGTTGGGGATGTTTTATTGAAGTTTAGAATTGAATTAGACCAGAATTAGGGTCAATTGGGTAGGTTTGGCTTGACATTGGGTTCATTTTGGGTTAAAATGGGTCAAATTGGGGATTTTGACAAAAGTGGAGTAAATTGACAAAATTGACAAATGGTGTAGTTGAACAAAATGAAATTCAAAATATTTGGGATTTTCTGGAATTTTCTGGGAATTTTCTGAATTTTTGTATTTTTTTGGCTAAGAGGGGTATTTTGGGTATTTGGAGGGTATTGGGAGGTATTTTTGGAATTTTTGGTATTTTTGGATATGAATGATCAATTTGAGTAATGTGGGAATGTTTGGTATTGGTATTGAGGAATTTTGGGTATTTAGAGATTTTTTTTAAAAATTTGGGTAATTTCAAGGGTTTTGGGTAGGCTAGGCTGGTGTAGGGTCCTCGGGGTCAAAAATTGAAAATTTGGAAAATTGAAGATTAGATAAATCTAAGTGGAATGAAATCATTTTGGTTGAGCCATGAAGCCATATCAAGCCCACATGAGCCATGAAGGGACTCATTTGAGGCTTTCACTATGTTGTTCCTAACCCTCTTAGCCAGGGGCTTAGGGGTTAAGGTCCATCCATATGAATGACCTACATGAGTCAAGGAGTCAAGTTGGGTATGGGTGTGGTTTTAGGAGGAGTGTGAAAGTGTAGTGTATAAGTGTAGTGTGTGTGTAAGTCAGCCCTTCACTGCACTGGGCCACCTGTAGGGCATCCTAAGGCCAAAAGTCCTATAGAACTCATCCTTTAAACTTCCACATTCGATTTCAACCCTCTAGGTGATTAGGGGTCTACAATCAAGTTTCATGGAGTTTGCAGGGAGTTAAGAAGTGGTTTGAATTTCTAGGTGGTGGGTTCCACTTCTAGTCCTCTAAGATAGTCAAAGGAAAAGCCTACGGCTAGATCCTAAGTACTAAAGAGAGAAGAGAAGACCTCATCAAAAATGAGGTCAACAAATGGACCCCCAATAGGTGTGGTGTGCTAACCAAGCACACTACACGTATTGGCGTTGACTGAAGAGATCAACAAAACCAACACAGATGTCCAAGTGACAAACTTAGGATGAAATTAAAGAATTTCCGGTGGGGAGTGTCAAGTATATCTCTGAGACTGGAGATTCTTGAACTCTCGCTGTGGAAAAGGGAAAGGAGGTGAATCCCAAATCATATGATCTGGGGGAATTTCGATTTAGATTTCATTTTGTTTCAGTTTAAGTTTTGATGTGTGAGCTCAGATTTTAGTTTGAGTTTCAATTTAGATTGAAGTTTGTCAAAATTAATTTGAAGGGATTTGAACTTGAAATGAAAATTGGAATTTTGTGGTTTTAGATGTAACATCTTCAACCTCAAAAGAAAATTGAATTGATTGGATTGAACCATTACAATGAGGAGAGATCTCAGAGCAATGCAGTATTGGATGTAAAATCCTTAACCTCAAGAGTTTGATTTTGATGTATTTTGTCGGCATATTTTCAGGTTGAGTGTTGTATTTTTGAAAAGAGGTCGCCTACAGGAATTGTCGGCGAATTTTTAATTTAAATAAATAATTTGAAAAGTAGTATTTGATTTTAAAAATAATTTTAAGTTTGAAAATTTTAAGATGTGAAATCAAACCGATCTCACATCCCAAATAGTTTATATAAACGAGCACCGCACCACAAACTGTATATCTATCCGGGAGAATAGACACACTGCTTGATGATGGGGCTCGGTTAAATAAACTAGAAGATTTGTGACATCCGTTTGATCTACGAACCAATTTTATAAGCAGACAAGTTCCCCTGCTTAATATAAATGAATTAAGCAGGGTTTATATTGCCTGGGTTCTTAAAATTCCCTATAAGGGCAAGCCCCTATAGTTAATTACATCTTAAGTGACGGGAATCACCTAAGAAACTCTCGATAATAATCAGTAGTTCTGCTCTCAAGAATTTCAAAGTTAAAGTTTTCAAGGGATTGAATTTTGGAATTTCAATAGGGAATGGATCAAATTTGGAATATTTTATTTTAGGAATCCAAAGGAAGAAAGGTAGGAGAAATTACAGATTCGAAGCGAACTTCGGTAATTTCCCGACTATCCTATTGTTTGGCTTGGATTTAGGAAAGTCCTAATGTTTATCTGATATTTCAATCTTGTCAATTTTAATTAATTTGGACTTATATTTGTATGATAAAATCATATAAATAGCCTAAAAGATGTGAGGGTTTATGTCATACCGAACGACTACCTCGGAGTCCTAAGACCGATTAGGGCTTAATTTGCAATGCAAATGCTTAACAAAAGGTTGAGGATTTATGTTGCACTAGGCAAACTACCTCGAAGTCCTATGGCTTAGTTATTTAATTCTTAAGAAAGTTTTGCTGAAGCAGATTCGAGTTTTGCGATGACGATGGTCGTGCTGCCCACCATGCTCCGAGCTCCTTGTTGTTGCAGAGGTTTAGTTTTAGAAGTCATAAATCAGGAGATGAGAAAAGAGTTTTGGTTTAGAGAAATTCTTAATTTCCAAGATTTTTTCATGTTTTAATTACAACAAATCTTAAAGTTGATTATAATAACACCGGTTAAGATCCCACGTGCTCCATCCTTCCGCATCGTTATTTTAATCGGATTCACTTAGTCCGTATGAATTTGCTAAACTCAACTAAATGAGTTCCACACTTTCATTTAGACCGTGGAAATCTCGTTAGCAACACTTAGGTTATATCATCCGAGGTATTCCCGATCATCCAACAAGACGTTTTAATTTAGTTGTAATTGCAGCTTTGTGTTCCGTTTGTGATTAAGTTTCGAGTTGTTTTATATTTTGAAATGTCGTGGCGGTGAATTTTATCTTGCAATGACTTTTAATTTAGTTTTGGTTTCAATTTTAGGGACTATCCTAAAAGTTTGGGTTTTCATGCAACAGTTGTTTATCATGCAAGAAAAGTAAGTGCTATGCGACTAAGTAAATTGCAATAAAGTAAATTGCAACAAAATAAAAGCGTACCTGGAGGGTCTTCCCGTCATCCCAAGCTGCACTCAAATACAATTTAGAATATTTAAGCATTTAGAACAAGTTCCTAGGTAAAACTAAGGGAAGGGTTATGGTTTTCTACCAAGTTTCTAATCCTGTAGCTAGTCATCTCCTATGACGTCTAGGTTCTTGTGTTTTGATTTAAGGACGATTTTCTTCATCAAAGAACAATTAAGTTCAGTTGTTCTCATAAACATCCTATCATATTGAGAAAGTGTTTAAGAAGAATCTTAAACATCTTTTCAATATTGCTAGAATTGTTTTAAGTCCAAATGAATTTAATCATACAAATGAATTAATCGTCTTGGAATTCAAGTTTTGTTGTTACCATACTCAGAGAACTAGGACATTTGAATATCCTATGAGGGAAATAACATTTCACTTAATGTTCTATTTAGGAGTTATGACAACAAAAGCTTTTGAGGGCAAATTGATGTTCAAATGGTTTGTGTTTTAATTTAATTTCAGCTAATCTGGTTTAAATTTGGAATAGTGTTCAAGTTGCTTTATATTTATTTTTGAATTTCTTTATGTCTTAGGTGATGTTATTTTTAATTCAATTTAATTTAACTTTAATTTAATTTAATTTGGTTTAGTTTTAATTTTAATTTAATTTAATTTGATTTAATTTGATTTAATTAAATTTAATTTGATTTAATTTAATTTAATTTGATTTAATTTAATTTAATTTAATTTAATTTAATTTAAATTTTAATTTTATTTTATTTTTTATTTTAATTTAATATTTAATTTTTTTTTTATGTTTTAAAGATGATTTAATTTTAATTATTAAAGTATTAATTTAATTTTAAAAGGATTTAATTTAAATAATTTAACGTTACTTTAATTTAATGATTAAGTCTTTTAGCATTTTAAATCTTAAATTTGGATTATCATTTTAATTAGGAATTAAATATTATTGAGATGATTAATTTAGGGATTCTTAAATTAAAGAACAAATCTCTTCCTAATAATATCCCTATTTTAATAATTACAATTTTATTATTCTTCCAAATTTAATCAATTATTTAATTAAGGTTTATTTCAATTATTTTTAAATTGTTTAATAGGTTTCTACCCTTATTATTCAAATTTCAATCATCCAAATCAGATTAGGATCAAATACTTTACTCTTTAATTTTATTAAGCCTAAAGTTTTAATTAAAGGTTAAAATTTTAATTACCATTTTGCCCTTCAAGCTTAATAATTTCATAACTCACTAAATCGAGCTTAAATGAACTTAAAATTTTTATGTGACTTCACTCATATGTCAATAAAGGCATGAGAGGAGAAAATGTGATTTTTCTGTATTTAATTTATTTATATAATTATTTTTGGTGGAAAATAGGGATTTCCAAGGAAAAATTTAATAATATGACCAAGGAAAAGTTTCTGTCCTCAAAAAAATTATGGGACATTCCTAATGACCAGAGGATCACTTGGACCAATTTTGGTGATTTTTTTAATTATATTCTTTTTATTATAATTATTTTGAGTTTTGGAGTATTAATTAATTTAAAAATAAAATAAAGATTGAAAAAGGAATTTAATATTTTTAAAAAATCTCTCTAATATCAAGAAAACCAGAGAACCAATTTTTATAATTTTCTAATTTTTCTTTGATTTATTAGAATTATTTTAGTGGAAATGCTAAAAATATACATTTTTTTTTAATTTCAAAATTACCTTAGGACTTTAAACTTTAATATCTCATTATAGAGACTTAAGAAAAATATGGGGTTTGTTCCCAAGTGATTAAAATTAAAAATGTGACATTTTGGTGAATTTTATTATTTTAGTGATTTTTATTATTTTTTAATTATTAAAATATTAAAATAATGCAAAAAAAATCAACCTTTTTAGAAAATTGAAATTTTATTTTTCATAGATTCCCCTGATATCAGAGAGGCTCCAAAACCAATTTAGTGAATTTTTGAAAAGTATTTTGAAAGTTATGAATTTTTAAAGTTTAAATTGGCTAAATGGCTTAATCAACCCATTTAGTAGGGCTAACCAAGTCCAATCGACTTCAAATTTTTATGGTGGGTTCCTCTGATCCTAAAGGTCAGTGGAGAATTGATTTCAAGTCAATTTGATGTATGATTAGCTCTAATTAATTAAAGACCTATTTTGGGTGTTTAAGCCAATTAGTGGTTATTCCAAGTGGATTAATTCAAAACCTATTTTTCCTAGGTTCCTCTCGGTCATAATAAACATCACCAAATTTTCCTAGAATTTATTTCACAATATGTTAATTATTGGAATTAAAATACTCAAACTAGCAACCTAGAGTTGAAAAATCAATAACTCTTCATAGGGATGGCCTCTGACTTTGGAAAATTCAGGGAATGTTCCCAAATTCAAAGGCTTTAAAAACCCTATGGTCTCATGTCATGGTGAATTGTATACATGCATGGATAATTGAAAATGTGCAGAGAGTAAATAAATTATTAAAAATCAAATACTCAATGAAATTAAATGATTTCTTTTCCACATTATTCTCCTCTGTTCACTGAGCAAGACGGTATTTTTATTTTATTTTTACGATTTTTCTACACAAAGTTATACATCGTTCAAGTTTTGGTAATTAAATAAATAGGAAAATAGCCTAATTTCCTACTTATCCACGCGGCGCACTGTCATCCTCGGCGTCTCCGAAAGGCCACGCGGTGTATTCTGATTCGGCGCCGCCATCTGACTCAGTGCTCCAGGGGCCCACCATATCATTCCGTCTCCTCATCCGGTGCGATCCTGGCCGTCCGTCCGCGCGTGTATTAAATGAACGACATCCGTTCATTGTCCCCAAGCCTCCTAGCTCGAGAACCATCCACACTAAATCCTTAATATCCCACTCGATACTTAACGGATTTTCGTATTCTTGTGCTCTATGGATTCGTCTTGAAAAGACGAATACATCTATTCAGTGATCATGTATTGAAATTAAGGAATTTGAAATGGGGAATCTCCAGAAGCTCGGGATAAAGAGTTAGCTCACACCTTAGCTCAGAGAAGTGTGGCTTCAATCTGAGGGTTGTGTCAACTTCGATTGCGTCCCAGCAAGCTCCAGATGAAGTCTCCTTGTCTGATGAATTGTCTAGGTAGGATTTCAACCACAGCTGATTACAAAGCTTGGAGTCTGGAATAGATGGGTAGCCTGGAGAGGGGGCTTTTGCTGGTGGACTTCTTCCTTTGGTATGGTGAAGGTGTAGGATCAATCAATTTGGGGATTGGTCCACTGTGAAGAAGTATCCTGGTTTTGTGCTGAAGTTTGAACTTAAAATTGAGCTCAGTTAGAGGGAATTGAGGCTGGAATCCTGTGGGAATCAAGTGCTCTATGTGTAGAGAGTGGTCTGGAATGATTTTGGCAGAGTTTCCTTAAGGTTGGTTCAACACCTCTCATGGCCGAGAGAGGGGGTGTTTAAATTGGAGAGGGTGGAGGGCCTCCCAGGGGGGCTTAAGGCTTGGGATCAGCTGCTTAGGTCAAGGGAAGAACAGCCATGGTGGCCATTGGGCATGGGGCAGCTCATCAAGGTGGAATTTCAATGCTTGGCTCCTTCCCATGTCTCGGCCATGGTGTTTTCCGGCGGCCCAGGTGGCTGGCCAGCAGGCAAGGGTCACCCTCAAGGTCAGGGGGGTCAGGGGTTGAAGTTGGTGAATTCAATTGAAGCCTTACCTGTGTAAAGTGGTTGGATCAAAATGGCATGGGGAGGTGGCTTCATTTGCACTTGGTTTGGTCAACCCATGGAAATGGGCTTGGTTCACCTCCCCATGGTTGATTTGGGCTAAGGGAGGATGAGATGAATCAGCTAGGAAAGGGTAGAGAAGTCACCATCCATGAATATTTTGATTAATCATGGTTTAAGGTGAAGCATTAAAAGGGTTAAAACCTTTTTAAGGGGGCTTAAAAGAGGCTCCTCGTTTTGCAATTAATAGTATGATGATGTGTAAAGTGGATCCCATGGCTTCATGTGGCTTGTGCATGGCTTCAAGGACTCCATTTGGCTTAGGGATGGCTTGGCTTATTTACATGGAAATGGATTTTAGGGATTTTTGGCATTTAGAGGTGATTTGGCCTATGGCTTGATTTGGAACCATTTGATGATTGATTTAGGACTTAAGGGTTGATATTAATTGAGTGATGATGGGATGAGATTGTAATGTAGGCTTTAGGATGGATTTGGACATTTGAATCTATTTTAGGAATGGGCTTTTGGATTTCAAAACAAATCTTAGGTTGATAATTTTGTAAAGGATATGATCCAATAAGTGTTGAATTTAATTTAGGAAGGTTTAATGAATGAGTTGGAATAAATTTGAAGTGGTTTGGGCTTGAATTGGGTTGGATTTGGACCTCTTTGGTAAATGGGCCAATGTTGGTCAAATTGGGCTAACTTGGGCCAATGTTGGGCTAGGGTTCAAATTGATGTAAAATTAATGTTGGGAAATATTTATGGGAATGTTTCAAAGAGGTTTTGACTTTGGTTGGGTTTTGATTTTGGGGTTTGGGCTTATTTGGGTTAGGTTTGGGTTTAGGTCAAAATTGGGCTTTTTGGCTTTGGATTGAATTTGAGTGGGGTTTGAGTCTAAATTTTGGGTAAATCATGTTAGTATTTTGTTTATGGGGATGTTAGGGAAGGTTTAGAAAAGGTTTGGGGTTAATTGGAGTTGAATTGGGTTAGTTTGGGCTAAGTTTGGGTCATGGGTCCAAATTGGGCTTTAAGGCCAAAAGTGAAATTGGATTCAAATTTCAATCAAATTGGACTTGGATCTGGTCTAGATTGGTGTTGGGAATGATAAATTGAAGTTTAGAATTGAATTGGACCAGAATTTCAGTCAATTGGGTAGGTTTGGCTTGACATTGGGTTCACTTAGGGTTAAAATGGGTCAAATTGGGGGTTTTGACAAAAGTGGGGTAAATTGAAAAAATTGGCCCATGGTGTAGTTGGACAAAATGAAATTGGATTATTTGGGATTTTCTGGAATTTTTTAGGAATTTTCTGAATTTTTGTATTTTTGGGTCAAGAGGGGCATTATGGGTATTTAGAAGGTATTGGGGGGTATTTTTATAATTTTAAGTATTTTTTGCTATGGATGATCAATTTGATTGGTGAGGAAATGTTTAGGAATAGTTTTGGGGAATTTTGTGTGACTTGGAAAATTTGGAGGATTTGGGTAATTTCAAGGGTTTTGAGTAGGCTAAGCAGGTGTATGGTCCTGGGGGTCAAAAATTGAATTTTGGGTGACTTGCAAAATTAAAGATTGGGTAAATGTAAATGGAATGAAATCATTTTGGTTGAGCCATGAAGCCATATCAAGCCCACATGAGCCATGAAGGGACTCATTTGAGGCATCCACTATGTTGTTCCTAACCCTCTTAGCTAAGGGCTTAGGGGTTAAGGACCATCCATGTGAATCACCTTCATGAGTCAGGAGGTCAAGTTAAGTATAGGTGTGGTTTTAGGAGGTGTGTGAAAGTGTAGTGTATAGGTGTACTGTGTGTGTAAGTCAGCCCTTCACCAGACCAGGCCACCCAGAGCAGTCCTAAGGCCAAAGAGTCCTATAGGAACCCATCCTTTAAACTTCCACACTTGATTTCAACCCTTTAGGTGATTAGGGGTCTACAATCAAGCTTGTGGAGTTTACAGGGAGTTAAGAAGTGGTTTGAAATTCTAGGTGGTGGGTCCCAATTCTAATCCTCTAGGATAGTCAAAGGAAAAGCCTAAGGCTAGATCCTAAGTACTAAAGAGAAGAAGAGAAGACCTCATCAAAAATGAGGTCAACAAATGGACCCCCAATAGGTGTGGTGTGCTAACAAAGCACACCGCGCGTATTGGTGTTGACCGAAAAGATCAACAAAACCAACACAGATGTCCAAGTGACAAACTTAGGACGAAGTAGAAGAATTTCCGCTGGGGAGTGTCAAGTATATCTCTGAGACTGGAGATTCCTGAACTCTCGCCTGGGAAAGGAAAAAGAGGTGAATCCCAAATCACATGACCTGGGGGAATTTCAATTTAGATTTTATTTTGTTTCAGTTTAAGTTTTGATGTGTAAGTTTAGATTTTAGCTTGAGTTTTAATTTAAATTGAAGTTTTGTCAAAATTAATTTGAAGGGATTCGCACTTGAAATGAGAATTAGAATTTTGTGGTTTTAGATGTAACATCTTCAACCTCAAAAGAAAATTGAATTGATTGGATTGAACCACTACAATGAGGAGAGATCTCAGAGTAATGCAGTATTGGATGTAAAATCCTTAACCTCAAGAGTTTGATTTTCATGTATTTCATTGCGATAGGGAATGAATCCTAAAGCAATGCAGTCTCGGATGTAAAATCCTCAACCCTAAAAGTTTGATTTTGATGTATTTCATTGCGATAGGGAAAGAATCCTAAAGCAATGCAGTCTCGGATGTAAAATCCTCAACCCCAAGAATTTGAATATTGATGTATTTCATTGCGATAGGGAAAGAATCCTAAAGCAATGCAGTCTCGGATGTAAAATCCTCAAACCCAAAAGTTTGATTTTGATGTATTTCATTGTGATAGGGAAAGAATCCTAAAGCAATGGAGTCTTGGATGTAAAATCCTCTACCCCAAGAATTTGAATTTTGATGTATTTCATTGTAATAGGGAAAGAATCCTAAAGCAATGTAGTCTCGGATGTAAAATCCTCAACCCCAAAAGTTTGATTTTGATGTATTTCATTGCGATAGGAAAGAATCCTAAAGCAATGCAGTCTCGGATGTAAAATCCTCAACCCCAAGAATTTGAATTTTGATGTATTTCATTACGAGAGGGAAAGAATCCTAAAGCAATGCAGTCTCGGATGTAAAATCCTCAACCCCAAGAATTTGATTTTGATGTATTTCATTGCGATAGGGAAAGAATCCTAAAGCAATGCAGTCTCGGATGTAAAATCCTCAACCCCAAAAGTTTGACTTTGATGTATTTCATTGCAATAGGGAAAGAATCCTAAAGCAATGCAGTCTTGGATGTAAAATCCTCAACCCCAAAAGTTTGAATTTGATGTATTTCATTGCAATAGGGAAAGAATCCTAAAGCAATGCAGTCTCGGATGTAAAATCCTCAACCCCAAAAGTTTGAATTTGATGTATTTCATTGCGATAGGGAAAGGATCCTAAAGCAATGCAGTCTCGGATGTAAAATCCTCAACCCCAAAAGTTTGATTTTGATGTATTTCATTACAATTGGGAAAGAGTCCTAAAGCAATGCAGTCTCGGATGTAAAATCCTCAACCCCGAAAGTTAGATTTTGATGTATTTCATTGCAATAGGGAAAGAATCCTAAAGCAATGCAGTCTCGGATGTAAAATCCTTAACCACAAAAGTTTGATTTTGATCTATTTCATTGCAATAGGGTAAGAATCCTAAAGCAATGCAGTCTCGGATGTAAGATCCTCAACCCCAAAAGTTTGAATTTGATGTATTTCATTTCAATAGGGAAAGAATCCTAAAGCAATGCAGTCTCGGATGTAAAATCCTCAGCCCCAAAAGTTTGATTTTGATGTATTTTATTGCAATAGGGAAAGAATCCTAAAGCAATGCAGTCTCGGATGTAAAATCCTCAACCCCAAAAGTTTGATTTTGATCTATTTCATTGCAATAAGGAAAGAATCCTAAAGCAATGCAGTCTCGGATGTAAAATCCTCAAACCCAAAAATTTGATTTTGATGTATTTCATTGCAATAGGGAAAGAATCCTAAAGCAATGCAGTCTCGGATGTAAAATCCTTAACCCCAAATGTTTGATTTCAATGTATTTCATTGCAATAGGGAAAGAATCCTAAAGCAATGCAGTCTCGGATGTAAAATCCTCTACCCCAAAAGTTTGAATTTGATGTATTTCATTGCAATAGGGAAAGAATCCTAATGCAATGCAGTCTCGGATGTAATATCCTCAACCCCAAAAGTTTGATTTTGATGTATTTCATTGCAATAGGGAAGGAATCCTAAAGCAATGCAGTCTCGGATGTAAAATCCTCAACCCCAAAGTTTGATTTTGATGTATTTCATTGCAATAGGAAAGAATCTTAAAGAAATGCAGATCTCGGATGTAAAATCCTCAATCCCAAAAGTTTGATTTTGATGTATTTCATTGCAATAGGGAAAGAATCCTAAAGCAATGCAGTCTCGGATATAAATCCCTCAACCCCAAGAATTTGAATTTGATGTATTTCATTGCAATAGGGAAAGAATCCTAAAGCAATGCAGTCTCGGATGTAAAATCCTCAACCCCAAAAGTTTGAATTTTGATGTAATTGATTTTGCAAAGCTTTGTAGTGTTGATTTGAAAAGTGTGGAATTTTGGTGTTTCGAGAATTTCATGAAAGTTGTAAAAGATTTTTTGTGGAAAGAAACAAATTAGGAGGGAACCTGTAGAGGTTACATATCCCATTCAAAAGAGTTGTTCGAAAGTTGCTGGTTTGGATTGGATACAATTCCCCGCCATCAGATTTGAATCGAAAACCTCATGGATCTGTGTCAATGGAATCAACCGCTTTCATCCCAGACAAGGGAGAGAGTAGAACGGATTGGATTTCAGATTTGGAAGGTTGAATTAGAATTTAATTGAGATTTGATTTGAGATATGGAAGGTTGAATTTGAATTAGATTGCGATTTGATTTGAGATCTGGAAGGTTGAATTTGAAATTGATTGAGATTTGATTTGAGATTTGTGTTCATTTTGTTTGTCCTTTAACAATTCAAATTTGCCTTATCGTTCATTTAATGTTCATGTGAATTTGGCGTTCATCATCATTTTTTTTAGATTTTTAAGGAAAGTTTTTTTTTTATTCTTTTCGTTTCTTTTCTATTCTTTGTTTGAAGTTCATGTAACTTTAATGGTGTTTCCCATTCAATTTGCTCAAAAGAGGTGAAGGCCAAAATGTGACATGGTCACTTTCATTCCAATCGTGTTGAAGATACATCATACAACTCGATCTGGAATACATCTCATACAATCCATGTAGACTCAAAACGGACTATGTATGATCTTTGTCGATCCATCCAAAAAGGTATCTGGTCGAAATCCATGTCTGAATAGTGAGGTACATGGTCAATAACATCACCTTCCAAGCCATCCTTGGCAAGGATGCCGTATGGATGTACGTTGGAGGTGTGATATTTTCCATGTAACTCACAACTCGTAGGGCCGGAGGCTCTCTAGCTTTGGGTCTGGCTGGAAGTGGTAAGGTGCTTTCCTGTCATCCATCCTTCTGAAAGTAACTGAGATCCGCTTCATTGGTACTCCTGGTATGCAATGTTTAGTGACATATGCTCCGTTGCCCTTTAGTATCATGATGGAACCTACCGGTAATGGTATCTTTACTTGCACTCAGAACTCACCTAGGCCTGCTATCCGGAGGTTAGATCCGAACATGATATTACATTCGTTCAGAAAAGAAACTGTGCAAAAAGGTCTGACAAAGTCGTGGTGATCTATGTGCGGGGGTATGCAGTCACCCTCTTGTAAATGTTGATGATGCAACTGTTGGGTATGCAATCTGCTGGCAGTACCCTCCATGTTATCATTCTCTTTACCATCCTTTTGATGACTAAGGGTATTGGATCTACCTTGCCACGACGGAGTATTCCCGGTGGGTTTCCCTTCCTGTCTTCTGCGAAGTTGTAGCAGCATCCACATTGTATGGTAATTCTTCCTTTCCCTGGCATCCATCTACGGGGTTCTGAGTAGGTGTTTTGTCTTAGGCGGCCTGCTCAACCCATTCTTTTCAAATCCCGGATGCAGTCCACGATTTATTATTGTTCGTATTCTGAGAACACGTTTGTATGTAGCTCGAGGCCTTCTAGTATATTGATCCTCCAGCCTCTAATCCTCTCGAAGTATTCAAAAGTTTGCTTCTCGACATTCTGCATTCTTTCTAGCTCATATTCTAGAATAATCTGCAAATGGCGAGGCCTGGTGACGTACTATGGGATATATGGCTCAATCCCTTCGCATTCTCCTGCATACCTTGGCTCCTCCGGGATGGTCTCCGTCGGGACATCCTCCGGGGTTTCTTCTGCAACAAGGTTATGCATTACTGGTAGCTTTATCTGGTGGCTGGTAGCCTTCCTTCTTCTGATCTTCTTGAGATTTCCCTGGTCTCTTCTATTATGCTTGGAGCTGGCCTCCTTTCTTCACTTTCCTGGTGAACTGGTATCCTTGAAGTATATGCACTGGTAGTAGCGACTGCCTTGTCGCGCGGGTCCGCTGCTAGTTTAGTTAACATCTTGCGGATACGAAAATTTTTATTTCTTCACTGAGTTGCTGTGAGAGTAGCTCTTCGTACTTCCTGAATCTCTAAGGGCGCGGCGCTGACAAGCCTGCCCTCTACTGTAGCGACTGCAGACTTGATTCTCTTGTCCTCCTCAGTGTTTGTTTTCCTTTTCTTGTTGCTGGGTTGGTAGCTTAGGCCACGCACTTTCATTACTGTCTGACTAGGCAGTTCCTCTCAGTCAACTGGGACCCAGTCACTTTCCTCGTATTGCAGGCCTGCTGGTGCGAAGTCTGAGTCAATCTCTATTATCGCTCCATCTTTCACCGTCTTTTCGTCGAGTGCAAGGCTTACGCCATTTCTAAAGTTCAAAACCAACCGCCCGTTCGACATTTCCCTGCGAAAAGACAAGGAAAAGGATCAGGAGCTGTACTAAGAACAAGAACATTAAGAAAAATTTTATTAGAGACAGAGTTTTCTTTTTCTTTTTTTTATTATTCCTTTTATATTTTTAAATTCAACAGGAATGAAGTGGGAAAAGATCGGGAAAAAGATTTTGGTTTGGAAGAGAGAACAAGGAAAACTTTATTATCATGATTTTATTTATTTTAACATATTTTTTATTATTTTTAGGTTCAGACCCAGTCATAAGTAATTACTTCGCCTGTGCTTCTAAGGATGAAGAATTCATTCCTTTGAAACATCAGGCAGCGTAATACTTCTTCAAGTATTGTCTGTTGATCGGAAGCATATGTCTTTCTCCTTGGCAATTCACTAGCTAGTAAGAGCCTCATGAATAGACTTCCTCAACCATAAACGGTCCTTTCCAAGTGGGTTCAAATTTTTCTCCTATCTTGCGGTGTGCAAGGATAGGTCTCTTGAGAACGAGAACTAAGTCACCAACTTTGAAGGTTCTTGGGCGAACCAGTCTGTCCTGGGCTTGAACCATCTTAGCTTGGTATAGTTCTAAATTGCTGTCATGCTGCAAGTCTTTTCCCTTCCAGGCTTTCTAATTTCTCTAGTCATAATTTGGCATTCTCTTCTGTCGTGATTTTGTTTGCAACTACAATTCTTAATGAAGGAAGTTGGACCTCTAAGGGTAACACTGCCTCGGACCCATACACTAGAGCGTAAGGTGTAGCTTGGGTAGGAGTCCTGAAGGTTGTCCGGTAGGCCCATAAGGCTTCTAATAACTTCTCGTGCCAATTTCTCTTATTATCGTCCAAAGTTTTCTTTAAAATTTGAACGAGAGTTTTATTAAAAGCCTCGGCCAGTGCCGTTTGCTCTTGGATAGTAAATTGTTGAATACCGCCGAGTCGATTCCGTGTCTCCCGACAAAATTGTTGATTTGCGTGCTTCGAATGCCGACCCATTATCCGAGATGATCTCGCGTGGTACTCCGAAATGGTAGACAACTTGGTTCTTAAAAAGCTGTAGTACGTGGTGTGCTTTCACTTCTACGAGTGGAGCGCCTCTGCCCACTTTGAAAAGTAATCTGTAGCCGCAAGAATGAAGCGATGTCCTTTTGAAGACGGTGGTTCTATTGGACCCACTATATCTGTGCCCCAACATTCAAATGGCCATGACGCACTTGTCGGATGTAGCACATTTGGAGGTTGGTGTAGAACCACTCCGTGCACTTGGCATTGGTGACAACTCTTGGCGATTTTCATGCAGTCGGTCATCATCGATGGCCAGTAGTACCCTAGTCTTTTAATTTTCATTTTCATCTTCGGACCCGATCGGTGAGCGCCACGAGTCCCGAGTGCACCTCTTTAACAATTTCACGGGCCTCGGACCCGCTTAGGCACCTTAGCCACATTTGATCAAAAGACCTTCCGTATAACGTATTGTTTATTAATGCATAGGACGAGTTCTTTTCTTGATCCGATGAGCTAACGACCTATCGTCCGGTAGTTTTCCTGTTTGCGGGTAGTTCATTAATGGTCGTCGCCAATCTTACGTGTTTTCACGTCACTACTGCAACTGATTCTTTTTCTTTTTCTGATTTGTGTATTGTGTCTATGTCGAGCTGTGATAGGACCTGATGTCCATGAACTGACACTTCTACTGATTCATCTTGCAACCAGGCAAATTCTTTTGCGAGGCGGGCTAAAGCATCTGCTAAAGCGTTTTCTTTCCTGGGAATTTTGTAAATCGTCACATTCGGAATCTGTTCCAACAACTGTATGGCATACTGGAAGTATTGCTCGAGTCCTGGATTTAAAATTCTGTACTGTCCGGCGATCTGTTGAATGATTAATTGCAAATCCCGTAGATGTTGATGTTTGTTATCCCCATTTGAATAGTTAATTCCAGTCCTGTTATGAGAGCTTCATATTCTGCTTCGTTGTTTGTACACGGCTCTGTCAAGTGGTAGGAGTATCTTAACATCCCCCGCTTCAGTGTTAAAAAGATTAGTCTGATTCCTGCCTTACTGGGAACTATCACTTGCGATTCTTCGTCTTTGTGTGATGAAGATGCTCCGTCGAAATATAATTCCCAACATCGATCATCAGGGTCTTCTAAGCTCATTATTTGTTCATCTGGCAAATCGTCATTGAGAGGAGATTCTGCCGGCAAAGGCTGTGCTGTGAGGAAGTCTGCTAGGACTTGTCCCTTTATGGCACGAAGAGGTACTAAAGTTATATCGAATTGCAATAATATCATTGACCACCTGGCAAGTCTGCCGGAAAGCGTTGGACGGGTCATCAAGTATTGCAATGGATTAAATTTCGAGATCAGGTTAACCTTATGAGAAAGCATGTAGTGCCTGAGCTTTTGAGCGGCGAAGAATAGGGCCAAACAGTGCTTTTCAATTGTGGGATACTTTATTTCCGTCGGAAGTAAATGATGGCTTAGGTAGTAAAGAGCATTTTTTTTACCCTCATCATTGACCTGGGCTAACAGGGCTCCGAGTGAGTCGTCTAAAGCCGCGGTATAAAGTATCAACGGTCTACCTGAGACTGGGGCTGCTAAGACAGGAGGTGTCATTAAATATTGTTTAATGCCTTGAAGGCCTTCTGGCATTTCTCTTCCCAAATAAATTTGGCGTCCTATTTAACTAATGCCGAGAAAGGCTGACACCTACCTGACAAGTTCGAGATAAAGCGTCGAAGATATGCCAGCTTCCCTTGAAAAGATCGTAGTTGTTTTATGGTTCTGGGAGGCGGCATTTCTAAGATAGCTTTAATCTTTTCCGGGTCGATCTCAATTCCATGATGTCGGACAATGAATCCTAAGAATTTCCCGGAGGTGACGCCGAAGGCACATTTTAAGGGATTCATCTTAAGGTTAAATTGTCTTAATAGTTCGAAAACAATCCTCAAATCATATAGGTGGTTTTCCTTTACTTTGCTTTTGATGACCACATCGTCCACGTAGCATTCGACTTGATTGTGGATGAGATCATCAAAAATTCTTGTCATCGCTCTCTGGTAGGTTGCTCTTGCGTTCTTCGATCCAAATGGCATCACCGTGTAGCAATATACTCCGATCGGCGTTCGAATGCTCGTAAGTTTTTCATCTTCTCGGAGCCATTTTTATCCAGTTGTATCCTAAAGATCCATCCATGAATGAGAATATTTCATGTGTTGAAGCAATGTCGATCATTAATTCGGGATCGATAGAGGAAATTCATCTTTTGGACATGCCTTGTTTAAATCTCTCGAAATCCACACAAATTTCGATCCGACCATTCTTCTTCCCGATTGGCACCACATTGGCTAACCAAGTCGGGTATTGTTCTTCAAGGAAAAATTTAGCTTCTATTAGCTTTTTAACTTCGGCTATGACTTGTTGTTCGATTTCTAGACGCATTCTTCCGGGACCTTGTCCGACCGAACGAGGTAGGATCCACTCCTAGCTTATGGATCTGCGACCTCTGGAGCTAATCCTAGCATCTCATCGTAGCTCCAAGCAAAACAGCCTTTAAATTCCATTAATAACTTGATTATTTCTTCGGAGTCTTCTTTATTGAGTAAGGAGCTAACAAAGGTAGGTCTAGGCTCTTCTCTAGTACCTAAGTTAACTTCCATTAACTCATCTATTGTAGATTTGATCTCTTCTTCGAACTCTGGTGGAGCGTTTCCAATTTGTAAATCTTCAAATTCTTCTGTAGTTTCCATGCAGTTTTCATTAGACTCGCAAGTGCAACCAAGCAAAATTCAGTATCGTCAACTTATCCTACTGTGCTGAATCCGAGACCATGCTTTGAATTGGGTGGACGACCGGAGTTATTCCATAATTTTTCAAAATGTTGTGATTGGCCTTTTGTCCATTATCGAGGTAAGAAACCACGCGGAATTAAATTTTGAACACAGGGAGAGTACTGCTCAAAAGTTAATTCCATTAATTCTGAAGAAGTAGCATCTTCAAATTGTACATTATTTTCAGTTTTGGAGGAAGGAGCACCACGGTAGAATTCGATGGGCTTTGCACCGCCGCTACGTACCTCTTTGACCACCATACCCTCGATCTTATTAGGATGGATCGGGGTCAGGGTCATAGTATGCACATAGTGATTAATCTTCTCGTACATCGATTTATATTCCTCTTTCTTTTCATCTTCGAGAGAGATCCTGAATTGCGGCTTCTTCTGACTTATTGTAGCTGCTTCTTGCTTGATCTCTTTTCTTCTTCAGAATTGTCTTCCCAATCAACATTGATTGCTGGTTTCCTCTGTCCAACTGTCTTAACGTCTTCGCCACGACCTCGTCCCCGGCCTCGACCTCGGATGCGAGTTGTGGAGAAACCTTCACCATCTCGCCGTAAGGGAGTGGTGAGTGACTGTTAGACTAGAACTTCAGGTTCGTCGTCGTCCCGAACATCCTTTGCTTCATTCGTTATGGTATCTCTGGAGAAGTTTGTTTTCTTTGGAGGTGCGTAATAAGCTGCATCTTCATGGATTCCAATTTCATGTATGGAGAATGGTTGTAAGTCACCTTTGATGCACTGTTCCCCTCCATCGTAGTATTTGATGCACTGATGTAGGGATGATCGTACCATCCTATTTTCATGTATCCATGGTCGGCCCAGTAGAGCGTTGAATGACGTTTCTGAATCGATTATGTGAAATTTCACTGTTGTCTTTGCTAAGTCACCGGTCTTCATTAGCAGCGTTATTGATCCGAGGGCTCTTTCTCCTTTCTGGTTGAATCCTCGTAATAACATTTTGTCCGCTTCAAGCTCGCGAGCATCAATATCCAAGTATGCTAGCGTTCGAAGATTCATTATATTGATTGATGCTCCTGGATCCACCAATACTCTGGAGAGTGTAAACTTCCCAATTGTAACTGAAATGTACAACGGTCGGTTGTGAACGGCTGTCCCAAGTAGTAGATCATTATCCGTGAAGGTAACACCTCGCTGTTCCTTTAACAAGCAAACCTCATCTAAGGAATCTACGGTCATTTGAGCTAAGCAAATTTCTGGATCAAGTAAGGCCTTGATCAGAGCTTCTCTTATCTACTTTGATAAGATGAGAGCGTCGTAGATGCTCAGTTTGGCCGGTAGTTTCCTAAGATGGGCTTGCACTTTGTAATCCACTTTATTTCCATGTGTCTCGATTTCTTCCCGAATGGGTATTTCTTCTGTCCGGGTTGGTTCTTCCTGAACAACCGCCTGCTTTCCTTTGTCCTTTGGACCCATTCTCGGAGGTAGAACTCTTCCACTTCTTAAGTTAACTTCTGTAATTTCTTCTGAATCTGGTATTGAGTTTGCTGGTGTTTCTCCCTGAATCAGAATGACAGGTTCTTCTGGATTAACTTCAAAGTCTAAAGGCTCTAACTCTATTGTGACTTGTTGACCTCATTTTTGATGAGGTCTCCTCTTCTTCTTTTTAGTACTTAGGATCTAGCCTTAGACTTTTTCTTTGACTATCTTAGAGGATTAGAATTGGGACCCACCACCTAGAAATTCAAACCACTTCTTAACTCCCTCCAAACTCCACAAACTTGATTATAGACCCCTAATCACCTAGAGGGTTGAAATCAAATGTGGAAGTTTAAAGGATGAGTTCCTATAAAACTCTTTGGCCTTAGGACTACCTTGGGTGGCCTGGTCTGGTGAGGGGTGACTTACACACACTTTACACTTGTACACTACACTTTCACACACCTCCTGAAACCACACCTATACCAAACTTGACCTCCTAAGTCATGAAAGTGATTCACATGGATGGTTCTTAACCCCTAAGCCCTTGAGTAAGAGGGTTAGGAACAACATAGTGAATACCTCAAATGAGTCCCTTCATGGCTCATGTGGGCTTGATATGGCTTCATGGCTCAATCAAAATGATTTCATTCCACATACATTCACCCAATCTTCAATTTTCCAAAATTTTAATTTTTGACCCCCGGACCTGCCTAGCCTACCCAAAACCCTTGAAATTACCTAAATTTTCCAAAAATCTCCAAATCACCCAAAATTCCTCAAGACCAATCCCAAACATTCCCACATCACTCAAATTGACCATCCATAGCCAAAAATACCAAAAATTTCAGAAATACCTCCCAATACCCTCCAAATACCCAAAATGCCCCTCTTGACCCAAAAATCCAAAAATTCAGAAAATTCCCAAAAAATTCCAGAAAATCCCAACACCAATCTAGACCAAATCCAAGCACAATTTGATTGACATTTGAATCCAATTTCACTTTTGACCTTAAAGCCCAATTTGGACCCACGCCCCAAACCTAACCCAAACCAAACCAATTTAACTCCAATTAACCCCAAATCTTTTCTAAATCTTCCTTAACATCCCCACAAACAAAACACTAACATGATTTGCCCAAAATTTAGACCCAAACCCCACTCAAATTCAACCTAAAGCTAAAAGGCCCAATTTTGACCTAAACCCAAACCTAACCCAAATAAGCCCAAACCCCAAAATCAAAACCCAACCAAAGTCAAAACCTCTTTGAAACACTCCCATAAACATTTTACAACATTAATTTTACAACAATTTCAACCCTAGCCAAACATTGGCCCAAGTTAGCCCAATTTGACCTACATTAACCCCTTTATCAAATCAACCCAAATTCAACCCAATTCAAACCCAAATCACTCTAAACTTATTTCAAATTAATCATGACACATCCTTAAACCAAACCCAACTATTATTTGGTCCAAGCCTTTACCAAACTTTCATCCTAAAATCCATTTTAAAATCCAAAAGCCCACTTCCCTAAACCATTTTAAAAGGCCCATCTTCACTAAATTTCAAAAAGGCCCAAAGCCCACATGACAATCCTATATCATCATCCATTTGATAAAACCATCTCCTAAGTTATAAATCCATGATAAAATAAATCCAAATCAAGCCATATGCCAAATCCCATCAAATCACCCCTAAATTACCAAAATTTAAAAAACCTTTTTCATGAAATTGACCAAACTTTTCCTCAAGCCAAAGGTGAGCCATGAAGCCATGCATGAGCCCCATGGGAGCCATGAGAGCCATGGAATCTACTTTCCACCTCACCAAACCATTAATGGCAAGAGAGGGGATCTCTTTCTTAAACCCTTTTAAACCCTTTTTTACCTTAAGCATGTCACACACTAAACCATGCTTAGCCACCCCACCATGGATGGAGACTTCACCACTCCTTCTAAGCTGACCTAAATGATTCCCTCAGCTCAAAATCAGGTCTTGGGGAGGTGCACAAAGCCCATTTCCATGGGTTGACCCAAACCAAGCCAAAATGAGCCTTCTCCCATTCCATTTAAATCAAACTCCTTTACACATGGCATTTGCCAATTGCCTACACTAAACCCCAGCCCTGACCCACCTGAACAAGATGGTGACCAGTGCCTGGCCGGCCAGCCACCAGGCCGCCGGAAAACACCATGGTCGAGACATGGGAAGGAGCCAAGCATTGAAATTCCACCTTGCTGAGTTGCCCCATGCCCAGTGGCCATTGCAGCTGTTCTTCCCTTGCCAAGAGCAGCTGATCTCAAGTCCTAACTCCCCCTGGGAGGCCCTCCAGCCTCTCCAATTTAAACCCCACCCCTCTCGGCCATGGAAGTGGTGCTGAATCAACCTTAAGGAAACTCTGCCAAAATCACTCCAGACTCTCCCCACACCTAGAGCACTTGATCCCCACTGTCCTCCTGCCCTAATACCCACAAATTGAGCTCAATTTCGGAGCTCAATTCTCAGGCCATAATAGGACATTCCCAAATCCTCCACCAAAGTCAAATTAAACTCACCTACACCTGCACGAGGTCAAGAGGAGAAGTTCCCCAGTGTAATCCCCCTCTCCGGGCCACCCATCCGTTCCGGACTCCAAAGGTTGAAATCGGGCTTGGTCAAAATCATACCCGGACAATTCACCGAGCCGGAGACTTCATCTGGAGCTTGCTTCGACTCAATCGAAGGTGACACAACCCTCAGATCGAAGCCACACTTCTCTGAGCAAAGGTATGGTCTCACTCTTCTTCCTGAGTTCTGAACAATCTCCATTTTTATTATGTCAATTTCATGCTACATAAACTGTATGGATGTGTTCGTCTCTCCAAGACGAATCCATAGAGCACAAGAACACAAAAATCCGTTGTGAAATGAGTGAGTTCTTAGGGTTTTTGTGTGGACGGTTCTCAGGCTGGAGGCTTGGGGACGATGAACGGATGCCGTTCATTCAATACATGCGCAGATGGACGGCTCAGATCAGGTCGGATCAGCGGATGATACGCGGAAGGCGGGACCCGGGCTGCTAACTCAAGTGGCGGCGTCGAATGGGAGCGCGCAGCGTGGCCGTTCGGAGATGCCGAGGATGATAGGGCGCCGCGTGGATAAGTAAGAAATTAGGGTATTTCTTGATTTATTTAATTCCCTAAACTTCAAAAATGCATAACTTTGTGTAGGAAAATCCGAAAAATAAAATAAAAATACCCTCTTGCTCAGTGAACAGAGGATAATAATGTGGAAAAGAAATCATTTAATTTCATTGAGTATTTGATTTTTATTAATTTATTTACTCTCTGCACTATTTCAATTCTCCATGCATGTATACAATTCACCATGACATGAGACCATAGGGCTTTTGAAGCCTCTAAATTTGGGAACATTCCCTGAATTTTCCAAAGTCAGAGGCCACCCCTATGAAGAGTTATTAATTTTTCAATTCTAGGTCATTATTCTGAATATTTTAATTCCAATAATTAGCATGTTGTGAAATAAATTCTAGGAAAATTTGAGGATGTTTCTTATGACCAGAGGACTCTAGGAAAAATAGGCTTTGAATTAACCCACTTGGAATAGCCCTAATTGGCTTAAACACCTAAAACAGGTTATTAATTGATTAGAGCTAATCATACATCAAATTGACTTGAAATCAATTCTCCACTGACATTTAGGATTAGAGGAACCCACCATAAAAATTTGAAGTCAATTGGACTTGGTTAGCCCTACCGAATGGGTTGATTAAGTCATTTAGCCAATTTAAATTTTAAAAATTCATAACTTTCAAAATACTTTTCAAAAATTCACCAAATTGGTTTTGGAGCCTCTCTGATATTAGGGAAATTTAAGAAAATTAAAATTGAAATTTTCTAAGAAAGTTGATTTTTTGCATTATTTTAATATTTTTAATAATTAAAAAATAATAAAAATCACAAAAATAATAAAATTCACCAAAATGTCACTTTTTGAATTTTAATCACTTAGGAACAAACCCCATATTTTTCTTAAGTCTATATGATGAGATATTAAATTTTAAAGCCCTAAGGTAATTTTAAAATTAAAAAAAATGTATTTTTTAGCATTTCCACTAAAATAATTCTAATAAATCAAAGAAAAATCAGAAAATTATAAAAATTGATTCTCTGACTTCCTTGATATTAGAGAGATTTTTGAAAAATATAAAATTCATTTTTCAACCTTTATTTTATTTTTAAATTAATTAATACTCCAAAACTCAAAATAATTATAATAAAAAGAATATAATTCAAAAAATCACCAAAATTGGTCCAAGTGGTCCTCTGGTCATTAGGAATGTCCCATAATTTTCTTAAGGACAGAAACTTTCCGTTGGTCATATTATTAAATTTTCCTTGGAAATCCTCATTTTCCACCAAAAATAATTACATAAATAAATTAAATACAGAAAAATCACATTTTCTCCTCTAATGCCTTTATTGACATATGAGTGAAGTCACATAAAAATTTTAAATTCATTTGAGCTCAATTTAGTGAGTTATGGAATTAGTAAGCTTGAAGGGCAAAATGGTAATTAAAATTTTAACCATTAATTAAAACTTTAAGCTTAACAAAATGAAAAAGTAAAATATTTGATCTTAATCTAATTTGGATGATGGAAATTTAAATAATTAAAGGGTAGAAGCCTACTAAACAATTTAAAAATAATTAACATAAACCTTAATCAAATAATTAATTAAATTTGGAAGAATAATAAAATTGGAATTATTAAAATAGGGATATTACTAGGAAGAGATTTGTTCTTTAATTTAAGAATCCCTAAATTAATCTTCTCAATAATATTTAATTCCTAATTAAAATGATAATCCAAATTTAAAATTTAAAATGCTAAAAGGCTTAATCATTAGATTAAATTAAAGTTAAATTATTTAAATTAAATCCTTTTAAAATTTCAATTAAATTAATACTTTAATAATTAAAATTAAATCATCTTTAAAACATAAAAAAAAATATTAAATTAAAATTAAAAATAAATTAAATTAAATTAAATTAAATTAAATTAAATCATATTAAATTACATTAAATTAAATTAAATTAAAATAAATTAAAATAAAAAATAAAATCGAGTTAAAATTAAAATTAGATTAAATTAAATAAATTAAATTAAAATTAAAACTAAACCAAATTAAATTAAATTAAAGTTAAATTAAATTAAATTAAAAGTAACATCACCTAAGACATAAAGAATTCAAAAATAAATATAAAGCAACTTGAATAGTATTCCAAACTTAAACTCATTAACTAAAATTAAATTAAATCATAAACCATTTGAACATCAATTTGCCCTCGAAAGCTTTTGTTGTCATAACTCCTAAACAGAACGTTAAGTGAAGTGTTACTTCACTCATAGGATATTCAAATGTCCTAGTTCGCTGAGTAAGATAACAACAAAACTTGAATTCCTGGACGATTAATTCATTTGTATAATTAAATTCTCTTGGACTTAAAAAATAATCCTAGAAATATAGAAAAGATGTTCAAGACTCGTCTTAAGCACTTCCTTGATATGATGGGATGTTTATAAGAACAATTGAACTTAATTGTTCTTTGATGAAGAAAATCGTCCTCAAACCAAAACACAAGAACCTAGACGTCATAGGAAATGACTAGCTATAGGATTAGGAACTTGGTAGAAAACCATAACCCTTCCTTTAGCTTTACCTAGGAACTTTCTTTAAATGCTTAAATATTCTAAATTGTGTTTAAGTGCAGCCGGGGATGACGGTAAGACCCTCCAGGTACGCTTTTATTTTATTGCAATTTACCTTCTTGCAATTTACTTTATTGCAAATGCACTTTACCTTTCTTGCATGATAAACAACTGTTGCATGAAAACCAAAACCTCTAGGGTAGTCCCTAAAACTGAAACCAAAACTAAATTAAAAGTCATTACAAGATAAATTTCACCGCCACAACATTTCAAAATATAAAACAACTCAAAATTTAATCACAAACAGAACAACAAAACTACAACTACAACTAAATTAAAACGTCTTGTTGGATGATCGGGAATACCTCGGATGATGTAACCTACGTGTTGCTAACGGGATTTCCACGGTCTAAAATGAAAGTGTGGAACTCATTTAGTTGAGTTTAGCAAATTCATCTGGACTAAGTGAATCCGATAAAAATAACGATGCCGGAAGGATGGAACCGTGGGATCTTAACCGGTGTTGTTATAATAAACTTTAAGATTTGTTTAATTAAAATAATAAAAATAACTGGATTTTAAGATTTTCTATAAACCAGAACACTTCTCTCATCTCTTGATTTATGACTTCTAAAACTAAACCTCTGCAACAAGGAGCTCGGAGCATGGTGGGCAGCACGACCATCGTCATCAGCAAAACCTGAGTCTACTTCAACAAAACTTTCTTAGAATTAAATAACCAAGCCATAGGACTTCGAGGAAGTTTGCCTAGTGCAACATAAATCCTCAACTCTTTGTTAGGCATTTGCATGATCATATAATGTAAATTAAGCCCTAACCGGTCTTAGGACTCCGAGGTAGTCGTCCGATACGACATAAACCCTCACATCTTTGAGGCTATTTGTATGATTTTATCATACGAATATAAGTCCTAACTAATTAAAATTGTCAAGATCAAAAAACTAAATAAACATTAGGGCTTTCCTAAATCCAAGCCAAACAATAGGATAGTCGGGAAATTACCGGAGTTCGCTTTGGATCTGTGATTTCTCCTACCTTTCTTCCTTTGGATTCCCAAAATAAAATGTTCCAAATTTGATCCATTCCCTGTTGAAATTCCAAAATTCAATCCTTTGAAAACTTAAACTTTGAAATTCTTGAGAGCAGAACTACTAATTATTATCGAGAGTTTTCTTAGGTGATTCCCGTCACTTAAGATGTAATTAACTATAGGGGCTTGCCCTTATAGGGAATTTTAATAACCTATGTAATATAAACCCTACTTAATTCATTTATATTAAGCAGGGGAACTTGTCAGCTTATAAAATTGGTTCGCAGACCAATCAGATGTCACAAACCTTTCTAGTTTATCTAATCGAGCCCCATTATCAAGCAGTGTGTTTATTCTTCAGGATAGATACACGATTTGTGGTGCGGTGCTCGTTTATGTAAACTATTCGGGATGTGAGATCATTTTGATTTCATATCTTAAAATCTTCAAATTTAAAAATTATTTCAAAATCAAATACTACTTTTCAAATTATTTATTTAAATGAAATCTAAAAATTCGCCGACAACTTCTGTAGGCGACCTCCTTTTCAAAATAAAACATACAACCCAATACTAAGCCGTACAATTTCTGGCGACTCCGCTGGGGAAAATTCCTCTCTCCATTTTAATCAGATAGTTCTGCTTTCAAAAATCGGTAGCGTATCCATGTCCCTAGTGGATCAAACTACCCTTCTTTCCGTTGGAATACTATGTTCATTTCTACCTTGAACAAGTACAGCTAACATTCTCTCGGATTTAGGAGCCACTGTTTAGACATCCCTAAATAGAGAGGTTCCAAGATCCTTTTACCTCATTTCTGAGGTGGGGTGGGCCCCCAATAGGTATTAGTTTAGGAGCGGTCTTGCGGGTCGAGAAGTGTCTACAAGATTTTCTCTTCCTTTTCCAGTTCCTAATCAATTCCTTTTATCCTTCCTACAACTCTCCTTCTTTTAAAAATTCTTTGTCTTAACGAACAAATCTTTTCGAAAAACAATTATCTAAATAACTTTTCTTTTAATACCACAAATACACTAAGATAAACGAAAATGTGTTCGGACTCTTTCTTTTTCGTCATAAGTTTTATGACAAGAAGAAGCATGATTCGAGGACTAACACTTGGAATCTGCCCTGCAGAAATGGAAGCCCCAAAACTGATCTTCTCCTTCGTCAACGGACTGGACCTGGCTGTGTTCAAGGATGAACTACCTAATAATGGAATCATTCGATTCGGACAAGGATTCGGGGACACCGACATCAAAATCCCCAACATCACTCTCTTTTCACTCACAAGCAAAGTACCGGAAACTGAGAAACCGTTGATTGAGTATAACCTCAAGTCAACTCATGAATTCCCTCCTCTGCGAAAGATTCCATTTGAGAGGAGTATTGTTGTTCGCAGAAGAACTGTTGTTGCTACCCCCACTGGTCTAGTTGTCTCTGCACCTACCCCAGCTTCTGCCAGACTAAAGGAGAAGGAAATTCAGAACTGTGATGAACCTGTTACCGTGGAGGGTACAGATATTCCTGTGAAACCTTCTGTTTTTGAAATCGGGTCCAGCTCGAGGATTCCATCACTGACACGGACTCAGAGAAGGAACAGAAGTAGAAGGATTGCTAGAGAAGCCAAAGCTGCTGAAGTTGCTTTCTTAGAAGAAATCCCAGAACTGCCCGAGTATACACCACTGCCTGAATATATACCACTTTTGGGAGGAAGTAGGTTTCATCCCCTCTCCGCCGCAGAGGATGAGGAAAATGTCTGCAAGATTGCTGCTGCATTGCCTCAGCCAGCATATTACAACGACGGACGTAAGAAAAGGGCTAGAATTATGCCATTTGCTCGACTGCAAACCTTGATAGAAAAGTTAGCAAAGAAAGAAAAATGTCCTGTGTCGGAGATTTTAAGAAGGATAGGGCGGGTGCCGGCCAAGTCCCATCTTGGGCCGCGAGTAGAACCTATTATCGCTGCAGAAAAGCCGAATAAGAGAATGAAAGCTAGTCCACCTGTCGTTGTTTCTTGACTACAAATTAGGGAGGATACCACCTTCCAGCATTTGGCTGATAGACCATCCGGTCCTAGACCTTATGCTGCTAGGTGGATGGTATGGCGTCCCACTACCGGACAATTAAGACTAAAACAACAACCTGAGAAGGAAAATCTCGTCAGGAGACTTGAGTCCGAAGAAAGTGCTACCGCAGTGAAGGGGACTCATGAGAAGGAAACCCGACAGTTATCGGATGACAACTGCAAAGATGTACAGAAAAGACCACTAGAAGATGCTATGGAAAAGCTAAGAACCGATATTCGGCGATTAGCAAGAGAAAGAGAGGAGAAATTCGGAGATGAAGTTGACTCGTCAGAGTTCATGGATGATGAATATGCAGAAATTAACACAGTTGAAAAACGAGCTTCGTCAGCTTCACAATGTGCTCCTGCAGCCGCAGAAAGAGAGGAGCCGGAAGTAATGAGGATGCAGCTTCAAGAGAAAGATGATACAATCACCCAAATGGTAAAAAGGATGGAAGAGATGGTTGTAGCCCTAGCCACTCTTCAGAGTCAGGTTCAACCCCAAAGAGAAACACCCCCAGAAGTTATTCACATTGTAGACGAAGGAAAGGAGATTACATCTGTCAACGGGGATGATCGATTAAAAAGGACACAACACAAAACATGATTCCGGAAAAGGATATCAAGAGCATGGTGGAACGAGCAAGTGCAAGAAGCCTTGGCACAGTCAACGAGTGGGACATCCATTCGGACGGGTAGGCCTTACCCCCGAAGAATTCGACGCTGTCCAATACCCGAAAGGCCTCGTACCACCTCTGTTCAAGACCTTTGATGGAACTGGAAACCCCCGACAGCATGTTGCACATTTTTCGTGCCAGTTGTTGCAATGCCGGCGGAAGTCATGCTTTACTCTTCCGACAATTTATCAACAGCCTGTCAGGAATCTCCTTTGATTGGTATGCGGAATTACCAAACGGTTCGGTGAAGACATTTTCAGAATTAGAGAACCTCTTCATTGAACGATTTGCCGGAGCTCAGTACCACATCACTATAGGTTATTTAGTGGTAGAGAAGCAGAAGCCGAACGAAACTTTGGTGGACTACATACTTCGATGGAGGAATCTAAGTATGAAGTGTGAGCCACGTACTGCAAGAAAAACATGCAGTTGGCATTTTACTTAAGAGCATTCATGGCCTCATAGCACTTCTCCTCAAGGGATTTACTATTAAGACTTTCGAGAAGTTGTTAAGCAAGGCCGGAAGCTTGCAAGAGGAGGCGAAGCAATTAAGTTTCACCAACAAAACGGACAAACGAAGCCCGTGAAAACTTTCGAAAAGAAGTACGGGATCGTCGCGGTTGTCGATAAAGGCAAGTAGCCAATACAAATACCGTCGGAATGGTGCACGACAAATTCAACGAGTTACCGAGCAACCCCGACCTAGCTATCGGTCATCTCAACGGTATGAACAACCGCCTCGCCCACGACGTACGCTAAAGGAGCTTCGAGCGGGGAATATCCGTTCAAGAATGAGGCGAGTGTCGAAAATGTTCCGCGGTCGATGAAGACTCCAGATTTCCAACTGCCAGAACCTAAGAGACCAGAAGAAGTCAACAAGAAAGGAGATCCCAACTTTTGCCCTTACCTTCGGATGCTTGGACATAATATAGAAGATTGCATTACCTTCAAAAGTTAGCTCAACGACAATCTTCAAAAAGGGAATATAACAATCCCGAAGGAGTACATTAAAGAACCCCAGAAAGGAGGTTCCGTCAATGTTATCTCGACGGATCTCATTGTTCCGATAGATCCCTATGCGACTGATGATGGATGGACTACCGCTTGGACAAAGTCTTCGAAGAAGATTTTGGATCACATCCAAACCGCTTCGGTGCGAGCCTCAATTCGAGTTCGAAACACATCCAGTCGGCACTATCACTTGCGATAGAAGAACCACCTCAACAAGAGACGATTGAAGAAAAGAAGAAAATTGATGAAGAAGAGAAGACCGAGGCTCTTAAGGCTAGACTAGGGGCTGCTTATCCTAGGATAGTTGTTTCCGATTCGGGGGAGAAATCCCTCGAACCTCTGACTCTGTATGATTATTTACTCGCTCCGGCGGGATCTTATAATGATAAGGGTTATGGCGTTGGCTACGTTTTAACTGTTTCTATCGATTACGTAACTAGAGACAACCAACCTAATCCGGACATCGATTCCAATACAAGTGACAATTCTCAAATCATACACAATCCCAACGATCACAATGACGAGGAAGACATCCACCAGGGAGGCTACGAGAGTTCAACAAGAAATGAATCTATTTGTGAATTTCGAGGAGCTCCAGTCACAATAGAGTTAGAGCCTTCAGACTCTGAAACTAATCCAGAAGAATCTGCCATTCCGATTCAGGAGGAAACACCAGCAAACTCAATACTGGATTCAGGAGAAATTACAGAAGTCAACTTAAGAAGTGGAAGAGTTCTACCTCCGAGAATGGGTCCAAAAGACAAAGGAAAGCAGGTGGTTGTTCAGGATGAACCAACCCCCGCAGAAGAAATACCCATTCGGGAAGAAATTGAGACACATGGAAATAAAGTGGACTACAATGTGCTAGCCCATCTTAGGAAACTACCAGCCAAACTAAGCATCTATGACGCTCTCATTTTATCAAAGGAGATGAGAGAAGCTCTGATTAAGGCCTTACTTGATCCAGAAATTTGCTTAGCTCAAATGACCGAAGATTCCTTAGATGAGGTTTGCTCGTTAAAGGAACAGCGAGGTGTTACCTTCACGGACAATAACCTACTACTTGGGACAACAGACCACAACCGACTGTTGTACATTTCAGTTATAATTAGGAAGTTTACACTCTCCAGAGTATTGGTAGATCCAGGAGCATCGATCAATATAATGAATCTTCGGACGCTAGCATACTTAGAAATTGATGCTCGCGAGCTCGAACCGGACAAAATGTTATTAAGAGGATTCAACCAGAAAGGAGAAAGAACCCTCGGATCAATAACATTGCTGATGAAGACCGGTAACTTGGCAAAGATAACCGCAAAATTTCATATAATTGATTCAGAAAAGTCATTCAACGCTCTACTGGGCTGACCATGGATACATGAAAACCGGATGGTACCATCATCTCTACATCAGTGCATCAAATACTACGATGGAGGGGAACAATGCATCAAAGGTGACTTACAACCATTCTCTGTACATGAAATTAGAATCCATGAAGATGCAACAGGATGGTACCATCATCTCTACATCAGTGCATCAAATACTACGATGGAGGGGAACAGTGCATCAAAGGTGACTTACAACCATTCTCTGTACATGAAATTAGAATCCATGAAGATGCAGCTTTTTATGCACCTCCGAAGAAAACAATCTTCTCCAGAGATACCATAACTAATGAAGCAAAGGAAGTTCGAGACGACGAAGAACCTGAATTTCTAGTCCAACAGTCACTCACCACTCCCTTACGGTGAGATAGTGAAGGTTCCTCCACAACTCGCATCAGAGGTCGAGGTCGGGGACGAGGTCGTGGCAGAGACATTAAGACAGTTGGACAGAGGAAACCAGCCATCAATGTTGATTGGGAAGACAGTTCTGCAGAAGAAAAAGAGATCGAACAAGAAGCGACGAACAATAAGTCGGAAGAAGCCGCAATTCAGGATCCCTCTCGAAGATGAAAAGAACGAAGAATATAAATCGATGTACGAGAAGATTAACCACTATGTAAATACTATGACCCTGACCCCGATCCATTCTAATAAGATCGATGGTATGGTGGTAAAAGAGGTACGTAGCGGCGGTGCAAAGCCCATCAAATTCTACCGTGGTGCTCCTTCCCAAGTCCTAACTCCCCCTGGGAGGCCCTCCAGCCTCTCCAATTTAAACCCCAGCCCTCTCGGCCATGGAAGTGGTGCTGAATCAACCTTAAGGAAACTCGCGCAAAATCACTCCGGACTCTCCCCACACCAGAGCACTTGATCCCCACTTGTCCTCCCGCCCTAATACCCACTAATTGAGCTCGATTTCGGAGCTCGATTCTCGAAGCCGAACGGGACATTCCCAAATCCTCCACCAAAGTAAAATTAAACTCACCTACACCGCACGAGGTCGAGAGGAGAAGTTCCCAGGTGAAATCCCCCTCTCCGGGCCACCCATCCGTTCCGGACTCCAAAGGTTGAAATCGGGCTTGGTCGAAATCATACCGGACAATTCACCGAGCCGGGAGACTTCATCCGGAGCTTGCTTGGACTCGATCGAAGGTGACACAACCCTCGGATCGAAGCCACACTTCTGCGAGCAAAGGTATGGTCTCACTCTTCTTCCTGAGCTTCTGAACATTCTCCATTTTTATTAATTCAATTTCATGCTACATAAACTGTATGGATGTGTTCGTCTCTTCAAGACGAATCCATAGAGCAGAAGAACACAAAAATCCGTTGGGAAATGAGTGTGTTCTTAGGGTTTTTGTGTGGACGGTTCTCAGGTTAGGAGGCTTGGGGACGATGAACGGATGATGTTCATTCAATACACGCGCGGATGGACGGCTCAAATCAGGTCGGATCAGCGGATGATACGCGGAAGGCGAGACCCGGGCTGCTGACTCAAGTGGCGGCGTCGAATGGGAGCGCGCAGCGTGGCCGTTCAGAGATGCCGAGGATGACAGGGCGCCGCGTGGATAAGTAGGAAATTAGGGTATTTCTTGATTTATTTAATTCCCTAAACTTCAAAAATGCATAACTTTGTGTAGGAAAATCCGAAAAATAAAATAAAAATACCCTCTTGCTCAGTGAACAGAGGATAATAATGTGGAAAAGAAATCATTTAATTTCATTGAGTATTTGATTTTTAATAATTTATTTACTCTCTGCACTATTTGAATTCTCCCTGCATGTATACAATTCACCATGGCATGAGACCATAGGGCTTTTGAAGCCTCTAAATTTGGGAACATTCCCTGAATTTTCCAAAGTCAGAGGCCACCCCTATGATGAGTTATTGATTTTTCAATTCTAGGTCACTATTCTGAATATTTTAATTCCAATAATTAGCATATTGTGAAATAAATTCTAGGATAATTTGAGGATGTTTCTTATGACCAGAGGACTCTAGGAAAAATAGGCTTTGAATTAATCCACTTGGAATAGCCCTAATTGGCTTAAACACCTAAAACAGGTTTTTAATTAATTAGAGCTAATCATACATTAAATTGACTTGAAATCAATTCTCCACTGACATTTAGGATTAGAGGAACCCCCCATAAAAATTTGAAGTCAATGGGACTTGGTTAGCCCTACCGAATGGGTTGATTAAGTCATTTAGCCAATTTAAACTTTAAAAATTCATAACTTTCAAAATACTTTTCAAAAATTCACCAAATTGGTTTTGGAGCCTCTCTGATATTAGGGAAATTTAAGAAAATTAAAATTGAAATTTTCTAAAAAAGTTGATTTTTTGCATTATTTTAATATTTTTAATAATTAAAACATAATAAAAATCACAAAAATAATAAAATTCACCAAAATGTCACATTTTGAATTTTAATCACTTAGGAACAAACCCCATATTTTTCTTAAGTCTATATGATGAGATATTAAATTTTAAAGCCCTAAGGTAATTTTAAAATTAAAAAAAAATTATTTTTTAGCATTTCCACTAAAATAATTCTAATAAATCAAAGAAAAATCATAAAATTGTAAAAATTGATTCTCTGACTTCCTTTATATTGGAGAGATTTTTAAAAAATATAAAATTTATTTTTCAACCTTTATTTTATTTTTAAATTAATTAATACTCCAAAACTCAAAATAATTATAATAAAAAGTATATAATTCAAAAAATCACCAAAATTGGTCCAAGTGGTCCTCTGGTCATTACGAATGTCCCATAATTTTCTTAAGGACAGAAACTTTCCCTTGGTCATATTATTAAATTTTCCTTGGAAATCCTCATTTTCCACCAAAAATAATTACATAAATAAATTAAATACAGAAAAATCACATTTTTTTCTCTAATGCCTTTATTAACATATGAGTGAAGTCACATAAAAATTTCAAATTCATTTGAGCTCAATTTATTGAGTTATGGAATTAGTAAGCTTGAAGGGCAAAATGGTAATTAAAATTTTAACCATTAATTAAAACTTTAGGCTTAATAAAATGAAAAAGTAAAATATTTGATCTTAATCTAATTTGGATGATGGAAATTTAAATAATTAAAGGGTAAAAACCTACTAAACAATTTAAAAATAATTAAAATAAACCTTAATCAAATAATTAATTAAATTTGGAAGAATAATAAAATTGGAATTATTAAAATAGGGATATTACTAGGAAGAGATTTGTTCTTTAATTTAAGAATCCCTAAATTAATCATCTCAATAATATTTAATTCCTAATTAAAATGATAATCCAAATTTAAAATTTAAAATGCTAAAAGGCTTAATCATTAAATTAAATTAAAGTTAAATTATTTAAATTAAATCCTTTTAAAATTTCAATTAAATTAATACTTTAATAATTAAAATTAAATCATCTTTAAAACATAAAAAATAAATTATTAAATTATAATTAAAAATAAAATAAAATAAAATTAAATTAAATTAAATTAAATTAAATTAAAACATATTAAATTAAATCAAATTAAATCAAATCAAATTAAATTAAATTAAATTAAATTAAATCATATTAAATTACATTAAATTAAATTAAATTAAAATAAATAAAAATAAAAAATAAAATAAAGTTAAAATTAAAATAAGATTAAATTAAATTAAAATTAAAACTAAACCATATTAAATTAAATTAAAGTTAAATTAAATTAAATTAAAAATAACATCACCTAAGACATAAAGAAATTCAAAAATAAATATAAAGCAACTTGAACGAGTATTCGAAACTTAAACTCATTAAGCGAAATTAAATTAAATCATAAACCATTTGAACATCAATTTGCCCTCGAAAGCTTTTGTTGTCATAACTCCTAAACGAACGTTAAGTGAAGTGTTACTTCACTCATAGGATATTCGAATGTCCTGAGTTCGTCGAGTAAGATAACAACAAAACTTGAATTCTGGACGATTAATTCATTTGTATAATTAAATTCTCTTGGACTTAAAAAATAATCCTAGAAATATAGAAAAGATGTTCAAGACTCGTCTTAAGCACTTCCTCGATATGATGGGATGTTTATAAGAACAATTGAACTTAATTGTTCTTTGATGAAGAAAATCGTCCTCGAAGCTAAACACAAGAACACTAGACGTCATAGGAAATGACTAGGCTATAGGATTAGGAACTTGGTAGAAAACCATAACCCTTCCTTTAGCTTTTCCTAGGAACTTGCTTTAAATGCTTAAATATTCTAAATTGTGTTTAAGTGCAGCCGGGGATGACGGGAAGACCCTCCAGGTACGCTTTTATTTTATTGCAATTTACCTTCTTGCAATTTACTTTATTGCAAATGCACTTTACCTTTCTTGCATGATAAACAACTGTTGCATGAAAACCAAAACCTCTAGGGTAGTCCCTAAAACTGAAACCAAAACTAAATTAAAATTCATTACAAGATAAAATTCACCGCCACAACATTTCAAAATATAAAACAACTCAAAATTTAATCACAAACAGAACAACAAAACTACAACTACAACTAAATTAAAACGTCTTGTTGGATGATCGGAATTCCTCGGATGATGTAACCTACGTGTTGCTAACGGGATTTCCCACGATCTAAAATGAAAGTGTGGAACTCATTTAGTTGAGTTTAGCAAATTCATCTGGACTAAGTGAATCCGATAAAAATAACGATGCCGGAAGGATGGAACCGTGGGATCTTAATCGGTGTTGTTATAATCAACTTTAAGATTTGTTTAATTAAAATAATAAAAAAAAACTGGATTTTAAGATTTTCTCTAAACCAGAACACTTCTCTCATCTCTTGATTTATGACTTCTAAAACTAAACCTCTGCAACAAGGAGCTCGGAGCATGGTGGGCAGCACGACCATCGTCATCAGTAAAACCTGAGTCTACTTCAACAAAACTTTCTTAGAATTAAATAACCAAGCCATATGACTTCGAGGAAGTTTGCCTAGTGCAACATAAATCCTCAACTCTTTGTTAGGCATTTGCATGATCATATCATGTAAATTAAGCCCTAACCGGTCTTAGGACTCCGAGGTAGTCGTCCGATACGACATAAACCCTCACATCTTTGAGGCTATTTGTATGATTTTATCATACGAATATAAGTCCTAACTAATTAAAATTGTCAAGATCAAAATACTAAATAAACATTAGGGCTTTCCTAAATCCAAGCCAAACAATAGGATAGTCGGGAAATTACCGGAGTTCGCTTTGGATCTGTGATTTCTCCTACCTTTCTTCCTTTGGATTCCCAAAATAAAATGTTCCAAATTTGATCCATTCCCTGTTGAAATTCCAAAATTCAATCCTTTGAAAACTTAAACTTTGAAATTCTTGAGAACATAACTACTAATTATTATCGAGAGTTTTCTTAGGTGATTCCCGTCACTTAAGATGTAATTAACTATAGGGGCTTGCCCTTATAGGGAATTTTAAGAACCCATGTAATATAAACCCTACTTAATTCATTTATATTAAGCAGGGGAACTTGTCGGCTTATAAAATTGGTTCGCAGACCAATCAGATGTCACAAACCTTTCTAGTTTATCTAATCGAGCCCCATTATCAAGCAGTGTGTCTATTCTTCGGGATAGATACACGATTTGTGGTGCGGTGCTCGTTTATGTAAACTATTCGAGATGTGAGATCAGTTTGATTTCATATCTTAAAATCTTCAAATTTAAAAATTATTTCAAAATCAAATACTACTTTTCAAATTATTTATTTAAATGAAATTTAAAAATTCGCCGACAACTTCTGTAGGCGACTTCCTTTTCAAAATAAAACATACAACCCAATACTAAGTCGTACAATTTCTGGCGACTCCGCTGGGGAAAATTCCTCTCTCCATTTTAATCAGATAGTTCTGCTTTCAAAAATCGGTAGCGTATCCATGTCCCTAGTGGATCAAACTACCCTTCTTTCCGTTGGAATACTATGTTCATTTCTACCTTGAACAAGTACAGCCAACATTCTCTCGGATTTAGGAGCCACTGTTTAGACATCCCTAAATAGAGAGGTTTCGAGATCCTTTTACCTCATTTCTGAGGTGGGGTGGGCCCCAAATAGGTATTAGTTTAGGAGTGATCTTGCGGGTCGAGAAGTGTCTACAAGATTTTCTCTTCCTTTTCCAGTTCCTAATCAATTCCTTTTATCCTTCCTACAACTCTCCTTCTTTTAATAATTCTTTGTCTTAAAGAACAAATCTTTTCGAAAAACAATTATCTAAATAACTTTTCTTTTAATACCACAAATACACTAAGATAAACGAAAACGTGTTCGGACTCTTTCTTTTTCGTCATAAGTTTTATGACAAGAAGAAGCACGATTCGGGACTAACACTTGGAATTTGCCTACGCGAAATGGAAGCCCCAAAGCCGATCTTCTCCTTCGTCAACGGATCTGGACTCGGTCGTGTTCAAGGATGAACTACCTAATAATGGAATCATTCGATTCGGACAAGGATTTGGGGACACCGACATCAAAATCCCCAACATCACTCTCTTTTCACTCACAAGCAAAGTACCGGAAACTGAGAAACCGTTGATTGAGTTTAACCTCAAGTCAACTCATGAATTCCCTCCTCTGCGAAAGATTCCATTTGAGAGGAGTACTGTTGTTCGCAGAAGGACTGTTGTTGCTACCCCCACTGGTCTAGTTGTCTCTGCACCTACCCCAGCTTTTGCCAGACTAAAGGAGAAGGAAATTCAAAACTGTGATGAACCTGTTACCGTGGAGGGTACAGATCTTCCTGTGAAACCTTCTATTTTTGAAATTGGGTCTAGCTCGAGGATTCCATCACTAACACGGACTCAGAGAAGGAACAGAAGTAGAAGGATTGCTAGAGAAACCAGAGCTGCTGAAGTTGCTTTCTTAGAAGAAATTCCAGAACTGCCCGAGTATACACCACTGCCTGAATATATACCACTTTTGGGAGGAAGTAGGTTCCATCCCCTCTCCGCCGCAGAGGATGAGGAAAATGTCTGCAAGATTGATGCTGCATTGCCTCAGCCAGCTTATTACAACGACGGTCGTAAGAAAAGGGCTAGAATTACGCCATTTGCTCGACTGCAAACCTTGATAGAAATGTTAGCAAAGAAAGAAAAATGTCTTGTGTCGGAGATTTTAAGAAGGATAGGGCGGGTGCCGGCCAAGTCCCGTCTTGGGCCGCGAGTAGAACCTGCTATCGCTGCAGAAAAGCCGAATAAGAGAATGAAAGCTAGTCCACCTGTCGTTGTTTCAGGACTACAAATTAGGGACGATACCACCTTCCAGCATTTGGCTGACAGAACATCGGGTCCTAGACCTTCTGCTGCTAGGAGGATGGTATGGCGTCCCACTACCGGACAATTAAGACTAAAACAACAACCTGAGAAGGAAAGTCTCGTCAGGAGACTTGAGTCTGAAGAAAGTGCTACCACAGTGAAGGGGACTCATGAGAAGGAAACCCGACAGTTATCGCATGACAACTGCAAAGATGTACAGAAAAGACCGCAAGAAGATGCTATGGAAAAGCTAAGAACCGATATTCGGCGATTAGCAAGAGAAAGAGAGGAGAAATTCGAAGATGAAGTTGACTCGTCAGAGTTCATGGATGATGAATATGCAGAAATTAACACGTTTGAAACACGAGCTTCGTCAGCTTCACAATGTGCTCCTGCAGCAGCAGAAAGAGAGGAGCCGGAAGTAATGAGGATGCAGCTTCAAGAGAAAGATGATACAATCGCCCAAATGGTAAAAAGGATGGAAGAGATGTTTGTAGCCCTAGCCACTCTCCAGAGTCAGGTTCAACCCCAAAGAGAAACACCCCCAGAAGTTATTCACATTGTAGATGAAGGAAAGGAGATTACATCCGTCAACGTGGATGATCAATTAAAAAAGGACACAACACAAAACTTGATTCCGGAAAAGGATATCAAGAGCATGGTGGAACAGCAGGTGCGAGAAGCCTTGGCACAGTCAACGAGTGGGACATCCATTCGGACGGGTAGGCCTTACCCGAAGAATTCAACGCTGTCCAATACCCGAAAGGCTTCGTACCACCTTTGTTCAAGACCTTTGATGGAACTGGAAACCCCCGACAGCATGTTGCACATTTTCGTGCCAGTTGTTGCAATGTCGGCGGAAGTCATGCTTTACTCTTCCGACAATTTGTCAGCAGCCTGTAAGGAATCTCCTTTCATTGGTATGCGGAATTACCAAACGGTTCGGTGAAGACATTTTCAGAATTAGAGAACCTCTTCATTGAACGATTTGCCGGAGCTCAGTACCACATCTCTATAGGTGATTTAGTGGTATAGAAGCAGAAGCCAAACGAAACTTTGGAGGACGACATACTTCGATGGAGGAATCTAAGTATGAAGTGTGAGCCACAGCTGCAAAAACAACATGCAGTCGGCATTTTACTTAAGAGCATTCATGGCCTGATAGCACTTCTCCTCAAGGGATTTACTATTAAGACTTTCAAGAAGTTATTAAGCAAGGCCGGAAGCTTGCAAGAGGAGGCGAAGCAATTAAGTTTCACCAACAAAACAGACAAACAGAAGCCAGTGAAAACTTTCGAAAAGAAGTCCGGGATCGTCGCGAGTGTCGATAAAGGCAAGCGACCAATACAAATACCGTCAGAACGGCCACAGCAAATTCAACAGAATTACCAGCAACCCCGACCTAGCTATCAGTCATCTCAACAGTATGAACAACCGCCTCGCCCACAACGTACGCTAAAGGAGCTTCTAAGCAGGGAATATCTGTTCAAGAATGAGGCAGTGCCAAAAATGTTCCGCAGTCTGATGAAGACTCCAGATTTCCAACAGCCAGAACCTAAGAGACCAGAAGAAGTCGACAAGAAAGGTGATCCCAACTTTTGCCCTTACCACCGGATACTTGGACATAAGATAGAAGATTGCATTACCTTCAAAACTTAGCTCAACGACAATCTTCGAAAAGGGAATATAACGATCCCGAAGGAGTACATGAAACAACCCCAGAAAGGAGGTTCCGTCAATGTTATCTCGACGGATCTCATTGTTCCGATAGATCCCTATGCGACTGATGATGGATGAACTACCGCTTGGACAAAGTCTTCGAAGAAGATTTTGGATCACATCCAAACCGCTTCGGTTCGAGCCTCAATGCAGAGTTCGAAACCTGTCAAGTCGGCACTATCACTTGCGATAGAAGAACCACCTCAACAAGAGACGATTGAAGAAAAGAAGAAAATTGATGAAGAAGAGAAGACCGAGGCTCTTAAGGCTAGACTAGGGGCTGCTTATCCTAGGATAGTTGTTTCCGATTCGGGGGAGAAATCTCTCGAACCTCTGACTCTGTATGATTATTTACTCGCTCCGGCGGGATCTTATAATGATAAGGGTTATGGTGTTGGCTACGTTTTAACTGTTTCTATCAATTATGTAACTAGAGACAACCAACCTAATCCGGACATCGATTCCAATACAAGTGACAATTCTCAAATCATACACAATCCCGACGATCACAATGACGAGGAAGACATCCACCAGGGAGGCTACGAGAGTTCAACAAGCAATGAATCTATTTGTGAATTTCGAGGAGCTCCAGTCACAATAGAGTTAGAGCCTTCAGACTCTGAAACTAATCCAGAAGAATCTGTCATTCCGATTCAGGAGGAAACACCAGCAAACTCAATACTGGATTCAGGAGAAATTACAGAAGTCAACTTTAGAAGTGGAAGAGTTCTACCTCCGAGAATGGGTCCAAAAGACAAAGGAAAGCAAGTGGTTGTTCAGGAAGAACCAACCCCCGCAGAAGAAATACCCATTTGGGAAGAAATCGAGACACATGGAAATAAAGTGGACTACAACGTGCTAGCCCATCTTAAGAAACTACCAGCCAAACTAAGCATCTATGACGCTCTCATTTTATCAAAGGAGATGAGAGAAGCTCTGATTAAGGCCTTACTTGATCTAGAAATTTTCTTAGCTCAAATGACCGAAGATTCCTTAGATGAGGTTTGCTCGTTAAAGGAACAACGAGGTGTTACCTTCACGGACAATGACCTACTACTTGGGACAGCAGACCACAACCGACCGTTGTACATTTCAGTTATAATTGGGAAGTTTACACTCTCCATAGTATTGGTAGATCTAGGAGCATCGATCAATATAATGAATCTTCGGATGCTAGCATACTTAGAAATTGATGCTCGCAAGCTTGAACTTGACAAAATGTTATTAAGATGATTCAACCAGAAAGGAGAAAGAGCCCTCAGATCAATAACACTGCTGATGAAGACCGGTAACTTGGCAAAGATAACCGCAAAATTTCATATAATTGATTCAGAAAAGTCATTCAACGCTCTACTGGGCCGACCATGGATACATGAAAACCGGATGGTACCATCATCTCTACATCAGTGCATCAAATACTACGATGGAGGGGAACAGTGCATCAAAGGTGACTTACAACCATTCTCTGTACATGAAATTAGAATCCAAGAAGATGCAGCTTATTATGCACCTCCGAAGAAAACAATCTTCTTCAGAGATACCATAACGAATCAAGCAAAGGAATTTCGGGATGACGAAGAACCTGAAGTTCTAGTCCAACAGTCACTCACCACTCCCTTACGGTGAGATGGTGAAGGTTCCTCCACAACTCGCATCAGAGGTCGAGGCCGGGGACGAGGTCGTGGCAGAGACATTAAGACAGTTGGATAGAGGAAACCAGCCATCAATGTTGATTGGGAAGACAGTTCTGAAGAAGAAAAAGAGATCAAACAAGAAGCATCAACAATAAGTCGAAATAAGCCGCAATTCAGGATCCCTCTCGAAGATGAAAAGAAAGAAGAATATAAATTGATGTACGAGAAAATTAACCACTATGTACATACTATGACCCTGACCCCGATCCATTCTAATAAGATCGAGGGTATGGTGGTCAAAGAGGTACGTAGCGGCGGTGCAAAGCCCATCAAATTCTACCGTGGTGCTCCTTCCTCCAAAATTGAAAATAATGTACAATTTGAAGATGCTATTTCATCAGAATTAATGGAATTACCTTTTGAGTGGTACTCTCCCTGTGTTCAAAATTTAATTCAGCGAGGTTTCTTACCTCGGCAATGGACAAAAGGTCAATCACAACATTTTGAAAAATTATGGAATAACTCCGGTCGTCCACCCAATTCAGGTCTCGGATTCGGCACAGTAGGATCAGTTGACGATACTGAATTTTGCTTGGTTGTCACTTGCGAGTCTAATGAAAACCGCATGGAAACTACGGAAGAATTTGAAGATTTACAAATTGGAGACGCTCCACCAGAATTCGAAGAAGAGATTAAATCTACAATAGATGAGTTAACGGAAGTTAACTTAGGTACTAGCGAAAAGCCTAGACCTACCTTTGTTAGCTCCTTACTCAATAAAGAAGTCTCCGAAGAAATAATCAAGTTATTAATGGAATTTAAAGACTGTTTTGCTTGGAACTACGATGAGATGCCAGGATTAGCTCCAGAGGTCGCAGTCCATAAGCTAGGGGTGGAGACTACGTCTGTTCCAGTCAGACAAGGTCCCAGAAGAATGCGTCTAGAAATCGAACAACAAGTCATAACTGAAGTTAAAAAGCTAATAGACTCTAAATTTGTCCGTGAATAACAATTCCCGACTTGGTTAGCCAATGTGGTGCCAGTCAGGAAGAAGAATGGTCAGATCAGAATTTGTGTGGATTTCAGAGATTTAAACAAGGCATGTCCAAAAGATGAATTCCCTCTACCGATCCCAGAATTAATGATCGATATTGCTTCAACACATGAAATATTCTCATTCATGGATGGATCTTCAGGATACAACCAGATAAAAATGGCTCCAGAAGATGAGAAACTTACGGCATTCAGAACGCCGATCGGAGTATATTGCTACACAGTGATGCCATTCGGACTGAAGAACGCAGGAGCAACCTACAAGAGACCAATGACAAGAATTTTTGATGATCTCATCCACAATCAAGTCGAATGCTACGTGGACGATGTGGTCATCAAAAGCAAAGTAAAGGAAAACCACCTGTATGATTTGAGAATTGTTTTCGAACGATTAAGACAATTTAACCTTAAGATGAATCCCTTAAAATGAGCCTTCGGCGTCACCTCCGGGAAATTCTTAGGATTCGCTGTCCGACATCGTGGAATTGAAATCGATCCGGAAAAGATAAAAGCTATCTTAGAAATGCCGCCTCCCAAAACCGTAATACAACTACGATCTTTTCAAGGGAAGCTGGCATATCATCGACGTTTATCTCAAACTTGTCAGGTAGGTGTCAGCTTTTCTCGGCAATAGTTAAAAAGGATGCCAAATTTATTTGGGAAGAGAAATGCCAAAAGGCCTTTGAGGACATTAAACAATATTTAATGACACCTCCTGTCTTAGCAACCCCAGTCTCAGGTAGACCGCTGATACTTTATACCGCGGCTTTAGACGACTCTCTCGGAGCCCTGTTAGCCCGAGTCGATGATGAGGGTAAAGAAAATGCTCTTTACTACCTAAGCCGTCGTTTACTTCCGACAGAAATGAAGTATCCCGCAATTGAAATGCACTGTTTGGCCCTGATCTTCGCCGCTCAAAAGCTCAGGCATTACATGCTTTCTCATAAGGTCAACCTGATCTCGAAATTTAATCCATTACAATACTTGATGACCCGTCCAACGCTTTCCGACAGACTTGCCAGGTGGTCAATGATATTATTGCAATTCAATATAACTTTCGTACCTCTTCGTGACGTAAAGGGACAAGTCCTAGCAGACTTCCTCGCAGCACACCCTTTGCCGGCAGAATCTCCTCTCAATGATGACTTGCCAGATGAACAAATAATGAGTTTAGAAGACCCCGATGATCGACGTTGGGAATTTTATTTAGACGGAACATCTTCAACACACAAAGATGAAGAATCGCAAGTGATAGTGCCCGGTAAGGCGGGAATCAGACTAATCTTTATAACACCGGAGCGGGGGATGTTAAGATACTCCTACCACTTGACAGAGCCGTGTACAAACAACGAAGCAGAATACGAAGCCCTCATAAGAGGACTGGAATTAACTATTCAAATGGGGATAACAAACATCAACATCTACGGGGATTTGCAGTTAATCATTCAACAGATCACCAGACAGTACAGAATTTTAAAGCCAAGACTCGAACAATACTTCCAGTATGCCATACAGTTGTTGGAACAGATTCTGAATGTGACAATCTACAAAATTCCCAGAAAAGAAAACACTTTAGCGGATGCATTAGCCCGCCTCGCAAAAGAATTTGCCTGCTTGCAAGATGAATCAGTGGAAGTGTCAGTTCACGGGCGTCAGGTCCTATCACAGCTCGACATAGACACAATACACAAATCAGAAAAAGAAAAGGAATCAGTTGCAGCAGTCACAGAAAACACGGAAGATTGGCGAAAACCATTAATAGACTACTTGTAAATAGGAAAACTACCAGACGATAGGTCGTTAGCCCATCAGATCAAGAAAAGAACTCTGTCCTATGCATTAATAAACAACACGTTATACAGAAGGTCTTTCGATCAAATGTGGCTAAGGTGCCTAAGCGGGTCCGAGGCCCATGAAATTGTTAAAGAGGTGCATTCAGGACTCGTGGCGCTCACCGATCGGGTCCGAAGATGAAAATGAAAATTAAAAGACTAGGGTACTACGGCCCTCGATGATGACCGACTGCATGAAAATTGCCAAGAGCTGTCACCAATGCCAAGTGCACGGAGTGGTTCTACACCAACCTCCAAATGTGCTACATCCGACAATTGCGTCATGGCCATTTGAATGTTGGGGAACAAATATAGTGGGCCCAATAGAACCACCATCTTCAAAAGGACACGTTTCATTCTTGCAGCTACAGATTACTTTTCCAAGTGGGCAGTGGCAGTTCCACTCAGAGAAGTGAAAGCACATCACGTGCTACAATTTTTCAAGAACCAAGTTGTCTACCATTTCGGAGTGCCGTGCAGGATCATCTCAGATAATGGATCAGCATTCAGAAGCACGCAAATCAACAATTTTGTCGGGAGACACGGAATCGACCGGCGATATTCAACAATTTACTATCCAAGAGCAAACGGCTCGGTCGAGGCTTTTAATAAAACTCTCGTTCAAATTTTAAAGAAAACTTTGGACGATAATAAGAGAAATTGGCACGAGAAGTTATTAGAAGCCTCATGGGCCTACGGACAACCTTCGAACTCCTACTCAAGCTACACCTTACGCTCCGGTGTATGGGTCCGAGGCGATGTTACCCTTAAAGGTTCGACTTCCTTCACTCAGAATTGCAGTTGCAAAGAAAATCACGACAGAAGAGAATGCCAAATTACGACTAGAGGAATTGGAAAGCCTGGAAGGGAAAAGACTTACAGCACAACAAAATTTAGAACTATACCAAGCTAAGATGGTTCAAGCCCATGACAGACTGGTTCGCCTAAGAACCTTCAAAGTTGGTGACTTAGTTCTCGTTCTCAAGAGACCTATTCTTGCACACTGCAAGATTGGAGGAAAATTTGAACCCACTTGGGAAGGACCGTTTGTGGTTGAGGCAGTCTACTCGGGAGGCTCCTACCAGCTTGTGAATTGCCAAGGAGATCGACATATGCTTCCGATCAACGGACGATACTTGAAGAAGTATTACGCTACCTGATGTTTCGTAGGAATGAATTCTTCATCCCTAGAAGCACGGGCGAAGTAATTACTTATGACTGTGTCCGAACCCAAAAATAATAAAAATGGTGCTAAAATAAATAAAATCATGAATAATAAAGTTTTCCTTGTTCTCTCTTCCAAATAAAAATCTTTTTCCCGATCTTTTCCCATTTCATTCCTGTTGAATTTAAAAATATAAAATGAATAAGAAAAAAGAAAAAGAAAAAAAAACTCTGTCTTTAATAAACATTTTCTTAATGTTCTTGTTCTTAGTACAACCCCTGATCCTTTTCCTTATCTTTTCGCGGGGAAATGTCGAACGGGCGGTTGGTCCCGAACTTTAGAAATGGCGTAAGCCTTGCACTCGACGAAAAGAGGGTGAAAGATGGAGCGATAATAGAGATTGACTCGGACTTCGCACCGGCGAGGCCTGCAATACGAGGAAAGTGAGTCGGGTCCCGATTGACCGAGAGGAATTGCCCGATCGGACGAGTAATGAAAGTGGGTGGCCCAAGACACCAACCCGACGATAGAAGTCCGTAGTCGCTACGGCGGAGGGCGAGGCTCGTCGGCTCCGTGCCCACGGAGATTCGGGAAGTACGAAGAGCTACTCTCACGGCAACTCAGCGAAGAAATAAAAATCGCCGTATCCGCAAGATGTTAACTAAACTAGCAGCGGACCAGCGCGACGAGGCAGTCGCTACTACCAGTGCATATACTTCAAGGATATCGGTTCGCTAGGAACCTGAAGAAAGAAGGCCAGCTCCGAGGATAACAGAAAAGACCAAAGAAATTCCAAGAAGACCAGAAGAAGGAAGGCTACCACGCCACCAGATAAAGCCACCAGTAATGCATAACCTCGTTGCAGAAGCAACCCCGGAGGATGTCCCGACGGAGACCATCCCCGAGGAGCTGAGGTATGCAGGAGAACGCGAAGAGATTGAGCCATATATCCCACAATACGTCACCAGGCCTCGCCATTTGCAGATTATTCCAGAATACGAGCTAGAGAGAATGAAAAATGTCGAGAAGCAAACTTTTGAATACTTCGAGAGAATTAGAGGCAGGAGGATCAATATACTAGTGGGCCTCGAGCTACATACAAACGTGTTCTCAGAATACGAACAACAACAAATTGTGGACTGCATCCGGGATTTGAAAAGAATGGGTCGGGCAGGCCGCCTAAGAGAAAACACTTACTCGGAACCCCGGAGATGGATGCCAGGGAAAGGGAGAATTACAATACAATGTGGATGCTGCTACAACTTCGTAGAAGATAGGAAGGGAAACCCACCAGGAATACTCCGTCATGGCAAGGTAGATCCAATGCCATTAGTCATCAAAAGGATGGTAAAGAGAATGATAACATGGAGGGTACTTGCAGCAGATTGCATACCCAACGGTTGCATCATTAACATCTACAAGAAGGGTGATTGCATACCCCGAACACATCGATCACCACGACTTTGTCGGACCTTCTCGCACGGTTTCTTTTACGAACGAATGTAATATCATGTTCGGATCCGACCTCCGGATAAACGGACCCGGGTGAGTTCCGAGGGCCGAGTAAAGATACCATTACCGGTAGGTTCCGTAATGATGCCGAAGGGCAACGGAGCGGATGTCGCTAAACATTGCATACGGGAGTACCAATGAAGCGGATCTCGGTTACTTTCAGAAGGATGGATGACAGGAAAGCACCTTACCACTTCCAGCCAGACCCGGAGCTAGAAAGCCTCCGACCTTACGAGCTGTGAGTTACATGGAAAATATCACACCTTCAACTTACATCCATACGGCATCCTTGCCAAGGATGGCTTGGAAGGTGATGTTATTGACCATGTACCTCACTATTCAGACATGGATTTTTGACAGATTCTTTTTTGGATGGATCGACAAAGATCATACATAGTCCGTTTTGAGTCCATATGGATTGTATGAGATGTATTCCAGATCGAGTTGTATGATGTATCTTCAACATGATTGGAATGAAAGTGACCATGTCACATTTTTGGCCTTCACCTCTTTTGTGCAAGTTGACTGGGAAACGCCATTAAAGTTAAATGAACTTTGAACAAAGAACAGAAAATAAACAAAAAGAATAAAAGAAAAAAAAACTTTCCTTAAAAATCTAAAAAAAATGATGAACTCCAAATTCGCATGAACATTAAATGAACGATAAATCGTTAAAAAATAAACAAAATGAACACAAATTTTAAATCAAATTCAAATTCAACTTTCCAAATTTCAAATTAAATCTCAATCAAATTCAAATTCAACCTTCCAGATCTCAAATCAAATCTCAATCAAATTCAAACTCAACCTTCCAAATCTGAAATCCAATCCGTTCTACTCTCTCCTTTGTCTGGGATGGAACCGGTTGATTCCATTGACACAGAGCCATGAGGTTTTCGATTCGAATCTGATGGTGAGGAATTGTATCCAATCCAAACCAGCAACTTTCGATCAACTATTTTGAATGGGATATGTAACATCTACATATTCCCTCCTAATCTGTTTCTTACTACAAAAATCTTTTACAACTTTCATGAAATTCTCGAAACATCAAAATTCTACACTTTTCAAATCAACACTGCAAATCTTTGCAAAATCAGTTACCATCAAATTCAAACTTTTGGGGTTGAGGATTTTACATCCGAGACTGCATTGCTTTAGGATTCTTTCCCTATCGCAATGAAATACATCAAAAATAAACTTTTGGAGTTGAGGATTTTACATCCGAGACTGCATTGCTTTAGGTTCTTTCCCTATCGCAATGAAGCACATCAAAATCAAATTCTTGGGGTTGAGGAATTTACATCCGAGACTACATTGCTTTAGGATTCTTTCCCTATCGTAATGAAACACATCAAAATCAAATTCTTGGGGTTGAGTATTTTATATCTGAGACTGCATTGCTTTAGGATTCTTTCCCTATCGTAATGAAACACATCAAAATCAAATTCTTGGGGTTGAGGATTTTACATCCGAGACCGCATTGCTTTAGGATTCTTTCCCTATCGCAATGAAATACATCAAAATCAAATTCTTGGGGTTGAGGATTTTACATCCGAGACTGCCATTGCTTTAGGATTCTTTCCCTATCGCAATGAAATACATCAAAATCAAACTTTTGGGGTTGAGGATTTTACATCCGAGACCGCATTGCTTTAGATTCTTTCCCTATAGCAATGAAATACATCAACATCAAACTTTTGGGGTTGAGGATTTTACATCCGAGACTGCATTGCTTTAGGATTCTTTCCCTATCGCAATGAAATACATCAAAATCTAACTCTTGTGGTTAAGGATTTTACATCCAATACCGCATTGCTCTGAGATCTCTTCTCATTGTAATGAGTCAATCCAATTAATTCAATTTTCTTTTGAGGTTGAAGATGTTACATCTAAAACCACAAAATTCCAATTTTCATTTCAAGTTCAAACCCCTTCAAATTAATTTTAACAAAACTTCAATCTAAATTGAAACTCAAACTAAAATCTGAGCTCACACATCAAAACTTAAACTGAAACAAAATGAAATCTAAATCGAAATTCCCCGGATCTTGTGATTTGGGATTCACCTCCTTTTCCTTTCCCAGGCGAGAGTTCGGGAATCTCTAGTCTCGGAGATATACTTGACACCCCCCAGCGGAAACTCTTCTACTCTGTCCCAAGTTTGTCACTTGGACTTTTGTGTTGGTTTTGTTGATAGCTTCGGTCAACACCAATACGCGCGGTGTACTCCGTCAGCTCACCACACCTATTGGGGGTCCATTTGTTGACCTCATTTTTGATGAGGTCTCCTCTTCTTCTTTTTAGTACTTAGGATCTAGCCTTAGGCTTTTCCTTTGACTATCTTAGAGGATTAGAATTGGGACCCACCACCTAGAAATTCAAACCACTTCTTAACTCCCTGCAAACTCCACAAACTTGATTATAGACCCCTAATCACCTAGAGGGTTGAAATCAAATGTGGAGGTTTAAAGGATGAGTTCCAATAGGACTCTTTGGCCTTAGGACTGCCCTGGGTGGCCTAGTCTGGTGAAGGATGACTTACACACACTTTACACTTATACACTACACTTTCACACACCTCCTAAAACCACACCTATACCCAACTTGACCTCCTGACTCATGAAAGTGATTCACATGGATGGTCCTTAACCCCTAAGCCCTTGACTAAGAGGGTTAGGAACAACATAGTGAATACCTCAAATAAGTCCCTTCATGGTTCATGTGGGCTTGATATGGCTTCATGGCTCAACCAAAATGATTTAATTCCACTTACATTCACCCAATCTTCAATTTTCTAAATTTTTAATTTTTGACCCCCGGGACCCCGGACCTGCCTAGCCAACCCAAAACCCTTGAAATTACCCAAATTTTTCAAAAATCTCCAAATCACACAAAATTCCTCAAGACCAATCCCAAACATTCCCACATCACTCAAATTGACCATCCATAGCCAAAAATACCAAAAATACCAAAAATTCCAGAAATACCTCCCAATACCCTCCAAATACCCAAAATGCCCCTCCTGACCCAAAAATCCAAAAATTCAGAAAATTCCCAAAAAATTCTAGAAAATCCCAAATTTTCCCAATTTCATTTTGTTCAAATACACCATGTGCCAATTTTGTCCATTTACCCCACTTTTGTCAAAATCTTCAATTTGACCCATTTTAACCCAAAATGAGCCCAATGTTAAACCAAACCTTCCCAATTGACCCAAATTCTAGTCCAATTCAATTCTAAACTTCAATTAAACATTACCAACACCAATCTAGACCAAATCCAAGCCCAATTTGATTGACATTTGAATCCAATTTCACTTTTGACCTTAAAGCCCAATTTGGACCCATGACCCAAACCTAACCCAAACCAAACCAATTTAACTCCAATTAACCCCAAATCTTTTCTAAACCTTTCTCAACATCCCTACAAACAAAAAAATAACATGATTTGCCCCAAATTTAGACCCAAACCCCACTCAAATTCAACCCAAAGCTAAAAGGCCCAATTTTGACCTAAACCCAAACCTAACCCAAATAAGCCCAAACCCCAAAATCAAAACCCAACCAAAGTCAAAACCTCTTTGAAACACTCCCATAAACATTTCCCAACATTAATTTTACAACAATTTCAACCCTATCCCAACATTGGCTCAAGTTAGCCCAATTTGACCTACATTAACCCCTTTATCAAATCAACCCAAATTCAACCCAATTCAAACACAAATCACTCCAAACTTATTTCAAATTAATCATGACACATCCTTAAGCTAAACCCAACAATTATTTGGCCCAAGCCTTTACCAAACTTTCATCCTAAAATCCATTTTAAAATCCAAAAGCCCACATCCCTAAACCATTTTAAAAGGCCCATCTTCACTAAATTTCAAAAAGGCCCAAAGCCCACATGACAATCCTATATCATCATCCATTTGATAAAACCATCTCCTAAGTTCTAAATCCATGATAAAATAAATCCAAATCAAGCCATATGCCAAATCCCATCAAATCACCCCTAAATTACCAAAATTTTTAAAAACCTTTTTCATGAAATTGACCAAACTTTTCCCCAAGCCAAAGGTGAGCCATGAAGCCATGCATGAGCCCCATGGGAGCCATGAGAGCCATGGAATCTACTTTCCACCTCACCAAACCATTAATGGCAAGAGAGGGGATCTCTTTATTAAACCCTTTTAAACCCTTTTTTACCTTAAGCATGTCACACACTAAACCATGCTTAGCCACCTCACCATGGATGGAGACTTCACCACTCCTTCTAAGCTGACCTAAATGATTCCCTCAGCTCAAAATAAGGTCTTGGGGAGGTGCACCAAGCCTATTTTCGTGGGTTGACCCAAACCAAGCCAAAATGAGCCTTCTCCCATTCCATTTAAATCAAACTCCTTTACACATGGCATTTGCCAATTGCCTACACTAAACCCCAGCCCTGACCCACCTGAACAAGATGGTGACCAGTGCCTGGCCGGCCAGCCACCAGGCCGCCAGAAAACACCATGGCCGAGACATGGGAAGGAGCCAAGCATTGAAATTGCACCTTGCTGAGTTGCCCCATGCCCAATGGCCATTGCAGCTGTTCTTCCCTTGCCAAGAGCAGCTCATCCCAAGTCCTAACTCCCCCTGGGAGGCCCTCCAGCCTCTCCTATTTAAGCCCCACCCCTCTCGGCCATGGAAGTGGTGCTGAATCAACCTTAAGGAAACTCTGCCAAAATCACTCCAGACTCTCCCAAAACCTAGGGCACTTGATCCCCACTGTCCTCCTGCCCTAATCCCCACTAATTGAGCTCAATTTTGGAGCTCAATTCTCAGGCCAGAACATGACATTCCCAAATCCTCCACCAAAGTCAAATTAAACTCACCTACACCTGCACAAGGTCAAGAGGAGAAGTTCCCAGGTGAAAGCCCCCACTCCGAGCTACCCATCCGTTCCGGACTCTAAAGGTTGAAATCGGGCTTGGTCGAAATCATACTCGGACAATTCACCGGGCCAGGAGACTTCATCTGGAGCTTGCTTGGACTCAATCGAAGGTGACACAACCCTCAGATCGAAGCCACACTTCTCTGAGCAAAGGTATGGTCTCACTCTTCTTCCCGAGCTTCTGAACATTCTCCATTTTTATTAAGTCAATTTCATGCTACATAAACCATATGGATGTGTTTGTCTCTTCAATACGAATCCATAGAGCACAAAAACACGAAAAGCCGTTGAGAAATGAGTGAGTTCTTAGGGTTTTTGTGTGGACGGTTCTCAGGCTAGGAGGCTTGGGGACGATGAACGGATGCCGTTCATTCAATACACGCGCGGATGGACGGCTCAGATCAGGTCAGATCAGGAGATGATACGCGGAAGGCGGGACCGGGGCTGCTGACTCAAGTGGCGGCGTAGAATGGGAGCGCGCCGCGTGGCCGTTCGGAGATGCCGAGGATGACAGGGCGCCGCGTGGATAAGTAGGAAATTAGGGTATTTCTTGATTTATTTAATTCCCTAAACTTCAAAAATGCATAACTTTGTGTAGGAAAATCAGAAAAATAAAATAAAAATACCCTCTTGCTCAGTGAACAAGGAAAATAATGTGGAAAAGAAATCATTTAATTTCATTGAGTATTTGATTTTTAATAATTTATTTACTCTCTGCACTATTTCAATTCTCCATGCATGTATACAATTCACCATGGCATGAGACCATAGGGCTTTTGAAGCCTCTGAATTTAGGAACATTCCCTGAATTTTCCAAAGTCAGAGGCCACCCCTATGAAGAGTTATTGATTTTTCAATTCTAGGTCACTATTCTGAATATTTTAATTCCAATAATTAGTATGTTGTGAAATAAATTCTAGGAAAATTTGAGGATGTTTCTTATGACCAGAGGACTCTAGGAAAAATAGGCTTTGAATTAATCCACTTGGAATAGCCCTAATTGGCTTAAACACCCAAAATAGGTCCTTAATTAATTAGAGCTAATCATACATCAAATTGACTTGAAATCAATTCTCCATCGACCTTTAGGATCGAGAGGAACTCACCATAAAAATTTGAAGTCAATTGGACTTGGTTAGCCCTACCAAATGGGTTGATTAAGCCATTTAGCCAATTTAAACTTTAAAAATTCATAACTTTCAAAATACTTTTCAAAAATTCACCAAATTGGTTTTGGAGCCTCTCCGATATCGGGGAATTGAAGGAAATTAAAATTACAATTTTCTAAAAAAGTTGATTTTTTGCATTATTTTAATATTTTTAATAATTAAAAATAATAAAAATCACAAAAATAATCAAATTCACCAAAATATCACATTTTGAATTTTAATCACTTAGGAACAAACCCCATATTTTTCTTAAGTCTATATGATGAGATATTAAATTTTAAAGCCCTAAGGTAATTTTAAAATTAAAAAAAATGTATTTTTAGTATTTCCACTAAAATAATTATAATAAATCAAAGAAAAATCAGAAAATTGTAAAAATTGATTCTCTGATTTCCTTGATATCAGATAGATTTTTGAAAAATATAAAATTTATTTTTCAACCTTTATTTTATTTTTAAATTAATTAATACTCCAAAATTCAAAATAATTATAATAAAAAGAATATAATTCAAAAAATCACCAAAATTGGTCCAACTGGTCCTCTGGTCATTAGAAATGTCCCATAATTTTCTTAAGGACAGAAACTTTCCCTTGGACATATTATTAAATTTTTCTTGGAAATCCTTATTTTCCACAAAAAATAATTACATAAATAAATTAAATACATAAAAATCACATTTTCTCCTCTAATGCCTTTATTGACATATGAGTGAAGTCACATAAAAATTTCAAATTCATTTGAGCTCAATTTAGTGAGTTATGGAATTAGTAAGCTTGAAGGGCAAAATGGTAATTAAAATTTTATCCATTAATTAAAACTTTAGGCTTAATAAAATGAAAAAGTAAAATATTTGATCTTAATCTGATTTGGATGATTGAAATTTAAATAATTAAAGGGTAGAAACCTACTAAACAATTTAAAAATAATTAAAATAAACCTTAATCAAATAATTAATTAAATTTGGAAGAATAATAAAATTGGAATTATTAAAATAGGGATATTACTAGGAAGAGATTTGTTCTTTAATTTAAGAATCCCTAAACTAATAATATCAATAATATTTAATTCCTAATTAAAATGATAATCCAAATTTAAAATTTAAAATTCTAAAAGGCTTAATCATTAAATTAAATTAAAGTTAAATTATTTAAATTAAATCCTTTTAAAATTTCAATTAAATTAATACTTTAATAATTAAAATTAAATCATCTTTAAAACATAAAAAATAAAATATTAAATTAAAATTAAAATTAAATTTAAATTTAAATTTAAATTAAATTAAATTAAATTAAATTAAATTAAAACATATTAAATTAAATCAAATTAAATCAAATTAAATTAAATTAAATTAAATTAAATCATATTAAATTAAATTAAATTAAATTAAAAAATAAAATCAAGTTAAAATTAAAATTTGATTAAATTAAATAAATTAAATTAAAATTAAAACTAAACCAAATTAAATTAAATTAAAGTTAAATAAAATTAAATTAAAAATAACATCACCTAAGACATAAAGAAATTCAAAAATAAATATAAAGCAACTTGAACACTATTTCAAACTTAAACCCATTAACTGAAATTAAATTAAATCATAAACCATTTAAACATTAATTTGCCCTCGAAAGCTTTTGTTATCATAACTCCTAAACAGAACGTTAAGTGAAGTGTTACTTCACTCATAGGATATTCAAATGTCCTAGTTCACTGAGTAAGACAACAACAAAACTTGAATTCCTGGACGATTAATTCATTTGTATAATTAAATTCTCTTGGACTTAAAAAATAATCCTAGAAATATAGAAAAGATGTTCAAGACTCGTCTTAAGCACTTCCTCGATATGATGGGATGTTTATAAGAACAATTGAACTTAAATGTTCTTTGATGAAGAAAATCATCCTCAAACCAAAACACAAGAACCTAGACGTCATAGGAAATGACTAGCTATAGGATTAGGAACTTGGTAGAAAACCATAACCCTTCCTTTAGCTTTACCTAGGAACTTGCTTTAAATGCTTAAATATTCTAAATTGTGTTTAAGTGCAGTCGGGGATGACGGGAAGACCCTCCAGGTACGCTTTTATTTTATTGCAATTTACCTTCTTGCAATTTACTTTATTGCAAATGCACTTTACCTTTCTTGCATGATAAACAACTGTTGCATGAAAACCAAAACCTCTAGGGTAGTCCCTAAAACTGAAACCAAAACTAAATTAAAAGTCATTACAAGATAAAATTCACCGCCACAACATTTCAAAATATAAAACAACTCAAAATTTAATCACAAAGAGAACAACAAAACTACAACTACAACTAAATTAAAATGTCTTATTGGATGATCGGGAATACCTCGGATGATGTAACCTACGTGTTGCTAACGGGATTTCCCACGGTCTAAATGAAAGTGTGGAACTCATTTAGTTGAGTTTAGCAAATTCATCTGGACTAAGTGAATCCGATAAAAATAACGATGCCGGAAGGATGGAACCGTGGGATCTTAACCGGTGTTGTTATAATCAACTTTAAGATTTGTTTAATTAAAATAATTAAAAAAACTGGATTTTAAGATTTTCTCTAAACCAGAACACTTCTCTCATCTCTTGATTTATGACTTCTAAAACTAAACCTCTGCAACAAGGAGCTCGGAGCATGGTGGGCAGCACGGCCATCGTCATCAGCAAAACCTGAGTCTACTTCAACAAAACTTTCTTAGAATTAAATAACCAAGCCATAGGACTTCGAGGAAGTTTGCCTAGTGCAACATAAATCCTCAACTCTTTGTTAGGCATTTGCATGATCATATCATGTAAATTAAGCCCTGACCGGTCTTAGGACTCCGAGGTAGTCGTCCGATACGACATAAACCCTCACATCTTTGAGGCTTTTTGTATGATTTTATCATACGAATATAAGTCCTAACTAATTAAAATTGGCAAGATCAAAATACTAAATAAACATTAGGGCTTTCCTAAATCCAAGCCAAACAATAGGATAGTCGGGAAATTACCGGAGTTCGCTTTGGATCTGTGATTTCTCCTACCTTTCTTCCTTTAGATTCCCAAAATAAAATGTTCCAAATTTGATCCATTCCTCGTTGAAATTCCAAAATTCAATCCTTTGAAAACTTAAACTTTGAAATTCTTGAGAGCGTAACTACTGATTATTATCGAGAGTTTTCTTAGGTGATTCCCGTCACTTAAGATGTAATTAACTATAGGGGCTTGCCCTTATAGGGAATTTTAAGAACACAGGTAAAATAAACCCTACTTAATTCATTTATTTTAAGCAGGGGAACTTGTCGGCTTATAAAATTTGTTAGCAGACCAAATGGATGTCACAAACCTTTCTAGTTTATCTAATCGAGCCCCTTTATCAAGCAGTGTGTCTATTCTTCGGGATAGATACACGGTTTGTGGTGCGGTGCTCGTTTATGTAAACTATCCGGGATGTGAGATCTGTTTGATTTCATATCTTAAAATCTTTAAATTTAAAAATTATTTTCAAAATCAAATACTACTTTTCAAATTATTTATTTAAATTAAATCTAAAAATTCGCCGACAACTTCTGTAGGCGACCTCCTTTTCAAAATAAAACATACAACCCAAAAATAAGCTGTACATGATTGGAGCTCCTCGAAACTCGTAAATAGATTCATTGCTTGTTGAACTCTCATAGCCTCCTTGGTGGATGTCTTCTTTATCATTGTGATCGTCGAGATTGTGTATGATTTAAGAATTATCACTTGTATCGGAATCGACGTCCAGATTAGGTTGGTTGTCGCTAGTTACGTAATCGTTAGAAACAGTCAAAACGTAGCCAACGCCATATCCCTTATCATTATAAGATCCCACCGGAGTGAGCAGATAATCATACAGAGTCAGAGGTTCGAGGAATTTCTCCCCCAAATCGGAAACAACTATCCTAGGATAGGCAGCCCCTAGTCTAGCCTCAGGAGCCTCAGTCTTCTCTTCTTCATCAATTTTCTTCTTTTCTTTAATCGTCTCTTGTTGAGGTGGTTCTTCTATCGCAAGTGATAATGCCGACTTGACGGGTTTCAAACTACGAATTGAGGCTCGCACCGAAGTGGTTTGGATGCGATCCAAAATCTTCTTCGAAGACTTTGTCCAAGCGGTAGTCCATCCATCATCAGTCGCATAGGGATCTATCGGAACAATGAGATCCGTCGAGATAACATTGACGGAACCTCCTTTCTGGGGTTCCTTCATGTATTCCTTCGGGATTGTTATGTTCCCTTTTCGAAGATTGTCGTTGAGCAAACTTTTGAAGGTAATACAATCTTCTATCTTGTGTCCAAGCATCCGGTGTTAGGGCAAAAGTTGGGATCACCTTTCTTGTCGAACTCTTCTGGTTTCTTAGGCTCTGGCAGTTGGGAATCTGGAGTCTTCATCAGACTGCGGAACATTTTCGGCACTGCCTCATTCTTGAACGGATACTCCCTTCTCAGATGTTTCCTTAACGTACGTTGTGGACGAGGCGGTTGCTCATACTGCTGAGATGACTGATAGCTGGGTCGAGGTTGCTGGTAATTCTGTTGAATTTATTACGGCCATTCTGGCGGTATTTGTATTGGCTGCTTGCCTTTATTGACTGCTGCGACGATCCCGGACTTCTTTTCAAAAGTTTTCACGGGCTTCTGTTTGTCTGTTTTGTCGGTGAAACTTAATTGCTTCGCCTCCTCTTGCAAGCTTCCGGCCTTGCTTAACAACTTCTCGAAAGTCTTAATAGTAAATCCCTTGTGGAGAAGTGCTATCGGGCCATGAATGCTCTTCAGTAAAATACCGACTGCATGTTGTCCTTGTAGCTGTGGCTCACACTTCATACTTAGGTTCCTCCATCGAAGTATGTAGTCCACCAAAGTTTCATTCGGCTTCTGCTTCTCTACCACTAAATCACCTATAGTGATGTGGTGCTAAGCTCTAGCAAATCGCTTGATGATGAGGTTCTCTAATTCTGAAAATGTCTTCACCGAACCGTTCGATAATTCCACATACCAATCAAAGGCGATCCCTGATAGGCTGCTGACAAACTGTCGGAAGAGTAAAGCATCACTTCCGCCGGCATTGCAACAACTGGCACGAAAATGTGCAACATGCTACCGAGGGTTTCCGGTTCCATTAAAGGTCTTGAACAGAGGTGGTACGAAGCCTTTCGGATATTGGACAGTGTCGAATTCTTCAGGGTAAGGTCTACCCGTCCGAATGGATGTCCCGCTCTTTGATTGTGCCAAGGCTTCCCGCACCTGCTGTTCCACCATGCTCTTGATATCCTTTTCCGGAATCATGCTTTGTGTTGCATCCTTTTTAATTGATCATCCTCGTTGACGGATGTAATCTCCTTTCCTCCGTCTACAATGTGAATAACTTCTGGGGGTGTTTCTCTTTGGGTTGAACCTGACTCTTGAGAGTGGCTAGGGCTGCAGCCATCTCTTCCATCCTTTTTGCCATTTGGGCGATCGTATCATCTTTCTCTTGAAGCTGCATCCTCATTACTTCTGGCTCCTCTCTTTTTGCGGCGACAGGAGCACCTTATGAAGCTGACGAAGCTCATGTTTCAACCATGTTAATTTCTGCATATTCATCATCCAAGAACTCTGACGAGTCGACTTCATCTCCGAATTTTTCTTCTCTTTCTCTTGCTAATCGCCGAATATCAGTTCTTAGCTTCTCCATAGAATCTTCTAGTGGTCTTTTCTATGCATCCTTGCAGTCGTCATGCGATAACTGTCGGGTTTCCTTCTCATGAGTCCCCTTTACTGCGGTAGCACTTTCTTCGGACTCAAGTCTCCTGACGAGACTTTCCTTTTCAGGTTGTTGTTTTAATCTTAATTGTCCGGTAGTGGGATGCCATACCATCCTTCTAGCAGCTGAAGGTCTAGGACCGGATAGTCTGTCAGCCAAATGCTGGAAGGTGGTATCCTCCCTAATTTGAAGTCCTGAAACAACGACAAGTGGACTAGCTTTCATTCTTTTATTTGGCATTTCTAAAGCGATAGCAGGTTTTACTCGCGGCCCAAGACGAGATTTTGCCGGCACCCACCCTATCCTTCTTAAAATTTCTGATACAGGGCATTTTTCTTTCTTTGATAACTTTTCTATCAGGGTTTGTAGTCGAGCAAATGGCGTAATTCTAGCCCTTTTCTTACGGCCATCGTTGTAATATGCTGGCTGAGGCAATGCAGAAGCAATCTTTTGGACAATTTCCTCGTCCTCTGCGACGGAAAGGGGATGGAACCTACTTCCTCCCAAAAGTGGTATGTATTCAGGCAGCGGTGTATACTCAGGCAGTTCTGGGATTTCCTCGAGGAAAGCAACTTCAGTAGCTCTGGCTTCTCTAGCAATCCTTCTACTCCTGTTCCTCCTCTGAGTCCGTGTCAGTGATGGAATTCTCGAGCTGGACCCGATTTCAAAAATGGAAGGTTTTACAGGAAGATCCGTACCCTTCACGGTAACAAGTTCATCACGAGTTCCGAATTTCCTTCCCTTTAGTCCGGCGAAGCCGGGGTAGGTGCGAGACAACTAGACCAGTGGGGGTAGCAACAACAGTCCTTCTGCAAACAACAGTACTCCTCTCAGTTGGAATCTTTGCAGAGGGGGGAATTCATGAGTCGACTTGAGGTTAAACTCAATCAACGGCTTCTCAGTTTGCGAGTGAGAAGAGAGTGACGTCAGGGATTTTGATGTAGGTGTCCCCGAATCCTTGTCTGAATCGAATGATTCCATTATCAGGCAGTTCGTCCTTGAACACAGCTAGGTCCAGTCCGTTGACGAAGGAGAAGATCAGTTTTGGGGCTTCCATTTCTACAGGGCAGATTCCAAGTGTTAGTCCCCGAATCGTGCTTCTTCTTGTCGTAAAACTTATGACGAAAAAGGAAGAGTCCGAACACATTTCCGTTTATCTTAGTGTATTTGTGGTATTAAAAGAAATTTGTTTCTCGAAAAAGATTTGTTCGTTAGGACGGTGAATTATTAAAAGAAGGAGAGTTGTAGGAAGGGTAAAAGGAATTGATTAGGAACTGGAAAAGGAAAAGAAAGTCTTGTAGAAACTTCTCGACCCGCAAGACCTCTCCAAAACAAATACCTATAGGGTGCCCACCCCACCTCAGAAATGAGGTAAAAGGATCTCAGAACCTCTCTGTTTAGGGGTGTCTAAACAGTGGCTCCTAAATTCGAGAGAATGTTGGCTGTACTTGTTCAAGGTAGAAATGAACATAGTAATCCAACGGAAAGAAGCGTAGTTTGATCCACTAGGAACATGGATACACTACCGATTTTTGAAGGCAGAACTATCTGATTAAAAATGGAGAGAGGAATTTTCCCCAGCGGAGTCGCCAAAAGTTGTCGGCATATTTTTAAGTTATGTGTATTATTTTAAAAAGGGGATCGCCTAATAGAAGTTGTAGGCGAATTTTAGATTTAAATATATATATATGATTTAGAAAGTAGTATTTGATTTTGAAAATAATTTTAAGATATGAAATCAAACCGACCTCACATCCCAGATAGTTTATATAAACGAGCGCCGCATCACAAACCGTGTATTTATCTCGAAGAATAGACACACTGTTTGTTGATGGGGCTCAATTAAAAAAACTAGAAAATTTGTTACATCCGTTTGGTCTGCGAACAAATTTTATAAGCCGACAAATTCCCCTGCTTAATATAAATGAATTAAGCAGGGTTTATATTACCTGGGTTCTTAAAATTCCCTACAAGGGCAAGCCCCTATAGTTAGTTACATCTTAAGTGACGGGAATCACTTTAAGAAAACTCTCGATAATAATCAATAGTTCTGCTCTCAAGAATCTCAAAGTTTAAGTTTTCAAGGGATTGAATTTTTAGAGTTTCAATAGGGAATGGATCAAGTTTGGAACATTTTGTGTTGGGAATTCAAAGGAACAAAGGTAGGAGAAATTACAGATTCGAAGTGAACTTCGGTAATTTCCCGACTATCCTATTATTTGGCTTGAATTTAGGGAAGTCCTAATGTTTATTTAATGTTTTGATCTTGCCAATTTTAATTAATTAGGACTTATGTTCGTATGACATGATCATACAAATAGACTCAAAGATGTGAGGGCTTATGTCGTATCGAACGACTACCTCGGAGTCCTAAGACCGGTCAGGGCTTAATTTGCAATGCAAATGCCTAACAAAAGATTGAGGATTTATGTTGCACTAGGCAAACTACCTCGAAATCCTATGGCTTGGTTATTTAATTCTAAGAAAGTTTTGCTGAAGTAGACTCAAGTTTTGCTGATGACGATGGCTGTGCTGCCCACCATGCTCCAAGCTCCTTGTTGTTGCAGAGGGTTTAGTTTTAGAAAATTTTAATCAAAAGAGAAGAGAAGAGTTTGGTTTTAGAAATCTTAAAGTCCAAGTATTTTTTATGTTTTAATTAAAACAAATCTTAAAGTTGATTATAATAACACCGGTTAAGATCCCACGGTTCCATCCTTCCGTCATCGTTATTTTTATTAGATTCACTTAGTCCAGATGAATTTGCTAAACTCAACTAAATGAGTTCCACACTTTCATTTAGACCGTGGGAAATCCCGTTAGCAACACTTAGGTTACATCATCCGAGGTATTCCCGATCATCCAACACGACGTTTTAATTTAGTTGTAATTGTCGTTTTGTGTTCTGTTTGTGATTAAATTTTGAGTTGTTTTATATTTTGAAATGTTGTGGCGGTGAATTTTATCTTGTAATGACTTTTAATTTAGTTTTGGTTTCAGTTTTAGGGACTATCCTAAAGGTGTGGGTTTTCATGCAATAGTTGTTTATCATGCAAGAAAAGTAAGTGCATTTGCAATAAAGTAAATTGCAAGAAAGTAAATTACAATAAAATAAAAGCGTACCTGGAGGGTCTTCCCGTCATCCCGAGTCGCACTTAAACACAATTTAGAATATTTAAGCATTTAAAGCAAGTTCCTAGGTAAAGCTAAGGGAAGGGTTATGGTTTTCTACCAAGTTCCTAATTCTATAGCTAGTCATCTCCTATGACGTCTAGGTTCTTGTGTTTTGGTTTGAGGACGATTTTCTTCATCAAAGAACAATTAAGTTTAATTGTTCTTATAAACATCCTATCGTACTGAGGAAGTGCTTAAGACGAATCTTAAACATCTTTTCAATACTTCTGGGATTATTTTAAGTCCAAGAGAATTCAATTATACAATGAATCAATCATCCAGGAGTTCAAGTTTTGTTATCTTGCTCGGTTAACTAGGACATTTGAATATCCTATGAGTGAAGTAATACTTCACTTAACACCCCATTTAGGAGTTATGACAATAAGAGCTCTTGAGGGCAAACCGATGTTCAAATGATTTGTGATTTTAATTTAATTTCAATTAATGGTTTAAGTTTGGAATAGTGTTTAAGTTGTTTTAGATTTATTTTGAATTCTTTATGTCTTAAGTGATGTTATATTTAATTCAATTTAATTTAATTTAATTTAATTTGATTTAGTTTTAGTTTTAATTTAATTTTAATTATTTAATTTAATTTTAATTTTATTTTAACTTGATTTTATTTTTTTAATTTAATTTAATTTAATTTAATATGTTTTGATTTAATTTAATTAGTTTAATTTAATTTAATTTAATTTAAGTTTTAATTTAATTTAAATTTTAATTTGGTTTTATTTTTTAATTTTAATTTTAATTAAATTTTAATTTAATTTTATTATTATTTTTTTAATTTTAATTTAATATTTTATTTTTTATGCTTTAGAGATGATTTAATTTTAATTGTTAAAGTATTAATTTAATTGAAATTTTAAAAGGATTCAATTTAAATGTTTTAATTTTAATTTAATTTAATGAGTAAGCATTTTAAGTTTTGAATTTGGATTATCATTTTAATTAGGAATTGAATATTATTGAGGTGATTAATTTAGGGATTCCTAGGTTAAAGAATAAATTTCTTCCTAATAATATCCCTATTTTAATAATTCCAATTTCTCATTATTCTTCCAAATTTAATTAATTATTTAATTAAGGTTTATTTTGATTACTTTCAAATTATTTGGTAGGTTTCTACCCTTTAAATACCTAAGTTTCAAATATCCAAAATCAACTTAGTATCAAATATTTTACCCACCCTTTTAATTAAACCTAAAATTTTTAATTATAGGTTAAAATTTTAATTACTATTTTGCCCATTAAACTTACTAATTTCATAACTCACTAAATTGAGCTTAAATGAATTTGAAATTTTTATGTAACTTCACTCATATGTCAATCAAGACATTAGAGAAGAAAATGTGATTTTTCTGTATTTAATTTATTTATATAATTATTTTTGGTGGAAAATAAGAATTTTCAAGGAAAATTTAATAACATGACCAAGGGAAAGTTTCTATCCTTAAGAGAATTATGGGACATTACTAATGACCAGATGAACACTTGGACAAATTTTGGTGATTTTTTGAATTATATTATTTTTATTATAATTATTTTTAATTTTGGAGTATTAATTAATTTAAAAATAAAATAAAGGTTGAAAAATGAATTTTATATTTTTCAAAAATCTCTCTAATATCAAGAAAACCAGAGAACTAATTTTTATAATTTTCTGATTTTTCTTTGATTTATTAGAATTATTTTACTAGAAATGCTAGAAAATACATTTTTTAATTTTAAAATTACCTTAGGGCTTTAAAATTTAATATCTCATCATAGAGACTTAAGAAAAATATGGGGTTTGTTCCTAAGTGATTAAAATTCAAAATGTGACATTTTGGTGAATTTTATTATTTTTGTGATTTTTATTATTTTTTAATTATTAAAAATATTAAAATAATACAAAAAATCAACTTTTTTGGAAAATTGCAATTTTAATTTTCTTAAATTCCCCTGATATCAGAGAGGCTCCAATACCAATTTGGTGAATTTTTGAAAAGTATTTTGAAAGTTATGAATTTTCAAAGTTTAAGTTTGGCTAAATGACTTAATCAACCCATTTGATAGGGCTAACCAAGTCTAATTGACTTCAAACTTTTATGGTGGGTTCCTCTGATCCTAAAGGTCAGTGGAGAATTGATTTCCATTCAATTTGATGTATGATTAGCTCTAATTAATTAAAGTTCTATTTTGGGTGTCTAAGCCAATTAGGGTTATTACAAGTGAGTTAACTCAAAAACTATTTTCCTAGGGTCCTCTGCTCATAAGAAACATCACCAAATTTTCCTAGAATTTATTTCACAACATGCTAATTATTAGAATTAAAATACTCAGAATAGTGACCTAGAATTGAAAAATCAATAACTCTTCATAGGGGTGGCCTCTGACTTTGGAAAATTCAGGGAATGTTCCCAAATTCAGAGGCTTCAAAAGCCTTATGGTCTCATGCTATGGTGAATTGTATACATGCATGGAGAATTGAAATAGTACAGAGATTAAATAAATAATTAAAAATAAAATGCTTGATGAAATTATATGATTTCTTTTCCACATTATTCTCTTCTGTTCACTGAGCAAGAGGGTATTTTTATTTTATTTTTCTGATTTTCCTACACAAAGTTATGCATTTTTGAAGTTTAGGGAATTAAATAAATAAGAAAAAACCCTAATTTCCTACTTATCCAAGCGGTGCCACTCCATCCTCGGTAGCTCCGAAAGGCCACGCGTCGTCTTCTGATTCAGCGTCGCCATCCAACTCAGCGCTCTAGGGCCCCGCGGTTCACGTACCATCGCGCTGTCCGGCTCGATCCAGACCATCCGCTCGATACACGCTCGATCCGATGGCTCCCAGTCATCATCTACGACTGGTGTGCACCCGTGACCGTCAACCTTCTAACCCTAATTTCTCACTCGATTCTCAACGAATTTTTGTGTTCTTATGGTCTCTGGATTCGTCTTGAGGAGACGAACACATCCATAGGGTAAACATGTATTGAAATTGACTCAAATTAAATAGAGAATCTCTGTAAGCTCGGGAAGAAGAGTGAGTCCATACCTTTGCTCAGAGAAGTGAAGCTTTGATCTGAGAGTTCTGTCACCTTCGATTGGTCCAAGCAAGCTCTAGATGAAGTCCCTTGGCTTGGTGAATTGTCCAGGTATGATTTCGACCACAGCTGATTACAAAGCTTGGAGTCTGGAACAGATGGGTGGCCTGGAGAAGGGGCTTTTGCTGGTAAACTTCTTCTATTGGTCTGGTGAAGGTGTAGGACCAATCAATTTGGGGATTGGCTCATTGTGGAGAAGTGTCCTTGTTTTGGGCTTGGATTTCAACTCTGAAATTGAGCTCACAGAGAGGAAATGGCAAGAGGATTTTAGTGGGGATCAAGTTCTCTATGTGTGGGGAGTAGTCTGGAATAATTTTGGCAGAGTTTCCTTAAGGTTGGTTCAGCACCTCTTCCATGGCCGAGAGAGGTGAGGTTTAAATAGGAGAGGCTGGAGGGCCTCCCAGGGCGAGTTAGGGACTGGGATCAGCTGCTCTTGGCAAGGGAAGAACAGCTGCAATGGCCACTGGGCATGGGGTAACTCATCAAGGGAGAATTTCAATGTTGGCTCACATGTGAGCTCTCGGGTGTGGTGTTTTCCAGCGATCCAGGCGGCTGGCCGGCAGGCATGGGTCACCCTCAGGTCCAGGTGGGTCAGGGCTAGAGGTTTGTGCAGTCAATTGGGCCTTGCCATGTGTAAAGGGAGTGGCTTGGAATGGAATGGGGAAGAGGCCATTTTGGCTTGGTTTGGTTCAACCAATGTGTTTGGGTTGGGTTCACCTCCCCATGACTTGGTTTTAGGCTGAGAGAATAAGTTAGGTCAGCTGGTCAAAGGTGGTGAGGTCTCTTTCTAAGAATATTTAGATTAAATTTGAGTTAAGGGGAATCATGGTTAAGGCTAATAACTTTAGGAGATTAAGGAAAGAGTCTCCTCCTTTTGCCTAAAATGGCATGGTGACATGTAAAGAGGCTCTCATGGCTTCCATGTGGCTCATGCATGGTTCCATGGCTTGCCTATGGCTTAGGATGGCTTGGCTTGATTTCATGGAAGTAGGATTTAGAAATTTTGGTACTTTGGGGGAGAATTTTCATGAAGCTTGATTTGGAATGGTTTAATGATGATCTTGAAACTTAGGGGTGATTTTGATTAAATGGATGATGAGGGGATGTGTCATGTGGGCTTTGGATGAATTTTGGGCCTTTTGAAGTCATTTTTGATGGGCTTTTAGGAAGGCTAAAGGGGATGAGCCTTTAGGTTTAAGAATGAATTCATGGATGGGAATTTTGTAGAATTTTGGGCCAAATAATTGTTGGGTTTGGTTTAGGGATATGTAATGAGTGATTTGAAATGAGTTTGGAGTGATTTGGGTTTGAATTGGTTGGATTTGGGCCTCTTTGGTAAATGGGCCAATGTAGGTCAAATTGGGCTAAATTGGGCCAATATTGGGCTAGGGTTGAAATTGATGTAAAATTAATGTTGTGAAATGTTTATGGGAGTGTTTCAAAGAGGTTTTGACTTTGGTTGGGTTTTGATTTTGTGGTTTGGGCTTATTTGGGTTAGGTTTGGGTTTAGGTCAAAATTGGGCTTTTTGGTTTTGGTTTGAATTTGAGTGAGGTTTGGGTCCAAATTTTGGGCAAATTATGTTAGTGTTTTGTTTGTGGGGATGTTAGGGAAGGTTTAGAAAAGGTTTGGGGTTAATTGGAGTTGAATTGGGTTAGTTTGGACTAAGTTTGGGTCATGTGTCCAAATTGGGCTTTAAGGTCAAAAGTGAAATTGGATTCAAATGCCAATCAAATTGGGCTTGCATTTGGTCTAGATTGGTTTTGGGGATGTTGGATTGAAGTTTAGAATTGAATTGGACCAGAATTTGGGTCAATTTGGTAGGTTTGGTTTAACATTGGGTTCATTTTGGGTTAAAATGGGTCAAATTGGGGATTTTAACAAAAGTGGAGTAAATTGACAATATTGGCTCATGGTGTAGTTGAACAAAATGGAAGTGGGAATATTTGGGATTTTCTGGAATTTTTTTGGAATTTTCTGAATTTTTGTATTTTTTGGCTAAGAGGGGTATTTTATGTATTTGGAGGGTATTGGGAGGTATTTTTGGAATTTTTGGTATTTTTGGCTATGAATGATCAATTTGAGTAATGTGGGAATTTTGGGTATTGGTCTTGAGGAATTTTGGGTATTTGGAGATTTTTTTGAAAAATTTGGGTAATTTCAAGGGTTTTGGGTAGGCTAGGCGGGTGTAGGGTCCCCGGGGTCAAAAATTGAGAATTTGGAAAATTGAAGATTAGGTAAATGTAAGTGGAATGAAATAATTTTGGTTGATCCATGAAGCCATATCAAGCCCACATGAGCAATGAAGGGACTCATTTGAGGCATTCACTATGATGTTCCTAACCCTCTTAGCCAGGGGCTTAGGGGTTAAGGTCCATCCATATGAATTACCTACATGAGTCAAGGAGTCAAGTTGGGTATGGGTGCGGTTTTAGGAGGTGTTTGAAAGTGTAGTGTATAAGTGTAGTGTGTGTGTAAGTCAGCCTTTCACCAGACCAGGCCACCCAGGGCAGTCCTAAGGCCAAAAAGTCCTATAGGAACTCATCCTTTAAACTTCCGCATTTGATTTCAACCCTCTAGGTGATTAGGGGTCTACAATCAAGTTTGTGGAGTTTGCAGGGAGTTAAGAAGTGGTTTGAATTTCTAGGTGGTGGGTTCCACTTCTAGTCCTCTAAGATAGTCAAAGTAAAAGCCTAAGGCTAGATCCTAAGTACTAAAGAGAGAAGAGAAGACCTCATCAAAAATGTGGTCAACAGCCTACAGGACAACTTTTAGGACTCCTACTCAGTCTACACCTTATGCTTTAGTGTACGGGTCCGAGGCCGTCTTGCCCCTGGAAGTTTTGTTTCCGTCACTCCGAATTGCAGTTGCAGAAAAGATCACAATAGAAGAAAATGCCAGACTACGACTGGAAGAATTGCAAAGCTTGAAAGGGAAAAGACTTTCCGCACAGCAGAATTTGGAACTGTATCAAGCCAAGATGATCCAGGCCCATGATAAATTTGTCCATCCTAGGACATTCAAAGTTGGTGACTTAGTTCTTGTTCTCAGAAGACCTATTCTTGCACATCACAAGATAGGTGGTAAATTTGAACCAACATGGGAAGGGTCGTTCGTGGTCGAGACAGTCTACTCGGGAGGTTCCTACCAATTGGTGAATTGCCGTGGAGAGCGACCTATGCTTCCAATCAATGGACGGTTTTTAAAGAAGTATTACACAACCTGATGTTTCGATGGGTGGCCTCTAAAATAGAATCTTATCCCTAGAAACACGGGTGAAGTAATCATTTTGTGACTGGGTCCGAACCCAAAGCAAAATAAAATGGATGATAAAAAAAATCTCATCAACAAAAATGTTTAAAAAGAAAACATGGGAAATCATAATAATAAAATGTCAATTCTTCCTTATAAATCCATTCATTCCTGATATTTCCTCATCCCTTCCTACATCGTTTAAATTTAAAAGAAGTGAACAAATTTTTTTCTAAGTGTTTTTCTTATTATTCTTGTTCTTAGTACAGCCCCTGATCCTTTCCTTATTTTCTGCAAGGAAATGTCGAACGGGCGGTTGGTTCTAAACTTTAGAAATGGTGTGAGTCTAGCACTTGATGAAAAGAGGGTGAGGGATGGAGCAGTGATAGAGATTGGCTCAGACTTCACACCAGCCGGCTTACAATACGAAGAAAATGATTGGATCCCAGTTGATCGAGAAGAACTTCACAGCCAAACAGTGATGAAAATGGGTGGCCCGAGCTGCCAATCTAGCAACAAGAAAAGAAAAACAAACGCCACGCATGCAACCGGAGAAGATAGGAAAATTAAATCCGTAGTTGCCACAGCAGAGAGTAGGCTTGTCAGCGCCTTGCCCGTAAAAATTCCAGGAGTAAGGGGAGCTACTCTCACTGCTACCTGTCGGCATATTTTTAGGTTATGTGTTTTATTTTGAAAAGGGGTCGCCTAACAGAAGTTGTCGGCGAATTTTGAATTTAGTTTAGATAAATAATTTGAAAAGTAGTATTTGATTTTGAAAATAATTTTAAGTTTGAAAAATTTTAAGATATGAAATCAAACTGATCTCACATCCCAAATAGTTTATATAAACGAACACCACACCACAAACCGTGTATCTATCCCTAAGGATAGACACACTGCTTGATGGTGGGGCTCCATTAAATAAACTAGAAGATTTGTGACATCCGTTTGGTCTACGAACCAATTTTATAAGCCGACAAGTTCCCCTGCTTAATATGAAAGCATTAAACAGGGGTTTATATTACTCAGGTTCTTTAAAATTCCCTATAAGGGCAAGCCCCTATAGTTAATTACATCTTAAGTGACGGGAATCACCTAAGAAAACTCTCGATAATAATCAATAATTCTGCTCTCAAGAATTTCAAAGTTTAAGTTTTCAAAGGATTGAATTTTGGAATTTCAATAGGGAATGGATCAAATTTGAAAACATTTTGTTTTGGGAATTCAAAGGAAGAAAAGTAGGAGAAATCACAGATTCGAAGTGAACTTCGGTGATTTCCCGACTATCCTATTGTTTGGCTTGAATTTAGGAAAGTCTTAATGTCTATTTAATGTTTCGATTTTGTCAATTTTAATTAATTAGGGCTTATATTTATATGATAGAATCATACAAACAGCCTTGAAGATGTGAGGGTTTATGTCGTATCAGACGACTACCTCAGAATCCTAAGACTGGTTAGGGCTTAATTTGCAATGCAAATGCCTAACGAAGAGTTGAAACTTTATGTTGCACTAGGCAAACTACCTCGAAGTCCTATGGCATGGTTATTTAATTCTAAGAAAGCTTTGCTGAAGTAGACCCAAGTTTTGCTGGTGACGATAGCCGTACTGCCCACCATGCTCCAAGCTTCTTGTTATTGCAGAGGTTTAGTTTTAGAAATTATAAATCAGGAGATGAGAAAAGTGTTTTGGTTTAGAGAAAATCTTAATTTCCAAGTGTTTTCAATATTTTAATTAAAACAAATCTTAAAGTTGATTATAACGACACCGGTTAAGATCCCACGGTTCCATCCTTCCGGCATCATTATTTTTATCGGATTCACTTAGTCCGGATGAATTTGCTAAACTCAATCGAATGAGTTCCACACTTTCATTTAGACCGTGGGAAATCCCGTTAGCAACACGTAGGTTACATCATCCGAGGTATTCCCGATCATCCAACATGACATTTTAATTTAGTTGTAATTGTAGTTTTGTGTTCTGTTTGTGATTAAATTTTGAGTTGTTTTATATTTTGAAATGTTGTGGCGGTGAATTTTATCTTGCAATAACTTTTAACTTAGTTTTGGTTTCAGTTTTAGGGACTATCCTAAAGGTGTGGGTTTTCATGCAACAATTGTTTATCATGCAAGAAAAGTAAGTGTAATGCGGTTAAATAAATTGCAATAATGTAAATTGCAAGAAAGTAAATTGCAATAAAATAAAAGCGTACACTGGAGGGTCTTCCCGTCATCCCAAGCTGCACTTAAAACACAATTAGAATATTTAAGCAAGTTCCTAGGTAAAGCTAAGGGAAGGGTTATGGTTTTCTACCAAATTCCTAATCCTATAGCTAGTCATTTCCTATGACGTCTAGGTTCCTTGTGTTTTTGTTTGAAGACGATTTTCTTCATCAAAGAACAATTAAGTTCAATTGTTCTTATGAACATCCTATCATATCGAGGAAGTGTTTAAGGCAAATCTTAAACATCTTTTCAATATTTCTAAGATTGTTTTAAGTCCAAATGAATTCAATTACACAATTGAATTAATCGTCCGAGGTTTAGTTAAGTTTTGTTATTATCTTACTCGATGAATCGGGATGTTTGAATGTCCTATAAGTGAAGTAACATTTCATTTAATATTCTGTTTAGGAGTTATGACAACTAAAGCTTTCGAGGGTAAATTTGTGATTTAGTTTGAATTCAATTAATGGGTTTAAATTTGGAATAGTGTTCAATTTGCTTTATATTTAATTTCTTTCTGTTTTAAGTGATGTTATTTAATTCAATTTAATTTTAAATTTAATTTAATTTAATTTAGTTTTAATTTAATTTAATTCAATTTAATTCAATTTAGTTTGATTTGATGTTAAATTAATTTAATTTGATTTGATTTAATTTCCTTTAATTTAATTTAATTTGATTTAATTTTAATTTAATTTAATTTAATTTAATTTGATTTAAATTTAATTTAATTTAATTTTATTTAATTTGTTTTAACTTAATTTAATTTAAATTTGATTTTATTTATTTAATTTAATTTAATTTAATTTATTCATTTAATTTTATTTAATTTGTTTATTTAATTTACTTCAATTTATTCTTTAATTTAATTTTACTTTTAATTTTAATTTAATTTAATTTTATTTAATTTAATTTAATTTAATTAATCTTTAATTTAATTTAATTTGATTTAATTTAATTTAATTTAATTTACTTAATTTAATTTTATTTTTAACTTTAATTGGAATTTTAAAAGAGTTTAATAATTTAACTTTAGTTTAATGATTAAGTCTTTTAATATTTTAAATTTGAGTTATCATTTTAATTAAGAATTGAATATTAATGAGATGATTAATTTAGGGATTTTTAAATTAAAAAATAAATCTCTTCCCAACAATATCCCTATTTTAATAATTCCAATTTTATTATTCTTCCCAAATTTAATCAATTATTTAATTAAGGTTTAATTATTTTAAATTGCTTAATGGGTTTCTACCCTTTATTTATTTAAGTTTCAATCATCTAAATCAGATTAGGATCAAATATTTTACTTGTTAATTTTTTATTAAACCTAAAGTTTTAATTAAGGATTAAAATTTTAATTACCATTTTGCCCTTCAAGCTTAATAATTTCATAATTCACTAAATTAAACTCAAATGAACTTGAAATTTTTATGTGACTTAACTCATATGTCAATAAAGACATGAGAGGAGAAAATGTGATTTTTCTGTATTTAATTTTTTTATATAATTATTTTTGGTACAAAATAGAAATTTCCAAGGAAAATTTAATAACATGACCAAGGGAAAGTTTCTGTCCTTAAGAAAATTAGGGGACATTCCTAATGACCAGAGGACCACTTGGACCAATTTTGGTGATTTTTTGAATTATATTATTTTTATTATAATTATTTTAAGTTTTGGAGTGTTAATTAATTTAAAAATAAAATAAATGTTGAAAAATGAATTTTATATTTTTTAAAATTCTCTCTGATATCAAGGAAACTAGAGAATCAATATTTGCAATTTTCTGATTTTTCTATGATTTATTATAATTATTCTAGTGAAAATGCTAGAAAAATACATTTTTTTAATTTTAAAATTACCCTAGAGCTTTAAAATTTAATATCTCATTAAATAGACCTAAGAATAATATGGGGTTTGTTCCTAAGTGATTAAAATTTAAAATGTGACATTTTGGTGAATTTTATTATTTTTATGATTTTTATTATTTTTTAATTATTAAAATATTAAAATAATGAAAAAAAATTAAATTTTTTAGAAAATTGAAATTTTAATTTTATTAAATTCCCCTGATATCAGAGAGGCTCCAAAACCAATTTGGTGAATTTTTGAAAGATATTTTGAAAGTTATGAATTTTTAAAGTTCAAATTGACTAAATGGCTTAATCAACCCATTTAGTAGGGCTAACCAAGTCCAATTGACCTCAAATTTTTATGGTGGGTTCCTCTGATCCTAAAGGTCAATGGAGAATTGATTTCAAGTCAATTTGATGTATGGTTTGCTCTAATTAATTAGGGATCCATTTTGGGTGTTTAAGCCAATTAGGGTTATTTTAAATGAACTAACTCAAAACCTATTTTTCCTAGGGTCCTCTGGTCATAAGGAACATCACCAAATTTTCCTAAAATTTATTTCACAACATGCTAATTATTGGAATTAAAATACTCAAAACAGTAACATGAATTTGAAAAATCAATAACTTTTCATAGGGATGGCCTCTGACTTTAGAAAATTCAGGGAATGTTCCCAAATTCAGAGGCTTCAAAAGCCCTATGGTCTCATGCCATGGTGAATTGTATACATGCATGGAGAATTAAAAATGTGCAGAGAGTAAATAAATTATTAAAAATAAAATACTTGATGAAATTAAATGATTTCTTTTCCACATTATTCTCCTCTGTTCACTGAGCAAGAGGGTATTTTTATTTTATTTTTATGATTTTCCTACACAAAGTTATGAATTTTCCAAGTTTAGGGAATTAAATAAATAGAAAAATACCCTAATTTTCTATTTATCCACGCGACACCGCGTCAACCTCGGTAGCTCCGAAACGCCGCGTGTCGCGCCCCCATTCGACGCCGCCATCTGACTCAGCGCTCCGGGTCCCACGGTTCACGTACCATCTCCTGGTCCGAAGCCATCCGAGCCATCCGTCCGCGCGTGTATTAAATGGACGGCATCCGTTCATCGTCCCCGAGCGTCCTCACCTGAGAGCCGTCCACACTAAATCCCTAATATCTCACTCGATACTCGATGGATTTTCATGTTCTTATGCTCTATGGATTCGTCTTGAGAAGACGAACACATCCATACGGTTTATATGGGATGAAATTTACTCAATAAAAATGGAGAATGTTCGGAAGCTCGGGAAGAAGAGTGAGGCCATACCTTTGCTCGGAGAAGTGTGGCTTCGATCCGAGGGTTGTTTCACCTTCGATTGGATCCCGACAAGCTCCGCATGAAGTCTCCCGGTCCGGTGAATTGCCTAGGTAGGATTTCGACCATAGCTCGATCACAAAGCTTGGAGGCCGGAGCAACCGGGTGGCCCGGAGATGGGGCTTTTGTCTGGTGGACACCTTCTCTTAGTCCGGTGAAGGTGTAGGACCAATCAATTTGGGGATTGGCTCACCGCGGAGAAGTGTCCTCGGTTTTAGGCTTGGATTTCAACTCGAAATCGAGCTCACAGAGAGGAAATGGCAGGGGGATTTCAGTGGGGATCAAATGCTCTATGTATGGGGAGTAGTCTGGAACAATTTTGGCAGAGTTTCCTTAAGGTTTGTTTCAACACCTCTCATGGCCGAGAGAGGTGGTGTTTAAATAGGAGAAGGTAGAGGGCCTCCCAGGGAGAGTTAAGGCTTGGGATCAGCTGCTTAGGTCAAGGGCAGAACAGCCATGGTGGCCATTGGGCATGGGGCATCTCAGCAAGGTAGAATCCCAAAGTTGGCTCACATGTGAGCTCTCGGCCATGGTGTTTTCCGGCGACCTGGTGGCTGGCCGGCCAGACATTGGTCACCATCTTGTTCAGGTGGGTGAGGGCTGAGACTTGGTGCAAGCAATTGGCAATTGTCATGTGTAAAGGCTTTGATCCAAAGTAGAATGGGGCATGGCTAGTTTTGAGTCTAAATGGGTCAATCCACCCATTTGGGCTTGGTGCACCCCTCAAGGTGGCTTTGGATGCTGTGGGGGATCAAAGGGATCAGCTGGTTTGGCATGGAGAAGTCTCCATCCAAATATATTTGGATTAAATTTAAGTTTAGGTGAATCATTATTAAGGCTAATGAGCTTTAGGGATTAAGGAAAGCCCTCCCTCTTCTTACCCAATATGGCATGGTGGAGTGTCCAAGGCTCTCATGGCTCACATGTGGCTCATGCATGGCTTCATGGCTCACCTTTGGCTTGGAAAAAGTTTCGTCAATTTCATAAAAATGGGTTTTAAGGATTTTGGATAATTTGGTGGAAATTTGGATGAAGCTTCATTTAGAATTATTTGATCATTGGTTTAGGACTTAGGGATGATTTTAATTGAAAGTATGATGAGGGGAAATGTCATATGGGCTTTGGGACCAATTTTGGGCCTTTGGATGTGGTAAAGGATGGGCTTTTAAAATGGTTTAAGGAATGGGCCTTTAAGTTTAAAAATGAATTTATGGATGGGAATTTTGTAAAGAGGTTGGGCTAAATAATTGTTGGGTTTAGCCCATGGATCTGTCATGAGTGACTTGAAGCAAATTGGGGGTGATTTGGGTTTGAATTGGGTTGAATTTGGGCTCTTTTGGTGAATGGGCCAATATAGGTCAAAGTGGGCCAAGTTGGGCCAATGTTGGGCTAGGGTTGAAATTTATGTAAAATTAATGTTGGGAAATGTTTATGGGAGTGTTTCAAAGAGGTTTTGACTTTTGTTGGGCTTTGATTTTGGGGTTTGGGCTCATTTGGGTTAGGTTTGGGTTTAGGTCAAAATTGGGCCTTCTAGCCTTAGGTTGAATTTGAGTGGGGTTTGGGTCCAATTTTTGGGCAAATCATGTTAGTGTTTTGCTTGTGGGGATGCTAAGGAAGGTTTATAAAAGATTTGGGGTTAATTGGAGTTGAATTGGGTGAGTTTGGGTTAGGTTTGGGTCATAGGTTCAAATTGGGCTTTAAGGCCAAAAGTGAAATTGGATCCAAATGTCAATCAAATTGGACTTGGATATGGTCTAGATTGGTGTTGGGAATTTTGAATTGAAGTTTAGAATTGAATTGGACCAGAATTTGGGTCAATTGGGTAGGTTTGGTTTGACATTGGGTTCACTTAGGGTTAAAATGGGTCAAATTGGGGGTTTTGACAAAAGTAGGGTAAATTGACAAAATTGGCCCATGGTGCAGTTGAATAAAATGAAATTGGGAATATTTGAGATTTTATGGAATTTTCTGGGAATTTTCTGAATTTTTGGGATTTTGGGTTAAGAGGGGTATTTTGGGTATTTGGAGGGTATTGGGATGTATTTTTGGAATTTTTGGTATTTTTGGGTATGGATGATCAATTTGAGTGATGTGAAAATGTTTGGGATTGATTTTGGGGAATTTTGGGTGATTTGGAAATTTTGAAAAATTTGGGTAATTTCAAGGGCCTTGGGTAGGTTAAGCGGGTGTAGGGTCCCGGGGGTCTAAAGTTGAAAATTTGGAAAATTGAAGATCGGGTAAATTTGAGTGGAATGAAATCATTTTGGTTGAGCCATTAAGCCACATCAAGCCCACATGAGCCATGAAGGGACTCATTTGAGGCATTCACTATGTTGTTCTTAACCCTCTTAGCCAAGGGCTTAGGGGTTAAGGACCATCCATGTGAATCACCTACATGAGTCAGGAGGTCAAGTTAGGTATGGGTGTGGTTTTAGGAGGTGTGTGAAAGTGTAGTGTATAAATGTAGTGTGTGTGTAAGTCAACCCCTTCTCCAGACCAGGCCACCCAGGGCAGTCCTATAGGAACTCATCCTTTAAACTTCCACATTTGATTTCAACCCTCTAGGTGATTAGGGGTCTATAGTCAAGTTTGTAGAGTTTGCAGGGAGTTAAGAAGTGGTTTGAATTTCTAAAAGGTGGGTCCCAATTCTAGTCCTCTAAGATAGTCAAAGGAAAAGCCTAAGGCTAGATCCTAAGTACTAAAAAAAAGAAGAGAAGACCTCATCAAAAATGAGGTCAACACTACCTAGCGAAGAAATAAGAGTCGTCGAATTTGTAAAATGCTAACCAAGTTAGCAGAAGATTAATATGAACAGACAGTGGATTATGTTAGTGCAAATGCTCCAAGGAGACTGGTTCGTCAAGAACAAGAAAGAAGAAAGTCGATTACAAGAAGGTCGGAACAGATAAAAGAGATACCAAGAAAAGCAGAAATAGAGTCGGTACCTCGACGCCGAGCATATGTACCGGATCCGAAAAGTCTTGTTGCGAAAGAAACCCCGGAGGATGTCCCTACGGAGACTATCCCCGAGGAGCCAAGACATGTAGAAGAACGTGCTGGGGTTGAGCTATACATCCCGCAGTATGTTACTAGACACCGAGGATTTCAGATAATACCAGAATACGAGCTGGAGAAAATGCAACTAGTTGAGAAAAAACCTTTGAGTACTTTGAAAGAATTAGAAACAAGAGGGTCAACATCTTGGAAGGCCTCGAGCTACATACAGATGTTTTCTCAGATTATGAGCAACAACAAATTGTGGACTGCATCCTGGAATTGCAAAAAATAGGTCGAGCTGGCCTCCTGAGAGAAAAGACATATTCAAAACCCCGAAGATGGATGCCCGGGAAGGGAAGAGTTACAATCCAATGCAGATGTTGCTAAAAGTTTGCTATAGACAGAAAAGGAAATCCACCAAGGATACTCCGTCCCAGTGAGGTGGATCCAATGCCAAGAGTCATCAAGAGAATGGTGAAAAGGATGATAACATGGAGGGTATCGCTCGCGTATCGCATACCCAACAGCTGCATTATCAACATCTACAAGGAAGGCGATTGCATACCACCACATATAGACCATCATGACTTTGTTAGACCATTCTACACAGTGTCATTCCTCAGCCAGTGCAACATCATGTTCGGATCTAACCACCGGATTGCAGGCCCCGGTGAGTTCCGAGGGCCAGTGGAGATACAATTACCTTTAGGTTCCGTCCTGGTGTTAAAAGGAAACAGAGCAGACATTGCGAAACATTGCATTCCAGGAGTGCCTGTGGAGCGGATCTCAGTTACTTTTAGAAGAATGGACGACAGAAAAATGCCTTACCACTTTCAACCAGATACAGAATTGGAGAGTCTCCAACCCTACGAGCTGTGAGTTACACAGGAAATAGCACTCCTCCAATGCACATCCATGCGGCATTCCTGCCAAGGGTGGCTTGGAAAGTGATGTTATTGCCCATTTTTCTTACTATTCAGACATGGATTTTTGACAGAAGCTTTTGGATGGATCAACAAGAATCTTATATAGTCCGTTTTGGATTTACATGGATTGCATGAGATATTAAATTTCTGAGGAAAATTTCATCATGACTAGTTCAAGTTCTATGATGTTGTTTCAGCAAGTTGGAATGAAAATGACTACATCATATTTTGCCTTCACCTCTTTTTGTGCAAATTGACTTTGAACGAAGAACAAAAAAGAAAAAGAAAATAAATGAAGATTTCTCTAAAAATCTGAATATTAAAATGATCTTTAAAATTCACATGAATATTAAATAAACAATAAAAAAAGGGATCGTTAAAGGACAAAGAAAATGAATATAAATCTCAAATTGAATTCCGATCTGAATCCTCTGATTTGAATCTTTCAGTTCTTCTCTCAATCAAAATCTATTTGAAACTCTTTTGAAATTTGAATACTTTCCTCGACTTATTGCTAAGTCAAGTCTTTTCAGCTTGGTACACTTACCAGCTCCTTTCAATTCTCATTCTTCTGTGTATTAGAGGATCGACTAGTTCTATTGACATGGAGCCACGAACTTTGTTTGATTTAGTTCTGATGGCATGGGATTGGGTCCCTCTTCATATAGATAAATATTCGAGATTGGAACCAGTTTTCATTTCTCATTAAAATTTCTGAGACTGGTACCTAAATTTCAGTTCTCTTCCTTCGATGTCGGTACCTAAATTTCAACTCTCATTCGAGATCGATACCTAAATTTTGATTCTCTTTCAAATTGATACCTAAATTTCAATTCTAAATTTTGAGACTGGTACCTAAATTCCAGTTCTCTTCCTTCAAAGCCGGTACCTAAATTCCGACTCTCATCCGAGATCGATACCTAAATTTCGATTCTCTTTTGAATTGATACCTAAATTTCAATTCTAAATTCCGAGACTGGTACCTAAATTCCAGTTCTCTTCATTCGAGATCGATACCTAAATTTCGACTCTCTTTTGAATTGATACCTAAATTTCAATTCTATATTCCGAGACTGGTACCTAAATTCCAGTTCTCTTCCTTCGAGGTCGGTACCTAAATTCTGACTCTCATTCGAGATCGACACTTAAATTTCGATTCTCTTTCGAATTGATACCTAAATTTCAATTCTAAGTTCCAAGACTAGTACCTAAATTTCAGTTCTCTTCCTTCGAGGTCGGTACCTAAATTCTGACTCTCAATTGAGATTGATACCTAAATTTCGGTTCTCTTTTGAATTGATACCTAAATTTTAATTCTAAAATTTTCGAGACTGGTACCTAAATTCCAGTTCTCTTCCTTCGAGGTCGGTACCGAAATTACGACTCTCATTTCGAGATCAGTACCTAAATTCTGACCCTCATCCTCTACAATTAATACTTAAATTCTAATTCTCACTCCGAGGCTGGTACCTAAATTCCAGTTCTCTTCACAAATCCCGAGGTTTAAACCTAGGTATCAATCCTCATTTCAAATCCAAATTTCAAACTTAAAATTTCCTTAATGGATTTTAAATTAAACTTCAATCGAAATCAAAACTCACAAATTAAAACTTGAAATTTAAAAGTAAAATAAAATCTAAATCAAATTTCCCAGATCTTGTGATTTGGAGCTCACCTCCTTCCCTTTCCCTAGCGAGAGTTCAGGAATCTCCAGTATTGAAAATATACCTGATACTCCCCAGCGGAAATTCTTCTACTTCGTCCTAAGTTTTTCACTTGGACATCTGTCTTGGTTTTGTTGATCTCTTCAGTCAACGCCAATACGCGCGGTGTTAATTGTTAGCACACCACACCTATTGGGGGTGCATTTGTTGACCTCAATTTTGGTGAGGTCTTTTGCTTCTCTCTTTAGTACTTAGGATCTAACCTTAGGATTTTCCTTTGACTAATCTCAGAGGACTAGAAATGGAACCCACCATTTACAAATTCAAACTACTTCTTAACTCCCTGCAAACCCCACAAGCTTGATTGTAGACCCCTCATCACTTAGAGGGTTGGAATCAAATGTGGAGGTTAAAAGGATGAGTTCCCTATAGGACTCTTTGGCCTTAGGACTACTCTGGATGGCTTGGTCAGGTGAGGGTTGACTTGCACATACACTAAACTCTCACACACATTCCAAGTCTTAAAACCACAATCTCACGCAACTTGACTTCCTGACTCATGTAGGTAATTCACATGGATGGTCCTTAACCCCTAAGCCCCTGGCTAAGAGAGTTAGGAACAACATAGTGAATGCCTCAATTGAGTCCTCTCATGGCTCATATGGGTTTAATATGGCTTCATGGCTCAACAAAATTGATTCCATTTTGCTCAAATTTGATCAATCTTCATTTTTCCAAAATTTCAATTTTTGACCCCCCGGGCCCTACACCTAATGAACCTACTAAAAGCCCTTGAAATTACCAAAAATTTACAAAATCACCTAAATTACCCAAAATTCCTCAAAATCAATCCTAAACATTTCCCCCACTCAAATTGATCATCCATAGCCAAAAATAGCAAAAATTCCAGAAGTACCCCCCAATACCCTCCAAATACCCAAAATGCCCTTCTTAGCCCAAAAATCTAAAAATTCAGAAAATTGCCAAAAAAATTTCAGAAAATCCCAAATATTCCCAATTTCATTTTGATCAACTACACCATGGGACAATTTTGCCAATTTACCCCACTTTTACCAAAACCCCTAATTTGACCCATTTTAAAACCAAGTAAACCTAATGTCAAATCAAACCACTTCAATTGACCTCAATTTTTGTCCAATTCAATTCTAAACTTCAATTCAACATCCCCAATATTAATTTAGACCAAATCCAAGTCCAATTTGGTTGACATTTGAGCCCAATTTCAATTTGAAGCTTAAGGCCCAATTTTGGCCCATGACCTAAACCTAGCTCAAACCCATCCAATTCAACTCCAATTGGCCCCAAATCTTTTCTAAAATCTTCCTAACACCCCCATAAACAAAACACTAACTTGATTTTCCAAAATTGGAACATAAACTCCACCCAAACCTAACCTAAAACCAAAATTCCTTAAATTGACCTAAGCCCAAACCTAACCCAAATGGGCCTAAATCCCAAAATTAGAGCCCAACCAAAGTTGAAAACTCTTTGTGACACTCCCATGAACATTTCTCAACATTAATTTTACATAAAATCCAACTTTAGCCCAACCTTAACCCAAGTTAGCCCAATTTGGCCCACTTTGGCCCCTTTAACTAAAAAGCCCAAACGCAACCCAATTCTACTCCAAATCAGACCAAATTGATTTCAAACCATTCATGAAACATCCCTAAACCAATTGCAACATTTATTTGACATGGTCCTTCACAAAATTTTCACCCAAAAACCCATCCTAAAATCTAAAAGCCCACTTCCCTAAATCACTTTAAAAGCCCATCTAAAACCATTTCAAAGAGCCCAAAATCTATCTTAAAGCCCATATGACATCTTCATTTGCCACTCATTTAATCAAAGTCATTTCCTAAGTTCCAATCCCATCATCAAATGATTCCAAATCAAGCCTCATGCCAAATCACCCCTAAATGCCAAAAATCCCAAAATCCCTTTCTCATGCAGGTATGCTAAGCCATTCCCAAGCCATGAGCAAGCTTTGAAGCCATGCACAAGCCATATGAAGCCATGGGAATCACTTTACACATCATCATACCATTAATTGCAAAAGGAGAAGCCTCTTTTAAACCCCCTTAAAAAGATTTTAACCCATTTAATGCTTCACCTTAATCCATGATTAATCCAAATATTCATGGATGGTGACTTCACTACCCTTTCCTAGCTGAATCATCTGACCTCCCTCAGCCCAAATCAGTCCCTTGGTGGATGCACCAAACCCAAATACATGAGTTGACCAAAATCAAGCCAAAATGACCCTTACCCCATGCCATTTTAAGCAAAGCTTCTTACACATGGCAATAGCCAATTGCTTGCACCAAACCCCAGCCCTGACCTCACTGGTCAAGATGGTGACCAATGCCTGGCCGGCCAGCCACCACAGTCGCTGGAAAATGCCATGGCCAAAAGCTTCACGTGAGCCAAACTTTCCAATTCCCCCTTGATGACTTGTCTCAACCCAAATGGACAGCATAGCTGTTCTTCTCCTCCCCTGAGCAGCTGATCCGAGCCTCCAATTGCCCCTGGGAAGTCCTCCAGCCATGCCTATTTAAACACCACCACCTCTCGGCCAAAAGAGGAGTTGAACCAGACCTTAAGGAAACTCTGACAAAATCATTCCAGACCCTCTCCGTACATAGCAGAACTTGATCCCCGCTGAAATCCAGCCTCTAAAACCCTCTATGTAAGCTCAATTTCGAGTTGAAAATCCACCTAAAAATAGGACACTTCACCACAAGCGAGCTAATCTCCAAATTGATTAGTCCTACACCTTCACTGCGACCAAGAGGAGAAGTTCCCCAAGCAAAAGCCCCGTCACTGAGCCGACCATTGCTTCCGACCTCAAAGCTTTGTGATCGACCTTGGTCACTTTCATACATGCACAATCGCCTGCAGCCAGGAACTTCATCTGGAGCTTGCATGGACTCAATCGAAGGTGACACAACTCTCAGATCGAAGCTTCACTTCTATGAGCGAAGGTATGAACTCACTCTTCCTCTCGAGCTTCCAGTGATTCTCCATTTTGTTTAAGTTAATTTCATAGCCTATAAACCGTATGGATGTGTTCGTCTCTTCAAGGCGAATCCATAGAGCATAAGAACACGAAAATCCATTGAGAATCGAGTGAGATCTTAGGGTTTTAGTGTGGACGGTCATGGGTGCACACCAGTTGTAGACGATGACCGGGAGCCGTTGGATTGCGCGTGTATCGAGCAGATGGTTTAGATTGCGTCTGACCAGGGAATGTTACATGAACTGTGGGCCCCTGGAGCGCTGAGTCGGATGGCAGCGTTGAATAGGAATGCGCTGCGTGGGCTTTCAGAGCTGCCGATGTTGCGCTGGCGCCGCGTCGATAAGTAGATAAATAGGGTATTTTTGAATTATTTAAATGCACAGAACTTCAAAAATCCATATCTTTGCATAGAAAAATCACAAAAATAAAATAAAAATACCCTCTTGCTCAGTAAATAGAGGAGAATATTGTGGAAAAGAAATCAAATTAACTAAATGAGTATTTTATTTTTAATAATTTATTTACTGATTTCAGTATTTTGATTCTTCATTTGCATAGACAATTCACCATGGCATGAGACTATAGGGCTTTTGAAGCCTCTGATATGGGGAATATTCCCTGAATTTTTCAATGTCATAGGCCATCTCTGTAAAAAGTTATTGAATTTTCAATTTCATGTCACTGTTTTAGGTATTTTAATTTTAGTAATTAGCATGTTGTGAAATAAATTCTAGGAAAATTTGGTGATGTTCCTTAGGACCAGAGGACCCTATGAAAAATATATTTTGAGTTAATTCATTCATAATAACCTTAATTGGCCTAAACCCCTAAAATTGAATTTGAATTAATTAAGGATAACCACACACCAAATTAACTTGAAAGCAATTCTTCACTGATTTTCAGGATCAGAGAGACCTCACATAAAAATTTGAAATCAATTGGACTTGATTAACCCTATCAAATGGATTAATTAAGCCTCATAAGCAAAATGGAACTTTAAAATTTCATAACTCCAAAAATACTTTTCAAAAATTCACAAAAATGGTTTTGGGGCTTCTCTGATATTAGGGGAGTTTAGGAAAATCAAAATCAGAATTTTCTAAAAAAGTTGATTTTTTATAATATTTTAATATTTTAATAATAAAAAATAATAAAAATCATAAAAATATTAAAAATCATAAAAATGTCACATTTTGATGCCTAATCACTTAGGAACAAACCAAATATTTTTCCTAAGTCCCTAGGGTCAGAGAGATATTAAATTTTAAAGGCTTAATGTTTTTTTTTTAATATTAAAAAATGAGTTTTTAACCTTTTTCACTAAAATAATTCCAATAAATCAAAGAAAAATCAGAAAATTATAAAATTTATTTAACTGAACTCCTTGAGGTCAGAAAGAATTAAGAAAAATATAAAATCTATTTTCCTTAGAGGACTAGAGATGGGGTAGGTCCCTTCTCTAGTCCTCCAAGATAGTCAAAGGAAAAGCCTAAGGCTAGATCCTAAGTACTAAAGAGAGAAGAGAAGAACTCATCAAAAATGAGGTCAACACTAAGATTCTTTTTGAATCCTAAGCTTCTCCTACATTTCATCCTTTGGACTCCTGAAAATAACTGTTCCAAATTTGATCCATTCCCTATTGAAATCTCCAAAATTCAATAATTTGAAAACCTTAAACTTTGAAATTCTTGAGAGCAAAACCACTGATCATTATCGAGAGTTTTCTTAAATGATTCCCGTCATTTAAGATGTAATTAACTATAGGTGCTTGCCCTTATAGGGAACTTTAAGAACCCATGTAATATAAACCCTGCTTAATTTCTTTGTATTAAGCAGGGGAACTTGTCGGCTTATAAAATTGGTTCACAGACCAAACGGATGTCACAAATCTTGTAGTTTATTTATTCGAGCCCTATTATCAAGCAGTGTGTTTATCCTTCGGGATAGATACACGGTTTGTGATGCGGTGCTCGTTTATATAAATTATTCGGGATGTGAGATCGGTTTGATTTCATATCTTAAAACTTTCAAATTTAAAATCATTTTCAAAATCAAATACTACTTTCTAAATTATATATATATATTTAAATTAAATTTAAAATCTAAAATTTGCCGACAATTTCTGTTAGGCGACCCCTTTTCAAAAATAAAACACACAAACCTAAAAATATGCCGACAATTTCTGGCGACTCCGCTGAGGACTAGTTCCTCTCTCCATTTTGATCAGATGGTTTTGCTTTCATAAATCGATAGCAAGTACATGTCCCTAGTGGACCAAAATATTATTATTCCGTTGAAATACCACGTTCATTTCTGTCTTGAACTGGTATAGTCAACTCTCTCGGATTTAGGAACCACTGTTTAGACACCCCTAAACAGAGAGGTTTCGAGATCCTTTTACCTCTTTTCTAAGGTGGGGTGGACCCCCAATAGGTGTTAGTTTAGGAGTGGTCCTTCGAGTTGAGAAGTCTTGCATAAGACTTTCTCTTCCTTTCCAATTCTAAATCGGGCCCTTTACCTTTTATACAACCCTTTTTCCTTTAATCGTTTTGTTTCTAACAAATCAACCTCCTAATAAACAATCTCTTTTAAAAATCATAAATACACGAAGATAAACGAAAATGTGTTCGAACTCTTTCTTTTTCTTCCTAAACTTTACGACAGAAAGAAGCATAATTCGGGACTGACATTCAGAATCTTCCCTACAGAAAATGACTGCCCCAAAGCTAATCTTCTCCTTCACCAATGGAATGGACTTCTCCGTTTACAAGGATGAGCTGCCCGATAATGGGATCATCCATTTCGAACAAGGATTTGGTAACACAGATGTTAAGTTCACTGATGTCACTCTCTTCACACTAATGGACAAAGTGTCAGAAACTGAAAAGCCCGTGATTGAGTTCAATCTAAAATCGACTCAAGAATTCCCTCCCCTACAAAGGATTCCAGCATAAAGGAGTACTACTGCTCATAGAGGACTGTTGTCTCTACCCCCACCGGTCTAGTCATTTCCGCACCTACCCCGACTTCTGTCAAACTGAAAGGGAAGGAAATCCAAGTTTGTGATGAGCCTGTCACCGTAGAGGGTACAGATTTTGCTATAATACCAGCTGTTTTTGAGATTGGGTCCAGTTCGAGAATTACACACCTAACTCAGACTCAAAGGAGAAATAGAAGAAGAAAGATCGCCAAGAAAGCCAGAGCTGTTGAAGTTGCTTTTCTAGAAGAAATTCCTGAGGAAAGAGAAGAACTGCCTGAGTTTATACCTCTGTTGGAAGGGAGCAGGTTTCACCCTCTCACTGCCGCATTAGATGAAGAGAATGTCCGTAAGATCTCTGCTGCATTACCCCGACCTGCGTACTACAACTATTACATAAGGAAAAGGGATAAGACTACGCCATTGACTCGACTGCAAGCTGTGATAGAAAGATTGGCGAAGAAAGAAAGATGCCCTGTGTCAGAAATCTTAAGAAGGATAGGACAGGTGCCAGCTAAATCCCACCTCAGACCATGAATAGAGCCTGTTGCTGCCACAGAGAAACTAAAGAAGAAGATAAAAGCCAGTCCACCCGTTGTTGTATCGAGTCTACAAATTAGGTAGGATACCACCTTCCAGCATATAGCCGACAGACCATCCGATCCTAGGCTTCCGGCTGCAAGAAGGATGGTCTGGAGACCTACTACTGGCGAGTTAAGACCAAAATAATGCCCTGAGAAGAAAAGTCTCGTCAGGAGACTTGAATCAGAAGAAATTTCTACTTCAATAAAGGGGACTCCTGGGAAGGAAGTTCAACAACCGTCGCAAGACGACTGCGAGACCGTACAGAAAAGGCCATTAGAGGATGCCATGGATAAGTTAAGGACCGACATCCGATGGTTAGCAAAAGAAAGAGAAGAAGAATTAGGAGATGAAGTTGACTCATCAGAATTCATGGATTAGGAGTATGCCGAGATCAACAAGGTTGAGACACCAGCATCGTCAGCTTCACAAGGTGCTCCGGCAGCTGCGGAAAGAGATGAACCAGAGGTGTTAAGAGTACATATTCAGGATGGAGATGACACAATTTCCTAAATGGCAAAGAGAATGGAAGAGATGGCTGCTGCCTTAGCCACTCTCCAGAGTCAGGTACAGCCTCAGAAAGAGACACCCCCATAAATTATCCATATTGCAGATGGAGGAAAAGAAATCACATCCGTCAACGGAGACGAACAACCAAAGAAAGATCCTACACAAAGCATGATTTCAGAAAAGGACATTAAGAGCATGGTAGAACAACAGGTGCAAGAGGCCCTAGCACAATCTAAGAGTGGAGCATCTATTCAGACGGGTAGACATTACCCCGAGGAGTTCGATGCAGTCCAATACCCGAAAGGCTTCGTACCACCTTTGTTTAAGACTTTTGATGGAACGCGAAACCCCCGGCAGCATGTTGCACATTTTCGTACTAGTTGCTGCAATGCCGGTGGGAGTGACGCTTTACTCTTCCTACAGTTTGTCAGCAGTTTATCAGGGATTGCCTTCGACTGGTACGCAAAATTGCCAAACGGTTCAGTAAAGACCTTTTCAGAACTAGAGAATCTCTTCGTTAAACGATTTGTCGGGGCTCAGCACCACATCACTATCGGTGATCTAGTGGTGGAGCAACAAAAGCCGAACGAGACTTTAGTGGATTACATACTTCGATGGAGAAACTTAAGCATGAAGTGTGAACCACAGCTTCAAGAACAAAATGCGGTCGACATCCTACTTAAAAGTATCCATGGACAGATAGCAATTCTCCTTATAGGATTTACAATCAAGATTGAGAAGTTGCTTAGCAAGGCCGGGAGCTTGCAAGAAGAGGCAAAACATCTATGTTTCGTGGACAAGACCGATAAGAAGAAACCCGTGAAAACATTTGAAAAGAAATCCGGAATCGTCGCGGCAGTAGGTAAGGGCAAGCAGCCAGTTCAGATACAGTTAGAGCGGCCACAGCCTAGTTATCAACCACCACAACGGACTTATCAGCAACCTCAGCAGGGCTATCAGCAACCTCAGCAAGGCTATCAGCAACCTCGTCCGAGCTATTAGTCGCCTCAGCATTATGAACAACTGCCTCATTCATCGCGTACCTTAAGAGAACTCCTAAATAATGAATATCCATTCAAAGCTGAAGTAGTAACAAAGATGTTCTGCAGCTTAATGAAAACACCAGATTTTCAGCTGCTAGAGCCCAAGAGGCTGGAGGAAGTCAATAAGAAAGATCATCCAAACTATTTCCCTTACCACCAGATGCTCAGACACAAGATAGAGGATTGCATCACTTTCAAGAGTTGGCTTGATGACAATCTCCGGAAAGGGAACATAACGATCCCAAAGGAATACGTGAAGGAATCCCAGAAAGGAGGTTCCGTCAATGTTATTTCAACGGATCCTATTGTTCCTATAAACCCTTACGCGACTGATGATGGATGGAGTACCGTCTGGACAAAGCCTTCAAAGAAAATTTTGGGTCACATCCATACCGCTTCGGTACACGCTTCAACTCAAAGTTTGAAACCTGTCGAGTCGGCACTATCACTCGCGATTGAGGAACCGCCCCAGGAGGAGGAGAAGATCTTGGAAGAAAAGAAGACCGAGGCTCCGAAGGGTAGACTAGGGGCTGCTTATCCTAAGATGGTTATTTCCGATTCAGGGAAGAAATCCCTCGAACTCCTGACTCTGTATGATTATCTGCTAGCCCCGGCAGGATCTTATAATGATAAGGGTTATGGCGTTGGCTAAGTTTTGACTGTTTCTAACGATTACGTAACTAGCGACAACCGACTTAATCTGGATCTCGATTCCAATACTGTTGACCTCATTTTTGATGAGGTCTTCTCTTCTTCGTTTTAGTACTTAGGATCTAGCCTTAGGCTTTTCCTTTGACTATCTTAGAGGATTAGAATTGGGATCCACCATCTAGAACTTCAAACCACTTCTTAACTCCCTGCAAACCCCACAAACTTGACCGTAGACCCCTAATCACCTAGAGGGTTGAAATCGAAATGTGGAAGTTTAAAGGATGAGTTCCTATGGGACTCTTTGGCCTTAGGACCGCTCCCGGGTGGCCCGGTCGCAGTGAAGGGGCTGACTTACACACACACTACACTTATACACTACACTTTCACACACCTCCTAAAACCACACCCATACCTAACTTGACCTCCCGACTCATGTAGGTGATTCACATGGATGGTCCTTAACCCCTAAGCCCTCGGCAAGAGGGTTAGGAACAACATAGTGAATGCCTCAAATGAGTCCCTTCATGGCTCATGTGAGCTTGATGTGGCTTCATGGCTCAACCAAAATTATTTCATTCCACTCAAATTTACCCAATCTTCAATTTTCCAAATTTTCAACTTTTTACCCCCGGGACCCTACACCCGCCTAACCTACCCAAAGCCCTTGAAATTACCCAAATTTTCCAAAATCACCTAAATTACCCAAAATTCCCCAAAATCAATCCCAAACATTTCCACATCACTCAAATTGATCATCCATACCCAAAAATACCAAAAATTCCAAAAATACCTCCCAATAACCTCCAAATACCCAAAATACCCCTCTTAACCCAAAATCCCAAAAATTCAGAAAATTCCCAGAAAATTCCAAAAAATCCCAAATATTCCCAATTTCATTTTGTTCAACTACACCATGGGCCAATTTTGTCAATTTACCCTACTTTTGTCAAAACCCCCAATTTGACCCATTTTAACCTTAAGTGAACCCAATGTCAAACCAAACCTACCCAATTGACCCAAATTTTGGTCCAATTCAAATCTAAACTTCCATTCAACATTCCCAACACCAATCTAGACCAAATCCAAGTCCAATTTGATTGACATTTGGATCCAATTTCACTTTTGGCCTTAAAACCCAATTTGGACCCATGACCCAAACCTAACCCAAACTCACCCAATTCAACTCCAATTAACCCCAAATCTTTTCTAAACTTTCCTTAGCATCCCCACAAGCAAAAAACTAACATGATTTTCCAAAAATTTAGACCCAAACCCCACTCAAATTCAACCCAAAGCTAAAAGGCCCAATTTTGACCTAAACCCAAACCTAACCCAAATGAGCCCAAACCCCAAAATCAAAGCCCAACCAAAGCCAAAACCTATTTGAAACACTCCCATAAACATTTCTCAACATTAATTCTACATCAATTTCAACCCTAGCCCAACATTGGCCCAACTTTGCCCACTTTGACCTATATTGGCCCATTCACCAAAAGAGCCCAAATTCAACCCAATTCAAACCCAAATCACCCCCAATTTGCTTCAAGTCACTCATGACACATCCATGAGCTAAACCCAACAATTATTTGGCCCAACCTCTTTACAAAATTCCCATCCATAAATTCATTTTTAAACTTAAAGGCCCATTCCTTAAACCATTTTAAAAGCCCATCTTTTACCACATCCAAAGGCACAAAATTGGTCCCAAAGCCCATATGACATTTCCCCTCATCATACTTTCAATTAAACTTAATACCTAAGTCCTAAATTCATCATCAAATCATTCCAAATCAAGTTTCATACAAATTTCCATCAATTTACCAAAAATTCCTAAAATCCATTTTCATGAAATTGACCAAGCTTTCCCCAAGCCAAAGACAAGCCATGCAAGCCATGGATAAGCCACATGAAGCCATGGAGAGTTTGACATGTGATCAAGCCATTAATGGAAAAAGGAGGACCCCTTTCCTAATCCTTCTTAAGCCTTTTTTTACCTTAAGCATGTCACACTCTAAACCATGCTTTGCCACCTAATCCTTGATGGAGACTCCACCACACATGGGAGATTGACCCACCTGACCTCCTCAGCCCAAAACCAGGTCTTGGCGAGGTGCACCCAACCGATTTGCATGGGTTGACCAAAATAAGCTAAAATGGCCCCTTCCCCTTTCTACTTTGATTCAACCACTTTACACATGTCAAACCTCAATTGAATGCACCAAACCCCGACCCCGACCCACCTGAACAAGATGGTGACCAATGCCGGCCGGCCGGCCACCGAGTCGCCGGAAAACACCATGGCCGAGAGCTCGCATGTGAGCCAACTTTGGGATTCTACCTTGCTCGAGGCCGCCCCATGCCCAATGGCAACCATGGCTGTTCCGCCCTCGACCTAAGCAGTCGATCCCAAGCCCTAACTCTCCCCAGGAGGCCCTCCACCCTCTCCTATTTAAACACCACCCCTATCGGCCATGAGAGGTGCTGAAACAAACCTTAAGGAAACTCGCCAAAATTGTTCCGGACTACTCCCCATACATAGAGCATTTGATCCCCACCGAAATCCCCCTGCCATTTCCTCTCGCGAGCTCAATTTCGAGTTGAAATCCAAGCCCAAAACCAGGACACTTCTCCACAATGAGCCAATCCCCAAATTGATTGGTTCTACACCTTCACCGGACCGAGGGAAGGTGTCCACCGAGCAAAAGCCCCATCTCCGGGCCACCCGGTTACTCCAGCCTCCAAGCTTTGTGATCGAGCTGTGGTCGAAATCCTACCTAGGCAATTCACTGGACCGGGAGACTTCATCCTGGAGCTTGCTGGGATCCAATCGAAGGTGAAACAACCCTCGGATCGAAGCCACACTTCTCCGAGCAAAGGTATGGCCTCACTCTTCTTCCCGAGCTTCGAACTTTCTATTTTTATTGCGTAAATTTCATCCCACATAAACCGTATGGATGTGTTCGTCTTCTCAAGACGAATCCATAGAGCATAAGAACACGAAAATCCATCGAGTATTGAGTGAGATATTAGGGATTTAGTGTGGACGGCTCTCGGGTGAGGACGCTCGGGGACGATGAACGGATGCCGTCCATTTAATACACGCGCGGACGGACGGCTCGGATGGCGTCGGACCAGGAGATGGTACGCGAACCGCGGGACCCGGAGCACTGAGTCAGATGGCAGCGTCGAATGGGGGCGCGACACGCGGCGTTTCGGAGCTGCCGAGGTTGACGCGGCGCCGCGTGGATAAATAGAAAATTAGGGTATTTTTCATTTATTTAATTCCCTAAACTTGGAAAATTCATAACTTTGTGTAGGAAAATCATAAAAATAAAATAAAAATACCCTCTTGCTCAGTGAACGAGAGGAGAATAATGTGGAAAAGAAATCATTTAATTTCATCAAGTATTTTATTTTTAATAATTTATTTTCTCTCTGCACATTTTCAATTCTCCATGCATGTATACAATTCACCATGGCATGAGACCATAGGGCTTTTGAAGCCTCTGAATTTGGGAACATTCCCTGAATTTTCAAAGTCAGAGGCCACCCCTATGAGAAGTTATTGATTTTTCAAATTCATGTTACTGTTTTGAGTATTTTAATTCCAATAATTATCATGTTGTGAAATAAATTCTAGGAAAATTTGGTGATGTTCCGTATGACCAGAGGACCCTAGGAAAAATAGGTTTTGAGTTAGTTCATTTAAAATAATCCTAATTGGCTTAAACACCCAAAATGGATCCCTAATTAATTAGAGCTAACCATACAACAAATTGACTTGAAATCAATTCTCCATTGACCTTTAGTATCAGAGGATCCCACCATAAAAATTTGAGGTCAATTGGACTTGGTTAGCCCTACTAAATGGGTTGATTAAGCCATTTAGTCAATTTGAACTTTAAAAATTCATAACTTTCAAAATATCTTTCAAAAATTCACCAAATTGGTTTTGGAGCCTCTCTGATATTAGGAAAATTTAGGAAAATTAAAATTTCAATTTTCTAAAAAAGTTGATTTTTAATATTATTTTAATGTTTTTAATAATTAAAAAATAATAAAAATCACAAAAATAATAAAATTCACCAAAATGTCATATTTTGAATTTTAATCACTTAGGAATAGACCCCATATTTTTCTTAGGTCTATTTAATGAGATATTAAATTTTAAAGCTCTAGGGTATTTTTAAAATTAAAAAAATGTATTTTCTAGCATTTTCACTAAAATAATTATAATAAATCATAGAAAAATCAGAAAATTACAAAAATTGATTCTATGGCTTCCTTGATATCAGAGAGATTTTTGAAAAATGTAAAATTTATTTTTCAACATTTATTTTATTTTTAAATTAATTAATACTCCAAAACTTAAAATAATTATAATAAAAATAATATAATTCAAAAAATCACCGAAATTGGTCCAAGTGGTCCTCTGGTCATTAGAAATGTCCCCTAATTTTCTTAAGGACAGAAACTTTCCCTTGGTCATGTTTCTAAATTTTCCTTTGAAATTTCTATTTTCTACCAAAAATAATTATATAAATAAATTAAATACAGAAAAATCATATTTTCTCCTCTCATGTTTTTATTGACATATGAGTGAAGTCACATAAAAATTTCAAGTTCATTTAAGCTCAATTTAGTGAGTTATGAAATTATTAAGCTTAAAGGGTAAAGTGGTAATTAAAATTTTAATCCTTAATTAAAACTTTAGGTTTAATAAAAAAATTAATAAGTAAAATATTTGATCTTAATCTGATTTGGATGATTGAAATTTAAATAATTAATAGGTAGAAACCCATTAAGCAATTTAAAATAATTAAACCTTAATTAAATAATTGATTAAATTTGGGAAGAATAATAAAATTGGAATTATTAAAATAGGGATATTATTGGGAAGAGATTTATTCTTTAATTTAAAAATCCCTAAATTAATCATCTCATTAATATTCAATTCTTAATTAAAGTGATAACTCAAATTTAAAATATTAAAAGACTTAATCATTAAACTAAAGTTAAATTATTAAACCCTTTTAAAAAATTCCAATTAAAGTTGAAAATAAAATTAAATTTAAAATTAAATTGAATTAAACAAAATTAAATCAAATTAAATTAAATTAAAGATTAATTGAATTAAATTAAATTAAATTAAATTAAATTAAATTAAAATTAAAAGTTAAATTAAATTAAAGATTAAATTAAATTAAATTAAATAAACAAATTAAATTAAATTAAATGAATTAAATTAAATTAAATTAAATTAAATAAATAAAATCAAATTTAAATTAAATTAAGTTAAAACAAATTAAATTAAATTAAATTAAATTAAATTAAATTAAAATTAAATCAAATTAAATTAAATTAAAGGAAATTAAATTAAATCAAATTAAATTAATTTAACATCAAATCAAACTAAATTGAATTAAATTGAATTAAATTATGTTAAAACTAAATTAAATTAAATTAAATTAAATTAAATTAAATTAAATTAAATTAAATAACATCACCTGAAACAGAAAGAAATTAAATATAAAGCAACTTGAACACTATTCCAAATTTAAACCCATTAATTGAATTCAAACTAAATCACAAATTTACCCTCGAAAGCTTTAGTTGTCATAACTCCTAAACAAAATATTAAATGAAATGTTACTTCACTTATAGGACATTCAAACATCCTAGTTCACTGAGTAAGATAATAACAAAACATAACTAAACCTCGGACGATTAATTCATTTGTGTAATTGAATTCATTTGGACTTAAAACAATCCTAAAAATATTGAAAAGATGTTTAAGATTTGCCTTAAGCACTTCCTCGATATGATAGGATGTTCATAAGAACAATTGAACTTAATTGTTCTTTGATGAAGAAAATCGTCTTCAGACAAAAATACAAGGAACCTAGACGTCATAGGAAATGACTAGCTATAGGATTAGGAATTTGGTAGAAAACCATAACCCTTCCCTTAGCTTTACTTAGGAACTTGCTTAAATATTCTAATTGTGTTTTAAGTGCAGCTTGGGATGACGGGAAGACCCTCCAGGTACGATTTTTTTTTATTGCAATCTACTTTCTTGTAATTTACATTATTGCAATTTATTTAAACGCATTGCACTTACTTTTCTTGCATGATAAACAACTGTTGCATGAAAACCCACACCTTTAGGATAGTCCCTAAAACTGAAACCAAAACTAAGTTAAAAGTTATTGCAAGATAAAATTCACCACCACAACATTTCAAAATATAAAACAACTCAAAATTTAATCACAAACAGAACACAAAACTACAATTACAACTAAATTAAAACGTCCTATTGGATGATCGGGAATACCTCGGATGATGTAACCTTCGTGTTGCTAACGGGATTTCCCACGGTCTAAATGAAAGTGTGGAACTCATTCAGTTGAGTTTAGCAAATTCATCTGGACTAAGTGAATCCGATAAAAATAATGATGCCGGAAGGATGGAACCGTGGGATCTTAACCGGTGTCGTTATAATCAACTTTTAGATTTGTTTTAATTTAAATATTGAAAACACTTGGAAATTAAGATTTTCCACTAAACCAAAACACTTTTCTCATCCCCTGATTTATGATTTCTAAAACTAAACCTCTACAACAACAAGAACCTTGGAGCATGGTGGGCAGCACGGCTATCGTCACCAGCAAAACTCGGGTCTACTTCAGCAAAACTTTCCTAGAATTAAATAACAAAGCCATAGGACTTCGAGGTAATTTGCCTAGTGCAACATAAATCCTCAACTCTTCGTTTGGCATTTGCATTGCAAATTAAGCCCTAACCGGTCTTAGGATTCCGAGGTAGTCGTCTGATACGACATAAACCCTCACATCTTCGAGGTCTGTTTGTATGATTCTATCATATAAATATAAGCCCTAATTAATTAAAATTAGCGAAGTCTGAAATGTTAAATAAATATTAGGACTTTCCTAAATTCGAAGCCAAACAATAGGATAGTCGGGAAATTACCGAAGTTCGCTTCGAATCCGTAATTTCTCCTACTTTTCTTCCTTTGAATTCCCAAAATAAAATGTTCCATATTTGATCCATTCCACTATTGAAATTCCAAAATTCAATCCTTTGAAAACTTAAACTTTGAAATTCTTGAGAGCGGAACTATTGATTATTATCGAGAGTTTTCTTAGGTGATTCCCGTCACTTAAGATGTAATTAACTATAGGGGCTTGCCCTTATAGGGAATTTTAAAGAACCCAGGTAATATAAACCCTGTTTAAGCAGGGGAATTTGTCGGCTTATAAAATTGGTTCGCAGACCAAACAGATGTCACAAATCTTCTAGTTTATTTAATTGAGCCCCACCATTAAGCAATGTGTCTATCCTTAGGGATAGGTACACGGTTTGTGGTGTGGTGTTCGTTTATATAAACTATTTGGGATGTGAGATCGGTTTCATCTCATATCTTAAAACCTTCAAATTTAAAATTATTTTTAAAATTAAATACTACTTTTCAAATTATTTATTTAAACTAAATTAAAAATTCTCCGACAACTTCTGTTAGGCGACCCCTTTTCAAAATAAAACACATAACCTAAAAATATGCCGACAACTTCTGGCGACTCCGTAGGGGACAATTCCTCTCTCCATTATAATCAGATAATTCTGCTTTCAAAAATCGGTAGTGCATCCATGTCCTTAATGGATCAAACTACCCTTCTTTCCGTTGGAATACTATGTTCATTTCTACCTTGAACAAGTATAGCCAACATTCTCTCGGATTTAGGAGCCACTGTTTAGACACCCCTAAACAGAGAGGTTTCGAGATCCTTTTACCTCATTTTTGAGGTGGGGTGGACCCCCAATAGGTGTTATTTTAGGAGTAATCCTTCGAGTCGAGAAGTCTTGCATAAGACTTTCTTTTCCTTTCCAACTCTGAATCGGATTCATTACCTTCTCTACACCTTTGGACATTCCGTTCTAAATATACAAACCCTTTAATAAATGATTCTTTTAACAAATGATTCCTTCTTATAAATACGTGAACAAGAATGAGTTCGGACTCTTTTCAATTCCTTTCTTTTCATCCTAATGAGAAGAAGCATAACTTGGGACAGACAACCAGAATCTACCTTGCAGAAATGGAAGCCCCAAAGCTGATTTTCTCCTTCACCAATGGACTGGACTTCGCTGTCTATAAGGATGAGCTGCCCGACAATAGGATCATCCAGTTTGGACAAGGATTTGAGAACAAGAATGTTAAGATCACCGATGTTTCCCTTTTTGCACTGACAAACAAAGTATCTGAAGCTAAGAAGTTGCTGATCGAGTTCAACCTTAGGTCAACCCAAGAGTTTCCTCCCCTGCAAAAGATCCCGACTGAGAGGAGTACCGCTGTCCACGGGAGGACTGTTCTTGCTACCCCCATCTGGTCTAGTTGTTTCGCACCTACCCCGGCTACGCCAAATTAAGGGGAAAGAAATCTAGAATTATGGTGAACCTGTTACCGTGGAGGGTACAAACTTTCCTGTGAGACCTTCTGTTTTTGAAATCGGGTCCAGCTCAAGAATTCCACCACTAACAAGGACCCAAAGAAAGAACAAAAGTAGGAAGATTGCCAGGAAGGCCAGAGCTGCTGAAGTTGCTTTCCTGGAGGAAATCCCAGAAATCCCTGAGTACACACCACTACCTGAATATATACCATTGCCTGAAGATACACCCTTTTTGGAAGGAAGCGATTCCATCCCCTTTCGCCGCGAGCTGACGAGGAAAATGTCCACGGGATTGCTTCTACATTACCTCGACCAGCATACTACGATGACAACGAAGGAAAAGGGCTAGGATCACGCCATTTGCCCGACTACGGAGCCGTAGTCGAGAAACTAGCGAAGAAAGAGAAATGCCCCGTATAGGAGATTCTACGAAGGATAGGGCGGGTGCCAGTCAAATCCCATCTTGGGCCCCGAGTAGAACCTGCCATCGTTGCAGAAAAGCCAAGTAAAAGGATGAAGGCTAGTCTACTCGTCGTCGTTTCGGGATTACGGATTAGGGAGGATACCACCTTCCGGCATTTGGGCGACGGACCATCTGGTCCTAGACCTTCTGCTGCTAGAAGGATGGTATGGCGTCCCACTACTGGACAACTGAGATTGAAACAACAGCCTGAGAAAGAAAGTCTCGCCAGGAGACTTGAATCTGAAGAAAGTGCTACTGCAATAAAGGGGACTCGCGAGAAAGGAACCCTGCAGCTATCACACGACAACTGTGAAGATGCACAGAAAAGACAGCTAGAAGACATCATGGAAAAGTTGAGGACTGATATTCGACGACTAACAAAAGAAAGAGAAGAGAAATTCGGAGACGAGATTGATTCATCGGAGTTCATGGACGACGAGTTTGCAGAAATCAACATGGTCGAAACACGAGCTTCATCAGCTTTACAAGGTGCTCCTGCAGCCGCAGAAAGAGAGGAGCCAGAAGTGATGAGAAGACAGCTTCAAGAGAAAGACGACACGATCGCCCAAATGGCGAAGAGGATGGAAGAGATGGGCGTAGCTCTAGCCACTCTCCAGAGTCAAGTGCAACCCCAAAGAGAGACACCCCCAGAGGTCATTCACATTGTAGACGGAGGAAAGGAGATTACATCCGTCAACGGGGATGATCAGCTAAAGAAGGATACAACGCAAAGCATGATTCCAGAGAAGGATATCAAGAGCTTGGTGGAACAGCAGGTGCGAGAAGCCTTAGCACAATCAAAGAGCGGGGCATCCATTCGGACGGGTAGACCTTACCCGGAAGAATTCGACGCTGTCCAATACCCAAAAGGCTTCATACCACCTCTGTTCAAGACCTTTGATGGAACCGGGAACCCCCAACAGCATGTTGTACACTTTCATGCCAGTTGTTGCAATGCCGGCGGGAGCAATGCATTACTCTTCCGACAGTTCATCAGCAGCCTGTCAGGGATCGCCTTCGACTAGTATGCAGAATTACCAAATGGTTCGGTGAAGACGTTCTCAGAACTAGAAAACCTTTTCATCAAGCGATTCGCCGGAGCTCAGCACCACATCACTATAGGTGATTTTGTGGTAGAGAAGCAGAAGTCGAACGAAACTTTGGTGGATTACATACTTCGATGGAGGAACTTAAGCATGAAGTGTGAACCACAACTACAAGAACAACATGTAGTCGGCATTTTACTTAAAAGCATTCACGGCCCGATAGTACTTCTCCTCAAAGGATTCACTATTAAGACTTTCGAGAAGTTGTTAAGCAAAGCCGGGAGCTTGCAAGAGGAGGCGAAGCAATTAAGTTTCGCCGACAAGACGGACAAGCAAAAGCTCGCGAAGACTTTTGAAAAGAAATCCGGGATCGTTGCGGCGAGTCGACAAAGGCAAGCAACCGATACAAATATCTTCCGAACGGCCGCAAGCAACCTCAACGGAATTACCAAGCAACCCCGACCCAGCTATCGGTCATCTCCACGAGTATGAACAACCGCCTCGTCCGCAACGTACATTAAGGGAGCTTCGAGCGGGGAATATCCATTCAAGAATGAAGCGAGTGCCGAAAATGTTCCGTAGTCCGATGAAAACTCCAGATTTCCAGTGCCGGAGCCTAAGAGACCGGAGGAAGTCAACAAGAAAAGTGATCCCAACTTCGCCCTTATCACCAGATGCTTGGACACAAGATAGAAGATTGCATTACCTTCAAAAGTTGGCTCAATGACAACCTTCGAAAGGAAATATAACAATCCCGAAGGAGTACATGAAGGAACCCCGAAAGGAGATTCCGTCAATGTTATCTCAACCGATCCCATCATTCCGATAGATCCCTATACGACCGACGATGGATGGACTACCGCTTGGACAAGGTCTTCGAAAAGATTTTAGACAGCATCCAAACCGCTTCGGTGCAAGCTTCAATTCAGAGTTCGAAACCTGTTAAGTCGGCACTATCACTTGCGATAGAAGAACCACCTCAACAGGAGACGATTGAAGAGAAGAAGAAAATCGACAAAGAAGAGAGGACTGAGGTTCCTAAGGCTAGACTAGGGGTCGCTTATCCTAGGATAGTTGTTTCGATTCGGGGGAGAAATCCTCGAACCTCCGACTCGTATGATTATCTGCTTACTTCGATGGGATCATATAATGATAAGGGTGATGGCGTTGGCTACGTTTTGACTGTTTCTACCGATTACATAACTAGCGACAATTCGGACATCGATTTTGATACCAACGACAATTCTCAAATCATACACAATCTCGACGATCAAAATAACGAAGAAGACATCCATCAAGGAGTCTACGAGAGTTCAACAAGCAACGAATCTATCTGCGAGTTTCGAGGAGCTCCAGTCACAATAGATTTAGAGCCTTCAGACTCTGAAGCTAATCCGGAAGAACCTGTCATTCCGATTCAGGAGGAAACACCAGCAAGCTCAATACTAGATTCAGAAGAAATTACAGAAGTCAACTTAAGAAGTGGAAAAGTTCTACCTCCGAGAATGGGTCCAAAGGACAAAGGAAAGCAGGTGGTTGTTCAAGAAGAACCAACCCCAGCAGAAGAAATACCCATTCGAGAAGAAGCCGAGACACATGGAAATAAAGTGGACTACAACGTGCTAGCCCATCTTAGGAAACTACCGGCCAACCGAGCATTTACGATGCTCTCATCTTGTCAAAGGAGATGAGAGAAGCTCGATCAAGGCCTTACTTGATCCGGAAATTTGCTTAGCTCAAATGGCCGGAGATTCCTTAGATGAGGTTTGCTCGTTAAAGGAACGACGAGGTGTTACCTTCACGGACAATGACCTACTACTTGGGACAGCAGATCACAACCGACCGTTGTACATTTCAGTTACAATTGGGAAGTTTACACTCTCCAGAGTATTGGTGGATCCAGGAGCATCAATCAATATAATGAGTCTTCGAACACTAGCATATTTGGAAATTGATGCTCGTGAGCTCGAGGCCGACAAAATGTTATTAAGAGATTCAACCAGAAAGGAGAAAGAGCCCTCGGGTCAATAACGCTACTAATGAAGACCGGTGACTTAGCAAAGACAACCGCAAAATTTCACATAATTGATTCAGAAACGTCGTTCAACGCTCTACTGGGCCGACCATGGATACATGAAAATAGGATGGTACCATCATCTCTACATCAGTGCATCAAATACTATGATGGAGGGGAACAGTGCATCAAAGGTGACTTACAACCATTCTCCGTACATGAAATTGGAATCCATGAAGACGCAGCTTATTATGCACCACCGAAGAAAACAATCTTCTCCAGAGATACCATAACAAATGAAGCAAAGAAAGTTCGGGACAATGAAGAACTTGAAGTTCTAGTCCAACAGTCACTCACCACTCCCTTCCGGCGAGATGGTGAAGGTTTCTCCATAACTCGCATTCGAGGTCGAGGCCGGGGATGAGGCCGTGGTAGAGACGTTAGGACAGTTGGACAGAGGAAACCAGCCATCAATGTTGATTGGGAAGATAGTTCTGAAGAAGAAAAAGAAATCAAGCAAGAAGCAGCAACGATAAGTCGGAAGGAGCCGCAATTCAAGATCTCCCTCGAAGATGAAAAGAATGAAAAATACAAATCAATGTACGAGAAGATTAACCACTACGTACATACTATGACCCTAACCCCGATCCATTCTAACAAAATCGAGGGTATGGTGGTCAAAGAGATACGTAGCGACGGTGCAAAGCCAATTAAATTCTACCGTGGTGCTTCTTCCTCCAAAACTGAAAATAATGTACAATTTGAAGATGTCACTTCATCAGAATTAATGGAATTACCTTTTGAGTGGTACTCTCCATGTGTTCAAAATTTAATTCAGCGTGGTTTCTTACCTCGACAATGGACAAAAGGTCAATCACAACATTTTGAAAAATTATGGAATAATTCCGGTTGTCCACCCAATTCAAAGCATGGACTCGGATTTGGCACAGTAGGATCGATTGACGATACCGAATTTTGCTTGGTTGTCACTTGCGAATCTAATAAAAGCCGCATGGAAACTACAGACGAACTCGAAGATTTACAAATTGGAGACGCTCCACAAGAATTCGAAGAAGAGATTAAATCTACAATAGATGAACTAACGGAAGTTAACTTTGGTACTAGAGAAGAGCCTAGACCTACCTTTGTTAGCTCCTTACTCAATAAAGAAGACTCCGAAGAAATAATCAAGTTATTAATGGAATTTAAAGACTGTTTTGCTTGGAACTACGATGAAATGCCAGGATTAGCTCCAGAGGTCGCAATCCATAAGCTAGGAGTGGATCCTACTTCTATCCCAGTCAGACAAGGTCCAAGAAGAATGCGTCTAGAAATCGAACAACAAGTCATAGCCGAAGTTAAAAAGCTAATAGACGCCATATTTGTCCGTGAAGAACAATACCCGACCTGGTTAGCCAATGTGGTGTCAATCAAAAAGAAGAATGGTCAGATCAGAATTTGTGTGGACTTCAGAGATTTAAACAAGGCATGTCCAAAGGATGAATTCCCTCTACCGATCCGAGAACTAATGATCGACATTGCTTCGACACATGAGATATTTTCATTCATGGATGGATCTTCAGGATACAACCAGATAAAAATGGCTCCAGAAGATGAAAAGCTTACAACATTCAGAACGCCGATCGGAGTATTTTGCTACACAGTGATGCCATTTGGACTGAAGAATGCAAGAGCAACATACCAGAGAGCGATGACATGAATTTTTGATGATGTCATCCACAATCAAGTCGAATGCTACGTAGACGATGTGGTCATCAAAAGCAAAGTAAAGGAAAACCACCTGTATGATTTGAGAATTGTTTTCGAATGATTAAGACAATTTAAACTTAAGATGAATCCCTTAAAATGCGCCTTCGGCGTCACCTCCGGGAAATTCTTAGGATTCGTTGTCCGACTTCGTGGAATTGAAATCGACCCGGAAAAAATTAAAGCTATCTTAGAAATGCCGCCTCCCAAAACCTTAAAACAACTACTATCTTTTCAAGGGAAGCTGGCATATCTTCGAAGCTTTATCTCAAACTTGTCAGGTAGGTGTCAGCCTTTCTCGACACTATTTAAAAAGGACGCCAAATTTATTTGGGAAGAGAAATGCCAGAAGGCCTTCGAGGACATTAAACAATATTTAATGACACCTCCTGTCTTAGCAGCCCTGAGTCTCGAGTAGACCGCCGATACTTTACACCGCGGCTTTAGACGACTCTCTCGGAGCCCCGTTAGCCTGAGTCAATGATGAGGGTAAAGAAAATGCTCTTTACTACTTAAGCCGTCGTTTACTTCCGACGGAAGTAAGGTATCCCGCAATTGAAAAACATTGTTTGGCCCTGATCTTCGCCGCTCAAAAGCTCAGGCACTACATGCTTTCTCATAAGGTCAACCTGATCTCGAAATTTAATCCATTGCAATACTTGATGACTCGTCCAACACTTTCCGGCAGGCTTGCCAGATGGTCAATGATATTATTGTAATTCGATATAACTTTCGTGCCTCTTCGTGCCGTAAAGGGATAAGTCTTAGCAGACTTTCTCGCAGTACACCCGTTGCCGGCAGAATCTCCCCTCAATGACGATTTGTCAGATGAACAAATAATGAGCCTAGAAGACCCTGATGATCGACGTTGGGAATTATATTTCGACGGAGCATCTTCAGCACACAAAGACGAAGAATCGCAAGTGATAGTGCCTGGTAAGGCAGGAATCGGGCTAATCTTTATAACACCGGAACGGGGGATGTTAAGATATTCCTACCACTTGACAGAACCATGTACAAACAACGAAGCAGAATACGAAGCCCTCGTAACGGGACTGGAATTAACTATTCAAATGGGGATAACAGACATCAACATCTACGGGATTTACAGTTAATCATTTAACAGATCGCCGGACAGTACAGAATTTTAAATCCAAGACTTGAGCAATACTTCCAGTATGCCATACTGTCTTTGGAACAAATTCCAAATGTGACGATCTACAAAATTCCCTAAAAAGAAAATGCTTTAGCAGATGCTTTAGCCCGTCTCGCAAAAGAATTTGCCTGTTTGCAAGATGAATCAGTGGAAGTGTCAGTTCACGGACGTCGAGTCCTATCACGGCTCGACATAGACACAATACACAAATCGGAAAAAGAAAAAGAATCGGTTGCAACGAAGTGACGAGAAAACACGAAGATTGGCGACAACCATTAGTAGACTACCCGCAAACAGGAAAGCTACCGGACGATAGGTCGTTGGCCCATCGGATCAAGAAAAGAACTCGTCTTACGCATTAATAAACAACACATTGTACAGAAGGTCTTTTGATCAAATGTGGCTAAGGTGCCTAAGCGGGTCCGAGGCCCGTGAAATTGTTAAAGAGGTGCATTCAGGACTCTGTGGCGCTCACCAGTCAGGTCCGAAGATGAAAATTAAAATTAAAAGACTAGGATATTATTAGCCCTCGATGATGACCGACTGCATGAAAATCGCCAAGAGCTGTCACCAGTGCCAAGTGCACGGAGTGGTTCTACACCAACCTCCAAATGTGCTACACCCGACAATTGCATCGTGGCCATTTGAATGTTGGGGCACAGATATAGTGGGTCCGATAGAACCACCATCTTCGAAAGGACATCACTTCATTCTTGCGGCTACAGATTACTTTTCCAAGTGGGCAGAGGCAGTTCCACTTAGAGAAGTAAAAGCACACCACGTGCTACAGTTTTTTAAGAACCAAGTTGTCTACCATTTCGGAGTGCCGCGCAGATTATCTCGGATAATGGGTCGGCGTTCGAAGCACGCAAATCAATAATTTTGTCGGGAGACACGGAATCGACCGGCGATACTCAACAATTTACTATCCAAGAGCAAACGGCCTCGCTGAGGCTTTTAATAAAACTCTCGTTCAAATTTTAAAGAAAACTTTGGACGATAATAAGAGAAATTGGCACGAGAAGTTGTTAGAAGTCTTATGGGCCTACCGGACAACCTTCGAACTCCTAGTCAAGCTACACCTTACGCTCGGTGTATGGGTCCGAGGCGGTGTTACCTTTAGAGGTTCGGCCTTCCTTCACTCGAATTGCGATTGCAAACAAGATCACGACAGAAGAGAATGCCAAATTACGACTAGAAGAATTAGAAAGCCTGGAAGGGAAAAGACTTGCAGCGCAACAGAATTTAGAACTATACCAAGCTAAGATGGTTCAAGCCCATGACAAACTGGTCCACCCAAGAACCTTCAAAGTCGGTGACTTAGTTCTCGTTCTCAAGAGACCTATTCTTGCACACCGTAAGATAGGAGGAAAATTTGAACCCACTTGGGAAGGGCCGTTTGTGGTTGAAGCAGTATACTTAGGAGGTTCCTACCAGCTAGTGAATTGCCAGGGAGAACGACATATGCTTCCGATCAACGGACGATACTTGAAAAAGTATTACGCTACCTGATGTTTCGAAGGAATGAATTCTTCATCCCTAAGAAACAAGGGCAAAGTAATTACTTATGATTGGGTCCGAACCCAAAAATAATAAAATGTGCTAAGATAAATAAAACCATGATAATATAGTTTTCCTTGTTTTCTTTTCCAAATCAAGATCTCTTTCCTGAACTTTTCCCGCTTCATTCCTATTAAATTTAAAAATACAAAAAAATATAATATAAAAAAATGTCTTTAATAAACATTTTCTTAATGTTCTTGTTCTTAGTACAGCCCCTGATCCTTTTCCTTGTCTTTTCGCAGGGAAATGTCGAACGGGCGGTTGGTCCTGAACTTTAGAAATGGCGTAAGCCTTGTACTCGATGAAAAGAGGGTGAAAGATGGAGCGATAATCGAGATTGACTCGGATTTCGCACCAGCAGGCCTACAGTACGAGGAAAGTGACTGGGTCCCAGTTGATCGAGAAGAATTGCCGGGCAGACAGTGATGAAAGTGGGTGGCCCAAGCCACCAATCCAGCAGCAAGAAAAGAAAGGCAAACACTGAAGAAGATAAGAAAATGAAGTCTGTAGTCGCTACAGCAGAGGGCAGGCTTGTCAGCGCCGCGCCCACAGAGATTCAAGAAGTTCGAAGAGCTACTCTCACAGCAACGCAATGAAGAAATAAGAATCGCCGTATCCGTAAGATGTTAACAAAACTAGTTGCGGACCAGCACGACGAGACAGTTGCTACGCCGGCATGTACACTTCAAGGACACCGGTTCACCAGGAACTCCGAAGAAAGGAGGCCAGCTCCTAGGATAACAGAAACGACCAGTGGAAATCTCACAAAGACCGGAAGAAAGAAGGCTACCACGCCACCGGATAGAACCACCAGTAATGCATGACTTTGTTGCAGAAGCAACCCTGGGGGATGTCCCGACAGACATCATCCCCAAGGAGCCGAGGTATGCAGGAGAACGTGACGGGATTGAACCGTATATCCCACAATATGTCACCAGGCCTCGCCATCTGCAGATCATTCCGGAATACGAGCTGGAGAGAATGCAGAATGTTGAAAAGAAAACCTTTGAATACTTCGAGAGAATTAGAGGCAGAAGGATCAATATACTAGAGGGTCTCGAGCTACATACAGATGTATTCTCAGAGTATGAACAACAGCAAATCGTGGATTACATCCGGGATTTGAAAAGAATGGGCCGAGCGAGCCGCCTAAGGGAAAACACATACTCAGAACCCCGGAGATGGATGCCAGGGAAGGGAAGAATTACAATACAATGTGGATGTTGTTACAACTTTGCGGAGGACAGGAAGGGAAACCCACCGGGAATACTCCGTCATGGCCAAGTGGATCCGATGCCATTAGTCATCAAGAGAATGGTAAAGAGATTGATAACATGGAGGGTACTCGCCAGTAGATTGCATACCCAATAGCTGCATTATTAACATCTACAAGCGGGGTGATCGCATACCCCCACACATAGATCACCACGACTTTGTCAAACCTTTCGCACGCTCTCTTTCCCGAACGAGTGTAACATCGTGTTCGGATCCGACCTCCGGATAGCGAGGCCCGGGTGAGTTCCGAGGGCCGGTGAAGGTACCATTACCGGTAGGTTCCGTCATGATACCGAAGGGTAACGGAGCGGATATCGCTAAGCATTGCATACCGGGAGTACCGGTGAAGCGGATCTCGGTTACTTTTAGAAGAATGGACGACGGGAAGACACCTTACCATTTCCGACCGGACCGGAGCTAGAGAGCCTCCGGCCTTACGAGTCGTGAGTTGCATGGAAAATATCACACCTCCAATGTACATCTATACGACATCCTTGCCAAGGATGGCTTGGAAGGTGATGTTATTGACCATGTACCCCACTATTCAGACATGGATCTTTGACAGATGCTTCTTTGGATGGATCGATGAAGATCATACATAGTCCGTTTTGAGTTTACATGGATTGTATGAAATATATGCCAGATCAAGTTGTATGATGTATCTTCGACATGATTGGAATGAAAGTGACCATGTCACTTTTTTTTTTTTTTGGCCTTCACCTCTTTTGTGCAAATTGACTGAGAAACGCCATTAAAGTTAAATGAACTTTGAACAAAGAACAGAAAAGAAACAAAAAGAATAAAAGAAAACTTTTCTTAAAAAATCTAAAAATGTCGAACACCAAATCCACATGAACACCAAGTAAACAATAAAAAAATGGGAAAGTTAAAGGACAAACAAAACAAATTTAAAGCTTAAATTGAATTCCAGTTTAAACCCATCTTCTCAAACCCTCCATTCCTTCTTCAAATCAAGATCTATTCTAGACCTCCCTTGAAACCCCCTCTCGGGATGATTTCAGAATCACGAAGAATTTTCAAGTTGATCCGGATGGCATGGGTTTGTACCCTTCGCCAAGTAATCAGACTTTGATTGATTCCCATGGGATATGAAACACTTTCATATCTCATTTCGATCTCCCGCTAAATCCAAATCTCCACAGTAAATTTCAATTCAAAATTTCCGAGATTGGTACCTAAATTCCAGTTCTCATTCCGAGATCGATACCTAAATTTTGATTCTCATCCGAATTGATACCTAAATTTCAATTCAAAATTTCCGAGACTGGTACCTAAATTCCAGTTCTCAATCCGAGATCGATACCTAAATTTTGATTCTCATCCGAATTGATACCTAAATTTCAATTCAAAATTTCCGAGACTGGTACCTAAATTCCAGTTCTCATTTCGAGATAGATACCTAAATTTCGATTCTCATCCGACTTGATACTTAAATTTCAATTCTAAAATTTCCGAGACTGGTACCTAAATTCCAGTTCTCATTCCGAGATCGATACCTAAATTTCGATTCTCATCTGAATTGATACCTAAACTTCAATTCAAAATTTCCGAGATCGGTACCTAAATTCCAGCTTCTCATTCCGAGATCGATACCTAAATTTCGATTCTCATCCGAATTGATACCTAAATTTCAATTAAAAATTTCCGAGATCGGTACCTAAACTCCGGTTCTCATTCCGAGATCGATACCTAAATTTCGATTCTCATCCTAATTGATACCTAAATTTCAATTCAAAATTTCCGAGATCGGTACCTAAATTCCAGTTCTCATTCCGAGATCGATACCTAAATTTCGATTCTCATCCGAATTGATACCTAAATTTCAATTCAAAAATTCCGAGACTGGTACCTAAATTCCAGTTCTCATTCCTAGATCGATACCTAAATTTTGATTCTCATCTGAATTGATACCTAAATTTCAATTCAAAATTTCCAAGGCTGGTACCTAAATTCCAGTCCTCTTCCTTCGAGGTCGGTACTTAAATTCCGACTCTCATTCGAGATCGATACTAAATTTCGATTCTCTTTTGAATTAATACCTAAATTTCAATTCTAAACTTCCGAGGCTGGTACCTAAATTCCAGTCCTCTTCCTTCGAGGTCGGTACTTAAATTTTGACTGTCATTCGAGATCGATACCTAAATTTCGATTCTCTTTTGAATTGATACCTAAATTTCAATTCTAAACTTTCGAGACTTGTACCTAAATTCCAGCTCTCATTTCGAGACTAGTACCTAAATTCTAGTTCTCATTTCGAGATCGATACCTAAATTTTGATTCTCTTTTAAATTGATATCTAAATTTCAATTCTAAACTTTCGAGACTGGTACCTAAATTCCAGCTCTCATTTCGAGACTAGTACCTAAATTCTAGTTCTCATTCCGAGATCAGTACCTAAATTCTGATTCTCATCCTTTTCGAAGTCGATATCTAAATTTCGACTCTCTTTCGAGATTGATACTTAAATTTCAATTCTCATCCCTTTCGAGATCAGTACCTAAATTCTGATTCTCATCCTTTTCGAGATCAGTACCTAAATTCTGATTCTCATCCTTTTCAATCGACACTTAAACTCCGATTCCCACTCCGAGGCTGGTACCTAAATTCCAGTTTTCTTTGCAATCCCGAGATGGAACCTAGGTTTCAATTCTCGTTTCAAATCTAAATTTTCTCAAATTAATTTTAAATCAAACTTCAATCTAAAATAAAAAATCAAAATCTAAAATTACACATCCGAACTTAAATTAAAACAAACTGAAATCTAAATCGAAATTCCCCCAGATCATGTGATTTGGAATTCACCCCTTTTTTTTCCTTTCCCCAGCGAGAGTTCAGGGATCTCCAGTTTCAGAGATATACTTGACACTCCCCAGCGGAAAATTTTCTACTTCATCCTAAATTTGTCACTTGGACATCTGTGTTGGTTTTGCTGATCGCTTCGGTCAACACCAATACGCGCGGTGTGCTCCGTCAGCTCACCACACATATTGGGGTCCATTTGTTGACCTCATTTTTGATGAGGTCTTCTCTTCTTCTTTTTAGTACTTAGGATCTAGCCTTAGGCTTTTCCTTTGACTATCTTAGAGGAATAGAATTGGGATCCACCATCTAGAACTTCAAACCACTTCTTAACTCCCTGCAAACCCCACAAACTTGACTGTAGACCCCTAATCACCTAGAGGGTTGAAATCAAATGTGGAAGTTTAAAGGATGGGTTCCTATAGCACTCTTTGGCCTTAGGACTGCCCTGGGTGGCCTGGTCTGGTGAAGGGGCTGACTTACACACACACTACACTTATACACTACACTTTCACACACCTCCTAAAACCACACCCATACCTAACTTGACCTCCTGACTCATGTAGGTGATTCACATGGATGGTCCTTAACCCCTAAGCCCTTGGCTAAGAGGGTTAGGAACAACATAGTGAATGCCTCAAATGAGTCCCTTCATGGCTCATGTGGGCTTGATGTGGCTTCATGGCTCAACCAAAATGATTTCATTCCACTCAAATTTACCCAATCTTCAATTTTCCAAATTTTCAATTTTTGACCCCCGGGACCCACCCAAAGCCCTTGAAATTACCCAAATTTTTCAAAATCACCTAAATTACCCAAAATTCCCCAAAATTAATCCCAAACATTTCCACATCACTCGAATTGATCATCCATACCCAAAAATACCAAAAATTCCAAAAATACCTCCCAATACCCTCCAAATACCCAAAATCCCAAAAATTCAGAAAATTCTCAGAAAATTCCAGAAAATGCCAAATATTTCCAATTTCATTTTGTTCAACTACACTATGGGCCAATTTTGTCAATTTACCCTACTTTTGTCAAAACCCCCAATTTGACCCATTTTAACCACTAAGTGAACCCAATGTCAAACCAAACCTACCCAATTGACCCAAATTTTGGTCCAATTCAATTCTAAACTTCAATTCAACATTCCCAACACCAATCTAGACCAAATCCAAGTCCAATTTGATTGACATTTGGATCCAATTTCACTTTTGGCCTTAAAACCCAATTTGGACCCATGACCCAAACCTAACCCAAACTCACCCAATTCAACTCCAATTAACCCCAAATCTTTTCTAAACTTTCCTTAGCATCCCCACAAGCAAAACACTAACATGATTTGCCCAAAATTTATACCCAAACCCCACTCAAATTCAACCCAAAGCTAAAAGGCCCAATTTTGACCTAAACCCAAACCTAACCCAAATGAGCCCAAACCCCAAAATCAAAGCCCAACCAAAGCCAAAACCTATTTGAAACACTCCCATAAACATTTCTCAACATTAATTCTACATCAATTTCAACCCTAGCCCAACATTGGCCCAACTTGGCCCACTTTGACCTATATTGGCCCATTCACCAAAAGAGCCCAAATTCAACCCAATTCAAACTCAAATCACCCCCAATTTGCTTCAAGTCACTCATGACACATCCATGAGCTAAACCCAACAATTATTTGGCCCAACCTCTTTACAAAATTCCCATCCATAAATTCATTTTTAAACTTAAAGGCCCATTCCTTAAACCATTTTAAAAGCCCATCTTTTACCACATCCAAAGGCCCAAAATTGGTCTCAAAGCCCATATGACATTTCCCCTCATCATACTTTCAATTAAACTTAATACCTAAGTCCTAAATTCATCATCAAATCATTCCAAATCAAGTTTCATACAAATTTCCATCAAATTACCAAAAATTCCTAAAATCCATTTTCATGAAATTGACCAAGCTTTCCCCAAGCCAAAGACAAGCCATGCAAGCCATGGACAAGCCACATGAAGCCATGGAGAGTTTGACATGTGATCAAGCCATTAATGGAAAAAGGAGGACCCCTTTCCTAATCCTTCTTAAGCCTTTTTTTACCTTAAGCATGTCACACTCTAAACCATGCTTTGCCACCTAATCCTTGATGGAGACTCCACCACACATGGGAGATTGACCCACCTGACCTCCTCAGCCCAAAACTAGGTCTTGGGGAGGTGCACCCAACCCATTTGCATGGGTTGACCAAAATAAGCTAAAATGGCCCCTTCCCCTTTCTACTTTGATTCAACCACTTTACACATGTCAAACCTCAATTGAATGCACCAAACCCCAGCCCTGACCCACCTGAACAAGATGGTGACCAATGCCTGGCCGGCCAGCCACCGAGTCGCCGGAAAACACCATGGCCGAGAGCTCACATGTGAGCCAACTTTGGGATTCTACCTTGCTGAGCTGCCCCATCCCCAGTGGCCACCATGGCTGTTCGCCCTTGACCTAAGCAGCTGATCCCAAACCCTAACTCTCCCTGGGAGGCCCTCCACCCTCTCCTATTTAAACACCACCCCTCTCGGCCATGAGAGGTGCTGAAACAAACCTTAAGGAAACTCTGCCAAAATTTTTCCAGACTACTCCCCATACATAGAGCATTTGATCGCCACTGAAATCCCCTGCCATTTCCTCTCTGTAAGCTCAATTTCAGAGTTGAAATCCAAGCCCAAAACCAGGACACTTCTCCACAGTGAGCCAATCCCCAAATTGATTGGTTCTACACCTTCACCAGACCAAGGGAAGGTGTCCACCAGCAAAAGCCCCATCTCCAGGCCACCCAGTTGCTCCAGCCTCCAAGCTTTGTGATCGGCTATGGTCGAAATCCTACCTAGGCAATTCACCAGACCAGGAGACTTCATCTGGAGCTTGCTGGGATCCAATCGAAGGTGAAACAACCCTTAGATCGAAGCCACACTTCTCTGAGCAAAGGTATGGCCTCACTCTTCTTCCCGAGCTTCTGAACTTTCTCCATTTTTATTGCGTAAATTTCATCCCACATAAACCGTATGGTTGTGTTCGTCTTCTCAAGACGAATCCATAGAGCATAAGAACACGAAAATCCATCGAGTATCGAGTGAGATATTATGGATTTAGTGTGGACGGCTCTCGGGTGAGGACGCTCGGGGACGATGAACGGATGCCGTCCATTTAATACACGTGCGGACGGACGACTCGGAAGGCATCGAACCAGGAGATGGTACGCGAACCGCGGGACCCGGAGCACTGAGTCAGATGGCAGCGTCGAATGGGGGCGCGACACGCGGCGTTTCGGAGCTGCCGAGGTTGACGCGGCGCCGCGTGGATAAATAGAAAATTAGGGTATTTTTCTATTTATTTAATTCCCTAAACTTGGAAAATTCATAACTTTGTGTAGGAAAATCATAAAAATAAAATAAAAATACCCTCTTGCTCAGTGAACAGAGGAGAATAATGTGGAAAAGAAATCATTTAATTTCATCAAGCATTTTATTTTTAATAATTTATTTTCTCTCTGCACATTTTCAATTCTCCATGCATGTATACAATTCACCATGGCATGAGACCATAGGGCTTTTGAAGCCTCTGAATTTGTGAACATTCCCTGAATTTTCCAAAGTCAGAGGCCACCCCTATGAGAAGTTATTGATTTTTCAAATTCATGTTGCTGTTTTGAGTATTTTAATTCCAATAATTACCATGTTGTGAAATAAATTCTAGCAAAATTTGGTGATGTTCCTTATGACCAGAGGACCCTAGGAAAAATAGGTTTTGAGTTAGTTCATTTAAAATAACCCTAATTGGCTTAAACACCCAAAATGGATACCTAATTAATTAGAGCTAACCATACAACAAATTGACTTGAAATAAATTCCCCATTGACCTTTAGGATCAGAGGAACCCACCATAAAAATTTGAGGTCAATTGGACTTGGTTAGCCCTACTAAATGGGTTGATTAAGCCATTTAGTCAATTTGAACTTTAAAAATTCATAACTTTCAAAATATCTTTCAAAAATTCACCAAATTGGTTTTGGAGCCTCTCTCGATATTAGGGAATTTAAGAAAATTAAAATTTCAATTTTCTAAAAAAGTTGATTTTTAATATTATTTTAATATTTTTAATAATTAAAAAATAATAAAAATTACAAAAATAATAAAATTCACCAAAATGTCATATTCTGAATTTTAATCACTTAGGAACAGACCTCATATTTTTCTTAGGTCTATTTAATGAGATATTAAATTTTAAAGTTCTAGGGTATTTTTAAAATTAAAAAAATGTATTTTCAAGTATTTTCACTAAAATAAATATAATAAATCATAGAAAAATCAAAAAATTACAAAAATTGATTCTCTGGTTTCCTTGATATCAGAGAGTTTTTTGAAAAATGTAAAATTCATTTTTCAACATTTATTTTATTTTTAAATTAATTAACACTCCAAAACTTAAAATAATTATAATAAAATAATATAATTCAAAAAATCACCAAAATTGGTCCAAGTGGTCCTCTGGTCATTAGGAATGTCCCCTAATTTTCTTAAGGACATAAACTTTCCCTTGGTCATGTTACTAAATTTTCCTTGGAAATTTCTATTTTCTACCAAAAATAATTATATAAATAAATTAAATACAGAAAAATCACATTTTCTCCTCTCATGTCTTTATTGACATATGAGTGAAGTTACATAAAAATTTCAAGTTCAATTAAGCACAATTTAGTGAGTTATGAAATTATTAAGCTTAAAGGGTAAAGTGGTAATTAAAATTTTAATCCTTAATTAAAACTTTAGGTTTAATAAAAAAATTAATAAGTAAAATATTTGATCTTAATCTGATTTGGATGATTGATATTTAAATAATTAAAGGGTAGAAACCCATTAAGCAATTTAAAATAATTAAACCTTAATTAAATAATTGATTAAATTTGGGAAGAATAATAAAATTGGAATTATTAAAATAGGGATATTGTTGGGAAGAGATTTATTCTTTAATTTAAAAATCCCTAAATTAATCTTCTCATTAATATTCAATTGTTAATTAAAGTGATAACTCAAATTTAAAATATTAAAAGACTTAATCATTAAACTAAAGTTAAATTATTAAACCCTTTTAAAAAATTCTAATTAAAGTTGAAAATAAAATTAAATTTAAAATTAAATTAAATTAAGTAAATTAAATTGAATTAAACTAAATTAAATCAAATTAAATTAAATTAAAGATTAATTGAATTAAATTAAATTAAATTAAATTAAATTAAATTAAAATTAAAAGTTAAATTAAATTAAAGATTAAATTAAATTAAATTAAATAAACAAATTAAATTAAATTAAATTAATTAAATTAAATTAATAAAATCAAATTTAAGTTAAATTAAGTTAAAACAAATTAAATTAAATTAAATTAAATTAAATTAAATTAAATTAAATTAAATTAAAATTAAATCAAATTAAATTAAATTAAAGGAAATTAAATCAAATCAAATTAAATTAATTTAAGATCAAATCAAACTAAATTGAATTAAATTGAATTAAATTAAGTTAAAACTAAATTAAATTAAATTAAATTAAATTAAATTGAATTAATAACATCACCTAAAACAGAAAGAAATTAAATATAAAGCAACTTGAACACTATTCCAAATTTAAACCCATTAATTGAATTCAAACTAAATCACAAATTTACCCTCGAAAGCTTTAGTTGTCATAACTCCTAAACAGAATATTAAATGAAATATTACTTCACTTATAGGACATTCAAACATCCTAGTTCACTGAGTAAGATAATAACAAAACATAACTAAACCTCGGACGATTAATTCATTTGTGTAATTTAATTCATTTGGACTTAAAACAATCCTAGAAATATTGAAAAGATGTTTAAGATTTGCCTTAAGCACTTCCTCGATATGATAGGATGTTCATAAGAACAATTGAACTTAATTGTTCTTTGATGAAAAAAATCATCTTCAGACAAAAATACAAGGAGCCTAGACGTCATAGGAAATGACTAGCTATAGGATTAGGAATTTGGTAGAAAACCATAACCCTTCCCTTAGCTTTACCTAGGAACTTGCTTAAATATTCTAATTGTGTTTTAAGTGCAGCTTGGGATGACGGGAAGACACTCCAGGTACGCTTTTATTCTATTGCAATCTACTTTCTTGCAATTTACATTATTGCAATTTATTTAACCGCATTGCACTTACTTTTCTTGCATGATAAACAACTGTTGCATGAAAACCCACACCTTTAGGATAGTCCCTAAAACTGAAACCAAAACTAAGTTAAAAGTTATTGCAAGATAAAATTCACCTCCACAACTTTTCAAAATATAAAACAACTCAAAATTTAATCACAAACAGAACACAAAACTACAATTACAACTAAATTAAAACGTCCTGCTGGATGATCGGGAATACCTCGGATGATGTAACCTACGTGTTGCTAACGGGATTTCCCACGGTCTAAATGAAAGTGTGGAACTCATTCAGTTGAGTTTAGCAAATTCATCCGGACTAAGTGAATCCGATAAAAATAATGATGCCGGAAGGATGGAACCGTGGGATCTTAACCGGTGTCGTTATAATCAACTTTAAGATTTGTTTTAATTAAAATATTGAAAACACTTGGAAATTAAGATTTTCCCTAAACCAAAAACTTTTCTCATCCCCTGATTTATGATTTCTAAAACTAAACCTCTGCAACAACAAGAAGCTTGGAGCATGGTGGGCAGCACGGCTATCGTCACCAGCAAAACTCGGGTCTACTTCAGCAAAACTTTCCTAGAATTAAATAACAAAGCCATAGGACTTCGAGGTAGTTTTCCTAGTGCAACATAAATCCTCAACTCTTCGTTAGGCATTTGCATTGCAAATTAAGCCCTAACCGGTCTTATGATTCCGAGGTAGTCGTCTGATACGACATAAACCCTCACATCTTCGAGGCTGTTTGTATGATTCTATCATATAAATATAAGCCCTAATTAATTAAAATTGGCAAGACTGAAATGTTAAATAAATATTAGGACTTTCCTAAATTCAAGCCAAATAATAGGATAGTCGGGAAATTACCGAAGTTCGCTTCGAATCTGTAATTTCTCCTACTTTTCTTCCTTTGAATTCCCAAAATAAAATGTTCCAAATTTGATCCATTCCCTATTGAAATTCCAAAATTCAATCCTTTGAAAACTTAAACTTTGAAATTCTTGAGAGCAGAACTATTGATTATTATCGAGAGTTTTCTTAGGTGATTCCCGTCACTTAAGATGTAATTAACTATAGGGGCTTGCCCTTATAGGGAATTTTAAAGAACCTGTGTAATATAAACCCTGTTTAATGCTTTCATGTTAAGCAGGGGAATTTGTCGGCTTATAAAATTGGTTCGCAGACCAAACGGATGTCACAAATCTTCTAGTTTATTTAATCGAGCCCCACCATTAAGCAGTGTGTCTATCCTTAGGGATAGGTACACGGTTTGTGGTGTGGTGTTCGTTTATATAAACTATTTGGGATGTGAGATCGGTTTCATCTCATATCTTAAAACCTTCAAATTTAAAATTATTTTTAAAATCAAATACTACTTTTCAGATTATTTATTTAAACTAAATTAAAAATTCGCCGACAACTTCTGTTAGGCACAGAAGTCGACCCCTTTTCAAAATAAAATACATAACCTAAAAATATGCCGACAAATACAAATGATGATTCTCAAATCATACATAACCTCGAAGACCACGAAGAAGAAGATGTTCACAAAGGAGGCTACGAAAGCTCGACAAGCAACGATTCCGTTTGTGAATTCTGAGGGGCTCCGATCACGATAGAATTAGAACCATCAGACACTGAATCGACTTTAGAAGAGCTAGTTGCTCCGTTTCAAAAGGAAACACCAAATTCAGAATAAATAACTGAAGTAAATTTAAGAAGTGGAAAAGTTCTACCCCCGAGAATGGGTCCAAAGGATAAAGGAAAGCAGGTGGTTGCTCAGGAAGAGCCAACCCCAGCAGAGGAACTACCCATTCGGGAAGAAACCGAGGAACATGGTAATAATGTGGACTACAACGTGCTAGCCCATCTTAGGAAGCTACCAGCCAAACTAAGTATATACGACACTCTGATCCTGTCAAAGGAAATGAGATAGGCTCTGATCAAGGCTTTACTTGATCCAGAGATTTGTTTAGCCCAAATGGCCAGTAATTCCTTCGACGAGGTTTGCTCGTTAAGAGAACAACGAGGTGTTACCTTCACGGACAATGATCTATTACTGGGAACAGGAGATCACAACCGACCATTATACATTTCAGTCACTATTGGAAAGTTTACACTCTCCAGATTGTTGGTTGATCCGGGAGCATCAATCAACATAATGAATCTCCGGATGCTAGCATATTTGGAAATTGATGCTCGCGAGCTTGAAGCAGACAAGATGCTATTAAGAGGCTTCAATCAAAAAGGAGAAAGAGCTCTTGGATCGATAACACTACTAATGAAGACCGGTGATTTAGCAAAGACAACCACAAAATTCCGCATAAATAATTTTGAAACATCGTTCAACGCTCTACTGGGTCGGCCATGGATCCATGAAAACCGGATGGTACCGTCGTCTCTGCACTAGTGCATAAAGTATTACGAAGGAGGGGAACAGTGTATCAAAGGTGACTTGCAACCATTCTTCGTACACAAGATTGGAATTCATGAAGATGCGGCCTACTACGCTCCCCCGAAGAAAATAATCTTTTCCAGAAATACAATACTAAATAAAGAAAAAGAAATTTGAGACGATGAAGAACCTGAGGTTCTAGTCCAACAGTTACTCACCACTCCCTTACGGTGAGATGGTGAAGATTTCTCCAGAAGTCGCACCCGAGGTCGAGGCCGGAGACGAGGACGTGGAAGAAATGATGGAACAGTTGGACAGAAGAAACTGTTCATCAACGTTGATTGGGAGAACAGTTCCGAAGAAGAAGAAGAAATTAAGAAAGAAGCAACAATAATAAATCAAAAGAAACCACAGTTCAAGATCTCTCTCGAAGATGAAATGAATGAATAATACAAATCAATGTACGAGAAGATTAACCATTATGTACATACTATGACCCTGACCCCGATCCATTCTAATAAGATCGAGGGTATGGTGGTCAAGGAAGTACATGGTGGTGGTACTAAACCAAACAAGTTTCACCGTGGTGCTTCTTCTTCCAATACTGAAAAAGATGTACGATTTGAAGATGTTACTTCATCTGAATTAATGGAATTACCTTTTCAGTAGTACTCTCCCTGTGTTCAAAATTTAATTCAATGTGGTATCTTACCTCGACAATGGACAAAAGGCCAATCACAACACTTTGAAAAATTATGGAATAATGCATGTCAGCCTCCCAATTCAAAACATGGTCTCGGATTCGGCACAGTAGGATCAGTTAACGATACGGGATTTTGCTTGGTTGTCACTTGCAAACCTAATGAAGACTGCTTGAAAGCCTCAGAAGATCTTAAAGATCTACCAATCAGCGACGCTCCACCAGAATTCGAAGAAGAAATCAAATCTATAGTAGACGAGTTAACGAAAGTTAAGTTAGGTACTAGCAAAGAGCCTAGGCCTACCTTTGTTAGCTCCTTACTCAATAAAGAAGACTCTGAAAACATAATCAAGCTATTAATGAAATTCAAGGACTGTTTTGCTTGGAGTTACAACGAAATGCCAGGATTAGCTCCAGAAGTCGCAGTTCACAAACTATGAGTAGATCCTACTTCCGTTCCAGTCAGACAAGCTCCCAGAAGAATGCGTCTAGAAATTGAGCAACAAGTAATAGCCGAAGTTAAGAAGCTAATAGACGTTAAATTTGTCCGTGAAGAACAATACCCTACTTGTCTAGACAATGTGGTACCCGTTAGAAAGAAGAATGGACAAATCAGAATCTGCGTAGATTTCAGAGATTTAAATAAAGCATGTCCAAAGGATGAATTTCCACTACTAATCCTGGAGCTGATGATTGACATTGCTTCAACACATGAAATCTTCTCTTTCATGGATGGATCATCAGGATACAACCAGATAAAAATGGCACCAGAAGACGAAAAGCTCACAACATTCACAACGCCGATCGGAGTGTACTGCTACACAATAATGCCATTCGGACTAAAGAACACAGGAGCAACATACCAAAGAGCGATGACCAAGATTTTTGATGATCTCAATCACAACCAAGTCGAGTGCTACGTGGATGATGTGGTCATTAAAAGCAAAATGAAAGAATATCACCTGTATGATTTGAGAATTGTTTTCGAGCGACTAAGACAATTTAATCTTAAGATGAATCCCTTAAAATGCGCCTTCGGTGTTACCTCCGGGAAATTCTTAGGATTTTTTGTCCGACATCGTTGGATTGAAATCGATCTGGAAAAGATTAGAGCTATTTTAGAAATGCCTCCTCCCAAAACTTTGAAACAACTACGATCCTTTCAATGGAAGTTAGCATATCTTCGACGCTTTATCTCGAACTTATCAGGTAGGTGTCAGACCTTCACTGTATTAGTTAAAAAGGACGCCAAATTCGATTAGGATGAGAAATGCCAGCAGGCTTTCAAGGACGTTAAGCAATATTTAATGACACCTTTTGTCTTAGCAGCCCCGGCTCTCGGTGTAGACCGTTGATACTTTATACTCGTGGCTACAGACGACTCCCTGGAGCCCTACTAGCCCAGGTCAATGATGAGGGAAAATTAAATGCTCTCTATTATTTAAGTCGTCGTCTAATCGCGACGGAAGTAAAGTATCCTCCGATTGAGAAATATTGTTTGGCCCTGATCTTCGCTGCTCAAAAGCTCAGGCATTACATGCTTTCTCATAAGGTCAACCTTATTTCGAGAATTAATCCGTTGCAATGCTTGATGACCCGACCGACGCTTTCTGGCTGACTTGCCAGGTGGTCAATGATACTATTGCAATTCGACATAACTTTCATTCCTCTTCGCACCGTAAAGGGACAAGTCCTAGCTGACTTCCTTGCAGCACACCCTTTACCGGCAGATTCGCCTCTTGACGATGATTTGCCTAACGAGAAGATAATGAGCCTAGATGACCCCGATGATCGATGTTGCAAACTATACTTCGACGGTGCATCCTCAGCATAGAAGAACAAAGAATCACAAATGATAGTGCCTGGTAAGGAATGAATCAGACTAATCTTTATAACGCCGGAGTGGGGGATGTTAAAATACTCCTACCACTTAACAGAGCCGTGTACAAACTACGAGGCAGAATGCGAAGCCCTTATAACCGGATTAGAATTAACCATTCAGATGGGAATAACGGACATCAACATCTATGGAGATTCTCAGTTGATTATTCAACAGGTCGCCGGACAGTACAGAATTTTAAAGCGAAGACTCGAGCAGTACTTTCAATATGCCATGAAACTGTTGGAGAAAATTCCAAATGTAACAATCTACAAGATTCCTAGAAAAGAAAATGCTCTTGCAGATGCGTTAACCCACCTTGCAAAGGAATTTGCCTACTTGCAGGATGAGTCAGTTGAAGTGTCAGTTCAAGGACGACAGGTCCTATCACAGCTCGACATGGATACAATACACAAATCAGCAGAAAAGGCAGGAGAAACAATTGCAGCAGTGAAAGAAAATACAGAAGATTGGTGGCAACCACAAATAGACTACTTGCAAACAGGAAACTTACCAGACGATAAGTCATTAGCCCATCAAATCAAGAAAAGAACTCTGTCTTACGCATTAATAAACAATAGATTATACAGAAGGTCTTTTGATTAGATGTGGCTAAGATGCCTGAGCGGAACCGAGGCTAGTGAAATCATTAAAGAAATACATTCAGGACTTTGTGGCGCTCATCAGTCGAGTCTGAAAATGAAAATAAAAATTAAAAGACTAGGGTACTACTGGCCCTCAATGATGACCGACTGTATGAAAGTTGCCAAAAGTTGTCACCAGTGCCAAGTGCACGGAGTGGTTCTACACCAACCTCCAAATGTGGTACATCCGACAATCGCGTCGTGGCCATTTGAGTGTTGGGGCACATATATTGTGGGTCCAATAGAACCACCTTCTTCAAGAGGACATCAATTTATTCTAGCAGACTACAGTACTACTTTTGTAAATGGGCGGAAGCTATACCACTCGTAGAAATGAAGACACATCACGTGTTACAGTTTTTCAAGGACCAAGTTGTCTACTGTTTTGGACTACCACGCAGAATCATTTTAGATAATGGGTCTGCATTCAAAAGTACAAAGATCAACAATTTTTTAGAAAACATGGGATCGATTGGCAATACTCAACGATCTACTACCCAAGAGCAAACTGCTAGGCCGAGACTTTTAATAAAACTCTCATTCAAATTTTAAAGAAAACTTTGGACGATAACAAGAGAAATTGGCACGAGAAGTTGTTAGAAGCCTTATGGGCCTACAGGACAACTTTTAGGACTCCTACTCAGTCTACACCTTATGCTTTAGTGTACGGGTTCGAGGCCATCTTTCCCCTGGAAGTTCAGCTTCCGTCACACCAAATTGCAGTTGCAGAAAAGATCACTACAGAAGAAAATGCCAGACTACGACTGGAAGAATTGGAAAGCTTGGAAGGGAAAAGACTTTCCACACAGCAGAATTTGGAACTGTATCAAGCCAAGATGATCCAGGCCCATGATAAACTGGTCCGTCCCAGGACATTCAAAGTCGGTGACTTAGTTCTTGTTCTCAGAAGACCTATTCTTGCACATCGCTAGATAGGTGGTAAATTTGAACCAACATGGGAAGGGTCATTCATGGTCGAGACAGTCTACTCGGGAGGTTCCTCCCAACTGGTGAATTACAGTGGAGAGTGACCTATGCTCCCAATCAATGAACGGTTTTTAAAGAAGTATTGCACAACCTGATGTTTCGAAGGGTGGCCTCTAAAATATAATCTTATCCCTAGAAACACGGGTGAAGTAATCACTTTGTGACTGGGTCCGAACCCAAAGCAAAATAAAATGGATGATAAAAAAAATCTCATCAACAAAAATGTTAAAAAAGAAAACATGGGAAATCATAATAATAAAATTTCAATTTTTCCTCTTAAATCCATTCATTCCTGATATTTCCTCATCCCTTCCTACTTCCTTTAAATTTAAAAGAAGTGAATAAATTCTTTTTTTAAGTGTTTTTCTTATTGTTCTTGTTCTTAGTACAGCCCCTGATCCTTTCCTTATTTTTTCGTAGGGAAATGTCGAACGGGCGGTTGGTTCTAAACTTTAGAAATGGCGTGAGTCTAGCACTTGATGAAAAGAGGGTGAGGGATGGAGCAGTGATAAAGATTGACTCAGACTTCACACAAGCCGGCTTACAATACGAAGAAAGTGATTGGATCCCAGTTGATCGAGAAGAACTTCACAGCTAGACAGTGATGAAAATGGGTGGCTCGAGCTGCCAATCTAGCAACAAGAAAAGAAAAACCTTTGAGTACTTTGAAAGAATTGGAAACAAGAGGGTCAACATCTTGTAAGGCCTCGAGCTACATGCAGATGTTTTCTCAGATTATGAGCAATAACAAATTGTGGACTGCATCCTGGAATTGCAGAAAATAGGTCGAGCTGGCCACTTGAGAGAAAAGAAATATTCAGAACCCCGAAGATGGATGCCCGGGAAGGGAAGAGTTACAATCCAATGCAGATGTTGCTAAAATTTTGCTATAGACAAAAAAGAAAATCCACCAGGGATACTCCGTCGTAGTGAGGTGGATCCAATGCCAAGATTCATCAAGAGAATGGTGAAAATGATGATAACATGGAGGGTACTGACTGCAGATTGCATACCCAACAGCTGCATTATCAACATCTACAAGGAAGGACTGCATACCGCCACATATAGACCATCATGACTTTGTTAGACCATTCTGCACAGTGTCTTTCCTCAGCCAGTGCAACATCAGGTTCGAATCTAACCTCCGAATTGCAGGCCCCGGTGAGTTCCGAGGGCCAGTGGAGATACAACTACCCTTAGGTTCCGTCCTGGTGTTAAAAGGAAACAGAGCAGACATTGCGAAACATTGCATTCCAGGAGTGCTCGTGGAGCGGATCTCGCTTACTTTTAGAAGAATGGATGATAAAAAAATGCCTTACCACTTTCAACCAGATACAGAATTGGAGAGTCTCCAACCCTACGAGCTGTGAGTTACACAAGAAATAGCACACCTCCAATGCACATCCATGCGGCATTCCTGCCAAGGGTGGCTTGGAAAGTGATGTTATTGCCCATGTTTCTTACTATTCAGACATGGATTTTTGACAGAAGCTTTCGGATGGATCAACAAGAATCTTATATAGTCCGTTTTGGATTTACATGGATTGCATGAGATATTAAATTTCTGAGGAAAATTTCATCATGACTAGATCAAGTTCTATGATGTAGTTTCAGCAAGTTGGAATGAAAATGACTACGTCATATTTTGTCTTCACCTCTTTTTGTGCAAATTGACTGGGAAACGCCATTAGAGTTAAATGAACTTTGAACAAAGAACAGAAAAGAAAAAGAAAATAAATGAAGATTTTTCTAAAAATCTGAATATTAAAATGAACTTTAAAATTCAAATGAATATTAAATAAACAACAAAAAAAGGGATCGATAAAGGACAAACAAAATGAATCTAAATCTCAAATTGAATTCTGATCTGAATCCTCTGATTTGAATCTTTCAGTTCTTCTCTCATTCAAAATCTGTTTGAAACTCTTTTGAAATTTGAATACTTTCCTCGACTTATTGATAAGTCAAGTTTTTTCAGCTTGGTACACTTACCAACTCCTTTCAATTCTCTTTCTTCTGTGTCTTAGAGGATCGATTAGTTCTATTGACACGGAGCTACGAACTTTGTTCGTTTTGGTTCTGATGGCATGGGATTGGGTCTCTCTTCATACAGATAAACATTCAAGATTGGAACCAGTTTTCAGTTCTCATTAAAACTTCTGAGACTGGTACCTAAATTCCAGTTCACTTCCTTCGATGTCGGTACCCAAATTTCGACTCTCATTCGAGATCGATACCTAAACTTCTATTCTCTTTCAAATTGATACCTAAATTTCAATTCTAAATTCTGAGACTAGTACCTAAATTCCAGTTCTCTTCCTTCGAAGCCGGTACCTAAATTTCGACTCTCATCCCAGATTGATACCTAAATTTCGACTCTCTTTTGAATTGATACCTAAATTTCAATTTTAAATTCCGAGACTGGTACCTAAATTCCAGTTCTCTTCATTCGAGATCGATACCTAAATTTCGACTCTCTTTTGAATTGATACCTAAATTTCAATTCTATATTCCGAGACTGGTACCTAAATTCCAGTTCTCTTCCTTCGAGGTCGGTACCTAAATTCTGACTCTCATTCGAGATCGATACTTAAATTTCGATTCTCTTTCGAATTGATACCTAAATTTCAATTCTAAATTCCGAGACTAGTACCTAAATTTCAGTTCTCTTCCTTCGAGGTCGGTACCTAAATTCCGACTCTCATTTGAGATTGATACCTAAATTTCGGTTCTCTTTTGAATTGATACCTAAATTTTAATTCTAAAATTTTCGAGACGAGTACCTAAATTCCAGTTCTCTTCCTTCTAGGTCGATACCTAAATTACGACTCTCATTTCGAGATCGGTACTTAAATTCGACCCTCATCCTTTACAATTGATACTTAAACTCTAATTCTCACTCCGAGGCTGGTACATTAATTCCAGTTCTCTTCGCAAATCCCGAGGTTTAAACCTAGGTATCAATCCTCATTTCAAATCCAAATTTCAAACTTAAAATTTCCTTAAATCAATTTTAAATTAAACTTCAATCGAAATCAAAACTCACAAATTGAAACTTGAAATTTAAAAGTAAAATAAAATCTAAATCAAATTCCCCAGATCTTGTGATTTGGAGCTCACCTCCTTCCCTTTCCCCAGCGAGAGTTCAGGAATCTCCAGTCTTGAAAATATACCTGATACTCCCCAGCAGAAATTCTTCTACTTCATCCTAAGTTTGTCACTTCGACATCTGTGTTGGTTTTGTTGATCTCTTCGGTCAATACCAATACGCGCGGTGTTCTTGGTTAGCACACCACACCTATTGGGGGTCCATTTGTTGACCTCAATTTTGGTGAGGTCTTTTGATTCTCTCTTTAATACTTAGGATCTAGCCTTAGGCTTTTCCTTTGACTAATCTGAGAGGACTAGAAATGGAACCCACCATTTAGAAATTCAAACTACTTCTTAACTCCCTACGAACCCCACAAGCTTGATTGTAGACCCCTAATCACCTAGAGGGTTAGAATCAAATGTGTAGGTTTAAAGGATGAGTTCCCTATAGGACTCTTTGGCCTTAGGACTACCCTGGATGGCTTGGTCTTGTGAGGGTTGACTTACACATACACTAAACTCTCACACACATTCCAAGTCCTAAAACCACAATCTCCTTGACTTCCTGACTCATGTAGGTAATTCACATGGATGGTCCTTAACCCCTAAGCCCCTGGCTAAGAGGGTTAGGAACAACATAGTGAATGCCTCAATTGAGTCCTCTCATGGCTCATATGGGTTTAATATGGCTTCATGGCTCAACCAAAGTGATTCCACTTTGCTCAAATTTGATTAATCTTCATTTTTCCAAAATATCAATTTTTGACCCCCCGGGCCCTACACCTACTGAACCTACCAAAAGCCTTTGAAATTACCCAAAATTTACAAAATCACCTAAATTACCCAAAATTCCTCAAAATCATTCCTAAACATTTCCCCCCACTCAAATTGATCATCCATAGCCAAAAATACGAAAAATTCCAAAAGTACCCCCCCAATACCCTCCAAATACCCAAAATGCCCTTCTTAGCCCAAAAATCTAGAAATTCAGAAAATTCCTGAAAAAAATTACAAAAAATCCCAAATATTACCAATTTCATTTTGTTCAACAACACCATGGGACAATTTTGCCAATTTACCCCACTTTTACCAAAACCCCCAATTTGACCCATTTTAAACCCAAATGAATCCAATGTCAAATCAAACCACTTCAATTGACCACAATTTTGGTCCAATTCAATTATAAACTTCAATTCAACATCTCCAATATCAATTTAGACCAAATCTAAGTCCAATTTGATTGACATTTGAGCCTAATTTCAATTTAAAGCCTAAGGCCCAATTTTGGCCCATGACCTAAACCTAGCTCAAACCCATCCAATTCAACTCCAATTGGCCCCAAATATTTTCTAAAATCTTCCTAACACCCCCATAAACAAAACACTAACTTGATTTGCCAAAAATTTGAACATAAACTCCACCCAAACCTAACCTAAAACCAAAATTCCGTAAATTGACCTAAGCCCAAACCTAACCCAAATGGGCCTAAATTCCAAAATTAGAGCCCAACCAAAGTTGAAAACTCTCTGTGACACTCCCATGAACATTTCTCAACATTAATTTTACATCAAATCCAACTTTAGCCCAACCTTAACCCAAGTTAGCCCAATTTGGCCCACTTTGGCCGCTTTAACTAAAAAGCCCAAACTCAACCCAATTCTACTCCAAATTAGACCAAATTGATTCCAAACCATTCATGAAACATCCCTAAACCAATTGCAACATTTATTTGACATGGTCCTTCACAAAATTTTCACCCAAAAACCCATCCTAAAATCCAAAAGCCCACTTCCCTAAATCACTTTAATAGCCCATCTAAAACCATTTCAAAGAGCCCAAAATCTATCTTAAAGCCCATATGACATCTTCATTTGCCACCCATTTAATCAAAGTCATTTCCTAAGTTCCAATCCCATCATCAAATGATTCCAAATCAAGCCTCATGCCAAATCACCCCTAAATGCCAAAAATCCCAAAATCCCTCATGCAGGTATGCTAAGCCATTCCCAAGCCATTCCCAAGCTTTGAAGGCTTCACCTTAATCCATGATTAATCTAAATATTCATGGATGGTGACTTCACTAACCTTTCCTAGCTGAATCATCTGACCTCCCTCAGCCCAAATCAGTCCCTTGGTGGATGCACCAAACCCAAATACATGAGTTGACCAAAATCAAGCCAAAATGACCCTTACCCCATGCCATTTTAATCAAAGCTCCTTACAAATGGCAATAGCCAATTGCTTGCACCAAACCCCAGCCCTGACCTCACTGGTCAAGATGGTGACCAATGCCTGGCCGACCAGCCACCACAGTCGCAGGAAAACGCCATGGCCAAAAGCTCCATGTGAGCCAAACTTTCCAATTCCCCCTTGCTGACTTGTCTCAACCCAAATGGACAGCATAGCTATTCTCCTCCTCCCCTGAGTAGCTGATCCGAGCCTCCAATTGCCCCTGGGAAGCCCTCTAGCCATGCCTATTTAAACACCACCACTTCTCGGCCAAAAGAGGAGTTGAACCAGACCTTAAGGAAACTCTGCCAAAATCATTCCAGGCCCCTCTCCAGACATAGAGAACTTGATCCCCGCTGAAATCCAGCCCTAAAACCCTCTCTGTAAGCTCAATTTCTGAGTTGAAAATCCACCCAAAAAATAGGACACTTCACCACAGTGAGCCAATCTCCAAATTGATTGGTCCTACACCTTCATCAGACCAAGAGGAGAAGTTCCCCAGCAAAAGCCCCCTCACCAGGCCAGCCATTGCTTCCAGCCTCCAAGCTTTGTGACCGGCCTTGGTCACTTTCATACATAGACAATTGCCCAGAGCCAGGGACTTCATCTGGAGCTTGCCTGGACTCAATCGAAGGTGACACAACTCTCAGATCGAAGCTTCACTTCTCTGAGCAAAGGTATAAACTCACTCTTCCTCCCGAGCTGCCAGTGATTCTCTACTTTGTTTAAGTTAATTTCATAGCCTGTAAACCGTATGGATGTGTTCGTCTCTTCAAGGCGAATCCATAGAGCATAAGGACACGAAAATTCATTTAGAATCGAGTGAGATCATAGGGTTTTAGTGTGGACGGTCATGGGTGCACACCAGTTGTAGACGATGACCGGGAGCCGTTGGATCGCGCGTGTATCGAGCAGACAGTTCAGATTGCGCCGGACCAGGGAATGTTACATGAACTGCGGGCCCCTGGAGCGCTGAGTTGGATGGCGGCGTCGAATAGGAATGTGCTGCGTGGGCTTTCGGAGCTGCCGATGTTGCGCTAGAGCCGCGTGGATAAGTAGATAAATAGTCTATTTTTGAATTATTTAAATGCCAGAACTTCAAAAATCCATATCTTTGCATAGAAAAATCAAAAAAATAAAATAAAAATACCCTCTTGCTCAGTAAATAGATAAGAATAATGTGGAAAAGAAATCAAATTATCTTAATGAGTATTTTATTTTTAATAATTTATTTATGTTGACCTCATTTTTGATGAGGTCTTCTCTTCTTCTCTTTAGTACTTAGGATCTAGCCTTAGGCTTTTCCTTCGACTATCCTAGAGGATTAGAATTGGGATCCACCACCTAGAAATTCAAACCACTTCTTAACTCCCTGCAAACTCCACAAACTTGATTGTAGACCCCTAATCACCTGAGGGTTGAAATCAAATGTGGAAGTTTAAAGGATTAGTTCCTATAGGACTCTTCGGCCTTAGGACCGCCCAGGTGGCCTGGTCCGGTGAAGGGCCGACTTACACACACACTACACCTATACACTACACTTTCACACACATCCTAATAACACACTGTCGACCTCATTTTTGATGAGGTCTTCTCTCTATAAGTATCTTAGGATCTAGCCTCAGGCTTTTCCTTCGACTATCTTAGAGGATTAGAATTGAGACCCACCACTTAGAAATTAAAACCACTTCTTAACTCCCTACGAACTCCACAAACTTGACTATAGACCCCTAATCACCTAGAGGGTTGAAATCAAATGTGGAAGTTTAAAGGATGAGTTCCTATAGGACTCTTTGGTCTTAGGACTACCCTGGGTGGCTTGGTCTGGTGAGGGCTGACTTACACACACACTACACATATACACTACACTTTCACACACCTTCTGAAACCACACCCATACCCAACTTGACCTCCTGACTCATGTAGGTGATTCACATGGATGGTCCTAACCCCTAAGCCCTTGGCTAAGAGGGTTAGGAACAACATAGTGGGTGCCTCAAATGAGTCCCTTCATGGCTCATGTGGGCTTGATATGGCTTCATGGCTCAACCAAAATGATTTTATTCCACTTACATTCACCTAATCTTCAATTTTCCAAATTTTCAATTTTCCAAATTTTCAATTTTTGACCCCCGGGACCATACACCCGCCTAGCCTACCCAAAGCCCTTGAAATCACCCAAATTTTTCAAAAATCCCAAATCACCCAAAATTCCCCAAAATTAACCTTAAACATTTCCAAATCACTCAAATTGACCATCCATAGCCAAAAATATCAAAAATTCCAAAAATACCTCCCAATACCCTCCAAATACCCAAAATACCCCTCTTGACCCAAAAATCCAAAAAATTCAGAAAATTCCCAGAAAATTCCAAAAAATCTCAAATATTCCCAATTACATTTTGTTCAACCACACCATGGGCCAATTTTGTCAATTTACCCCACTTTTGTCAAAACCCCCAATTTGACCCATTTTAACCCAAAATGAACCCAATGTCAAGCCAAACCTACCCAATTGACCCAAATTCTGGTCCAATTCAATTCTAAACTTCAATTTAACATTCCCAACACCAATCTAGACCAGATCCAAATCCAATTTGATTGACATTTGAACCTAATTTCACTTTTGGCCTTAAAGCCCAATTTGGACCCATGACCCAAACCTAATCCAAACTAACCCAATTCAACTCCAATTAACCCCAAATCTTTTCTAAACCTTCCCTAACATCCCCACAAACAAAACACTAACATGAATTGCCCAAAATTTAGACCCAAACCCCACTCAAATTCAACCCAAAGCTAAAAGGCCCAATTTTGACCTAAACCCAAACCTAACCCAAATAAGCCCAAAACCCAAAATCAAAACCCAACCAAAGCCAAAACCTCTTTCAAACACTCCCATAAACACTTTTCAAAATTAATTTTAAATTAATTTCAATCCTAGCCCAACATTGACCCAAGTTAGCCCAATTTGGCCCACTTTGGCCCCCAAGAAAGCCCAAATTCAAACCAATTCTACTCCAAATCACACCAAATTGATTCCAAACCATTCATGAAACATCCCTAAACTAAACCCAAGATTTATTTGGCATGGTTTTTCACAAAATTCTTCATCCAAAAGTCCATTTTGAAATATAAAGGCCCACCTATTGAAGCCTTTTAAAAAGCCCACTTCCACTAAATCCAAAAGCCTAAAAATCCATCCAAAGCCCACAAGACAATTCCTTCTCATCATCCACTTGATGAAATCATTCCCTAAAGTGTGAAACTTATGATTAAATCATTCCAAATTAGGCTTTATCCAAATTCCCATCAAAATGCCAAAATCCCTAAAATCCATTCCAATGAAATTGACTAAGCCATACCCAAGCCAAAGACAAGCCATGAAGCCATCCTTAAGCCCCAAGTAAAGCCATGAGAAGTTTGACATGTGACCATCCCATAAATGGCAAGAGGAGGAGACTCTTTAAGGATTCTCTTAAAGGTGATTAAGCCTTTTCATGCTTCCCCTAAACTATGTTTAAACTTAAACATGCTTGGATAGTGACTTCTCCCTGCTAATCTAGCTGACTCACCTGACCTCCCTCAGCTGAAATTAGAGCTTGGAAAGGTGCACCCAACCCAAACCCATGGGATGACCAAATTGAGCCTAAAAGGACCTCTTCCCCATTCCATTTTGAATAAAGCTTTCTACACATGACCACTCTCCATTGCTTGCACCATTGCCAACCCCTGACCCTCCTGATGACAACAGTGACTTGACCCTGGCCGGCCAGCCACCACAGCCGCCGGAAACCACCAGGCCGAGAGCACCCATGTGAGCCAAAGTTTGGAATTCCCACTTGCTGAGCTACCCCATGCCCAATGGTTGTCATGGTTGTTCTTCCCTTGACCTAAGCAGCTGATCCCAAGCCTTAAACCCCCTGGGAGGCCCTCCACCTTCTCCTATTTAAACCTCACCTCCTCTCGGCCATGAGAGGTGCTAAACCAGACCTTACTGAAACCCTGCCAAAATTGCTCCAGACCACTCACCATACTTAGAGCAGTTGATCCCCAGTGACAATTTGCCCTAATCCCCACCAACAGAGCCCAATTTCTCAGCTAAAATTCCACCCCAAACCAGGACACTTCTCCACAGTGGATCAATCCTCAAATTGATTGGTCCTACACCTTCACCAGACCAAGGGAAGAAGTCGACCAGCAAAAGCCCCCTCTCCGGGCCACCCATCCGTTCCGGACTCCAAGCTTTGTGATCGGGCTTGGTCGAAATCATACTCAGGCAATTCACCAGTGCCAAGGGACTTCATCTGGAGCTTGCTTGGACCCAATCGAAGGTGACACAACCCTCAGATTGAAGCCACACTTCTCTGAGCAAAGGTATGAGCTAACTATTTATCCCGAGCTTCTGGAGATTCTCCATTTCAAATGCTTTAATTTCAATGCATGATCACCGTATAGATGTATTTGTCTCTTCAAGACGAATCCATAGAGCACAAGAACACGAAAATCCGTTGAGAAATGAGTGAGTTCTTAAGGTTTTAGTGTGGACGGCTCTCGGGTGAGAACGCTTGGGGACGATGAACGGAGGCCGTTCATTCAATACACGCGTGAACGGACGGCCAGGATCGCGCTGGATGAGGAGACAGAACAATACAGCGGGCCCCCGAAGCGCTGAGTTGGATGGCGGCGCCGAATCAGAAGACGACGCGTGTGCGTTCGGAGCTGCCGAGGATGGCGTGGCGCCGCGTGGATAAGTAGGAAATTAGGGTATTTTTTGATTTTTTTAATTCCCTAAACTTCAAAAATGCATAACATTGTGTAGAAAAATCAGAAAAATAAAATAAAAATACCCTCTTGCTCAGTGAACAGAGGAGAATAATGTGGAAAAGAAATCATTTAATTTCATCAAGTATTTTATTTTTAATAATTTATTTACTGTCTGCATTGTTTTAATTCTCCATGCATATATGAAATTCACCATGGCATGAGACCATAGGGCTTTTGAAGCCTCTGAATTTGGGAACATTCCTTGAATTTTCCAAAGTTAGAGGCCATCCCTATGAGAAGTTATTGATTTTTCAAATTCATGTTGCTGTTTTGAGTATTTTAATTCCAATAATTAGCATGTTGTGAAATAAATTCTAGAAAAATTTGGTGATGTTTCTTATGACTAGAGGACCCTAGGAAAAATAGGTTTTGAATTAATTCACTTGGAATAACCCTAATTGGCCTAAACACCCAAAATAGGTCCTTAATTAATTAGATCTAATCATACATCAAATTGACTTGAAATCAATTCTCCACTGACCTTTAGGATCAGAGGAACCCACCATAAAAATTTGAAGTCAGTTGGATTTGGTTAGCCCTACTAAATGGGTTGATTAAGCCATTTAGCCAATTTAAACTTTAAAAATTCATAACTTTCAAAATACTTTTAAAAAATTCACCAGATTGGTTTTGGAGCCTCTCTGATATCAGGGGAATTTAAGAAAAATAAAATTGTAATTTTCTAAAAAAAGTTGATTTTTTGTATTATTTTAATATTTTAATAATTAAAAAATAATAAAAATCACAAAAATAATAAAATTCACCAAAATGTCACATTTTGAATTTTAATCACTTAGGAACAAACTCCATATTTTTCTTAGGTCTATTTGATGAGATATTAAAATTTAAAGCCCTAAGGTAATTTTAAAATTAAAAAAAATGTATTTTTTAGCATTTCCACTAAAATAATTCTAATAAATCAAAGAAAAATCAGAAAATTGTAAAAATTGATTATCTGATTTCCTTGATATCAGAGAGATTTTTTAAAGAAATATAAAATTTATTTTTCAACCTTTATTTTATTTTTAAATTAATTAATACTCCAAAACTCAAAATAATTATAATAAAAAGAATATAATTCAAAAAATCACCAAAATTAGTCCAAGTGGTCCTCTGGTCATTAGCAATATCCCATAATTTTCTTAAGAACAGAAACTTTCCCATGGTCATATTATTAAATTTTTCTTGAAAATCTCTACTTTCTACCAAAAATAATTACATAAATAAATTAAAATACAGAAAAATCACATTTTCTCCTCTCCTATCTTTATTGACATATGAGTGAAGTCAAATAAAAATTTCAAGTTCATTTAAGCTCAATTTAGTGAGTTATGGAATTATTAAGCTTGAAGGGCAAAATGGTAATTAAAATTTTAACCTTTAATTAATACTTTGGGCTTAATAAAATTAAAGAGTAAAAGATCTGATCCTAATATGATTTGGATGATTGAAATTTAAATAATTAAAGAGTAGAAACCTACTAAACAATTTGAAAATAATTGAAATAAACTTTAATTAAATAATTGATTAAATTTGGAAGAATAATAAAATTGGAATTATTAAAATAGGGATATTATTAGGAAGAGATTTGTTCTTTAATTTAAGAATCCCTAAATTAATCATCTCAATAATATTTAATTCTTAATTAAAATGATAATCCAAATTTAAGATTTAAAATGCTTAAAGACTTAATCACTAAATTAAATTAAAGTTAAATTATTTAAATTAAACCATTTTAAAATTTCAATTAAATTAAAATTAAAATTAAATTAAATTAAAATTTAAATTAAATTGAATTAAATAAAATTAAATTAAAACAAATCAAATTAAATTAAATTAAATCAAATTAAATTAAATTAAATTAAATTAAATTAAATTTAATTAAATTAAATCAAATTAAATTAAATTAAATTAAATTAAATTAAATTAAAATTTAAATTAAATTAAATTAAATTAAATTAAAAAATATTAAATTAAATCAAATTAAACTAAATTAATTAAATTAAATTAAATTAAAGCATGTCAAATTAAATTAAATTAAATTAAATTAAAATAATAAAATCAAGTTAAAATTAAAATCAAATCAAATTAAATTAAATTAAAATTAAAACTAAACCAAATTAAATTAAATTAAAGTTAAATTAATATAAAAATAACATCACCTGAGACGTAAAGAATTTAAAAATAAATGTAAAGCAACTTAAACATTATTCCAAATTTAAACCCGTTAACTGAAATTAAATCACAAACCATTTGAACATCAATTTGCCTCGAAAGCTTTTGTTATCATAACTCCTAAACGTAACGTTAAATGAAGTGATACTTCACTCATAGGATATTCAAATGTCCTAGTTCACTGAGTAAGATAACAACAAAACTTAACTAAACCTCAGACGATCACTTCACCTGATTGATTAGATCCATTTGGACTTAAAACAATCCTAGCAGTATTGAAAAGATGTTTAAGACTCGTCTTAAGAACTTCCTCAATATGATAGGATGTTTATAATAACAATTGAATTTAATTGTTCTTTCATGAAGAAAATCGTCCTCAAACCAAAACACAAGAACCTAGACGTCATAGGAAATGACTAGTTATAAGATTAGGAACTTGGTAGAAAACCATAACCCTTCCCTTAGCTTAACCTAGGAACTTGCTTAAATATTCAAATTATGTTTTAAGTGCAGCTTGGGATGACGGGAAGACCCTCCAGGTACGCTTTTATTTTATTGCAATTTACCTTATTGCAATTTATTTAATCGCATTGCACTTACTTTTCCTGCATGATAAAAAACTGTTGCATGAAAACCCACACCTTTAGGGTAGTCCCTAAAACTGAAACCAAAACTAAATTAAAAGTCATTGCAAGATAAAAATTCACCGCCACAACATTTCAAAATATAAAACAACTCAAAATTTAATCACAAACAGAACACAAAACTACAATTATAACTAAATTAAAACGTCTTGTTGGATGATCGGGAATACCTCGGATGATGTAACCTACGTGTTGCTAACGGGATTTCCCATGGTCTAAATGAAAGTGCGGAACTCATTTAGTTGAGTTTAGCAAATTCATCTGGACTAAGTGAATCCGATAAAAATAACGATGCCGGAAGGATGGAACCGTGGGATCTTAACCGGTGTTGTTATAATCAACTTTAAGATTTGTTTTAAATAAAACATAAAAACACTTGGAAATTAAGAATTTCTCTAAACCAAAACACTTTTCTCATCTCCCGATTTATGACTTCTATAACTAAACCTCTGCAACAACAAGGAGCTCGGAGCATGGTGGGCAGCACGGCCATCTTCGTCAGCAAAACAACTCTACATCAGCTAAACATTCGTAGAATTAAACAACAAATCCATAAGATTTCGAGGTAGTATTCCTAGTGCAACTTAAATCCTCAACTCTTCGTTAGGCATTTGCATGATCATGTCATGTATATTAAGCCCTAACCGGTCTTAGGACCCCGAGGTAGTCGTTTGGTACGACATAAACCCTCACATCTTCAAGGCTATTTGTATGATTTTATCATACAAATATAAGTCTTAATTAATTAAAATTGGCAAAATCAAAACATTAAATGAACATTAGGACTTTCCTAAATTCAAGCCAAACAATAGGATAGTTGGGAAATTACCGAAGTTCGCTTCGAATCTGTGATTTCTCCTACCTTTCTTCCTTTGAATTCCCAAAACAAAATGTTCCAAACTCGATCCATTCCCTATTGAAATTCCAAAATTCAATCCTTTGAAAACTTAAACTTTGAAATTCTTGAGAGCAGAACTACTGATTATTATTGAGAATTTTCTTAGGTGATTCCCGTCACTTAAGATGTAATTAACTATAGGGGCTTGCCCTTATAGGGAATTTTAAGAACCTAGGTAATATAAACCCTGCTTAATTCCTTTGTATTAAGCAGGGGAACTTGTCGGCTTATAAAATTGGTTCGCAGACTAAACAGATGTCACAAATCTTCTAGTTTATTTAATCGAGCCCCATCGTCAAGCAGTATGTCTATTCTTCGGGATAGATACACGGTTTGAGATGCGGTGCTCCTTTATATAAACTATTTGGGATATGAGATCGGTTTGATTTCATATCTTAAAATTTTCAAATTTAAAATTATTTTCAAAATCAAATACTACTTTCTAAATTATATATTTATATTTAAATTAAATTTAAAATTTAAATTTCGCCGGCAATTCTTGTTAGGCGACCCCCTTTTCGAAATAAAACACAACCTAAAAATTTGCCGACAATTTCTGGCGACTCCGCTGGGGACAATTCCTCTCTCCATTTTAATCAGACAATTCTGCTTTCAAAAATCGGTAGTGTATCCATATTCCTAGTGGATCAAACTACCCTTCTTTCCGTTGGAATACTATGTTCATTTCTACCTTGAACAAGTATAGCCAACATTCTCTCGGATTTAGGAGCCACTGTTTAGACACCCCTAAACAGAGAGGTTCTGAGATCCTTTTACCTCATTTCTGAGGTGGGGTGGACCCCCAATAGGTATTAATTTAGTAGCGGTCTTACGGGTCGAGAAGTTTCTGCAAGACTTTCTCTTCCTTTTCCAGTTCCTAATCAATTACTTTTACTCTTCCTACAACTCTCCTTCTTTTAATAATTCTCCTTCCTAACGAACAAATCTTTTCGAAAAGATAATTTTCTTTTAATACCACAGATACACTAAGATAAACAGAAATGTGTTCGGACTCTTTCTTTTTCGTCATAAGTTTTACGACAAGAAGAAGCACGATTCGGGGACTAACACTTGGAATCGCCTCGCGAAATGGAAGCCCCAAACCGATCTTCTCCTTCGTCAACGGACTTGACCTGGCCGTGTTCAAGGACGAACAACCTGATAATGGAATCATTCGATTCGGACAAGGATTCGGGGACACCGACATCAAAATCCCCGACGTCATTCTCTTTTCACTCACAAGCAAAGTACCAGAAACTGAGAAGCCGTTGATTGAGTTTAAGCTCAAGTCAACTCTTGAATTCCCTCCGCTGCAAAAGATTCCAACTGAGAGGAGTACTGTTGTCCATAGAAGGACTGTTGTTGCTACCCCCGCTGGTCTAGTTGTCTCTGCACCTACCTGGCTTCTGCCAGACTAAAGGGGAAGGAAATTCAGAACTGTGATGAACCTGTTACCATGGAGGGTACAGATCTTCCTGTGAAACTTTCTGTTTTTGAAATCGGGTCCAGCTCGAGGATTCCATCACTGACACGGACTCAGAGAAGGAACAGAAGTAGAAGGATTGCTAGAGAAGCCAGAGCTGCTGAAGTTGCTTTCCTAGAAGAAATCCCAGAACTACCCAAATATACACCGCTGCCTGAATACATACCACTTTTGGGAGGAAGTAGATTCCATCCCATCTCCGCCGCAGAGGATGAAGAAAATGTCCGCAAGATTGCTTCTGCATTGCCTCAACCCGCATATTACAATGACAGCCGTAAGAAAAGGGCTAGAATTACGCCATTTGTTCGACTGCAAACCTTGATAGAAAAATTGGCAAAAAAGGAAAAATGCCCTGTATCAGAAATTTTAAGAAGGATAGGGCGGGTGCCAGCCAAGTCCAGTCTTGGGCCGCGAGTAGAACCTGCTGTCGCTGTTGAGAAGCTGAATAAAAGAATGAAAGCTAGTCCGCCTATCGTTGTTTCAGGACTATAAATTAGGGAGGATACCACCTTCCAGCATTTGGCTGACAGACCATCCGGTCCCAGACCTTCTACTGCTAGAAGGATGGTATGGCGTCTCACTACCGGATAATTAAGATTAAAACAACAACCTGAGAAGGAAAGTCTCGTCAGGAGACTTGAGTCTGAAGAAAGCGCTACCGCAGTAAAGGGGACTCATGAGAAGGAAACCCGATAGTTATCACATGAAAACTGCAAGGATGTATAGAAAAGACCAATAGAAGATGCTGTGGAAAAGCTAAGAACTAATATTCGGTGATTAGCAAGGGAAAGAGAAGAGAAATTCGAAGATGAGATTGATTGGTCAGAGTTCATGGATGATGAGTATGTAGAAATTAACATGGTTGAAACACGAGCTTCGTCAGCTTCACAAGGTGCTCCTGCAGCTGCAGAAAGAGAGGAGCCGGAAGTAATGAGGAGGCAGCTTCAAGAGAAAGATGATACGATCTCCCAAATGGCAAAAAGGATGGAAGAGATGGCTGTAGCCCTAGCCACTCTCCAGAGTCAAGTTCAACCCCAAAGAGAAACACCCCCAAAAGTCATTCACAATGTAGAGGGAGGAAAGGAGATTACGTCCGTCAACGGGGATGATCAGTTAAAAAAGGATGCAACACAAAGCATGATTCCGGAAAAAGATATCAAGAACTTGGTGGAACAGCAGGTGCGAGAAGCCTTGGCACAATCAAAGAGCGGGACATCCATTCGGACAGGTAGACCTTACCCCGAAAAATTTGACACTGTCCAATATCCGAAAGGCTTCGTACCACCTCTGTTCAAGACCTTTGATGGGACCGAAAACCCTCGGCAACATGTTGCACACTTTCGTGCTAGTTGTTGCAATGCCGGTGGAAGTGATGCCTTACTCTTCAGACAATTTGTCAGCAGCCTGTCAGGGATCGCCTTTGATTGGTATGCAAAATTACCGAACGGTTCGGTGAAGACATTTTCAGAACTAGAGAACCTCTTCATCAAGCGATTTGCCGGAGCTCAGCACCACATCACTATAGGTGATTTAGTGGTAGAGAAGCAGAATCCAAACGAAACCTTGGTGGATTACATACTTCGATGGAGAAACCTAAGTATGAAGTGTGAACCACAACTACAAGAACAGCATGCAGTCGGCATTTTACTTAAGAGCATTCATGGCCCGATAGCACTTCTCCTCAAGGGATTTACTATTAAGACTTTCGAGAAGTTGTTAAGCAAGGTCGAAGCTTGCAAGAGGAGGCGAAGCAATTAAGTTTCACCGACAAAACAGACAAACAGAAGCCCGTGAAAACTTTTGAAAAGAAGTCCGGGATCGTCGCAGCTGTCGATAAAGGCAAGCAACCGATACAAATATCGTCAGAACGGCCGCAGCAACCTCAACAGAATTACCAGCAACCCCGACCCAGCTATCAGTCATCTCTACAGTATGAACAACCGCCTCGTCCGCAACGTACGTTAAGGGAGCTTCGAGCGAGGAGTACCCGTTCAAGAATGAGGCGAGTGCCGAAAATGTTCCAGCGATCGATGAAGACTCCGGATTTCCAACTACCATAACCTAAAAGACCAGAAGAAGTCGACAAGAAAGGTGATCCCAACTTCTGCCCTTACCACCGGATGCTTGGACACAAGATAGAAGATTGTATAACCTTCAAAAGTTGGCTCAACGACAATCTTCGGAAAGGGAATATAACAATCCCGAAGGAGTACATGAAGGAACCCCAGAAAGGAGGTTCCGTTAATGTTATCTCGACGGATCCCATTGTGCCGATAGACCCCTATGCGACTGATGATGGATGGGCTACCGCTTGGACAAAGTCTTCAAAAAAGATTTTGGATCACATCCAAACCGCTTCGGTGCGAGCCTCAATTCAGAGTTCGAAACCTGTTAAGTCGACACTATCACTTGCGATAGAAGAACCACCTCAACAAGAGACAATTGAAGAGAAGAAGAAAATCGACGAAGAAGAGAAGACCGAGGCTCTTAAGGCTAGACTAGGGGCTGCTTATCCTAGGATAGTTGTTTCCGATTCGGGGGACAAATCCCTCGAACCGCTGACTCTGTATGATTATCTGCCCACTCCGGTGGGATCTTATAATGATAAGGGTTATAGCGTTGGCTACGTTTTGACTGTTTCTAATGATTACGTAACTAGCGACAATCCGGACATCGATTTTGATACAAATGACAACTCTCAAATCATACACAATCTCGACGATCACAATGACGAAGAAGACATCCATCAAGGAGGCTACGAGAGTTCAACGAGCAACGAATCTGTTTGCGAGTTTCGAGGAGCTCCAGTCACAATAGAGTTAGAGCCTTCAGACTCCGAAGCTAATCTAGAAGAACCTGTCATTCCGATTTAGGAGGAGACACTAGCAAACTCAATACTAGATTCAGAAGAAATCACAGAAGTCAACTTGAGAAGTGGAAGGGTTCTACCTCCGAGAATGGGTCCAAAGGAAAAAGGAAAGCAGGTGGTTGTTCAGGAAGAATCAACCCCGGCAGAAGAAATAACCATTCGAGAAGAAGCTGAGACACATGGAAATAAAGTGGACTACAACGTGCTAGCCCATCTTAGGAAACTACCGGCCAAACTGAGCATCTATGACGCTCTCATCTTATCAAAGGAGATGAGAGAAGCTCTGATCAAGGCCTTACTTGATCCAGAAATTTGCTTAGCTCAAATGATTGGAGATTCCTTAGATGAGGTTTGCTCGTTAAAGGAATAGCGAGGTGTTACCTTCACGGACAATGACCTACTACTTGGGACAACAGACCACAACCGACCGTTGTACATTTCAATTACAATTGGGAAGTTCACACTATCCAGAGTATTGTTGGATCCAGGAGCATCAATCAATATAATGAATCTTCGAACGCTAGAATACTTGGAAATTGATGCTCGCGAGCTCGAAGCAGACAAAATGTTATTAAGTGGATTCAACCAGAAAGGAGAAAGAGCCCTCGGCTCAATAACACTACTAATGAAGACCGGTGACTTGGCAAAGTCAACCGCAAAATTTCACATAATTGATTCAGAAAGGTCGTTCAACGCTCTACTGGGCCGACCAGGATACATGAAAACCGGATGGTACCATCATCTCTACATCAGTGCATCAAATACTACGACGGAGGGGAACAGTGCATCAAAGGTGACTTACAACCATTCTCCGTACATGAAATTGGAATCCATGAAGATGCAGCTTATTTTGCACCTCCGAAGAAAACAATCTTCTCCAGAGATACCACAATGAATGAAGCAAAGGAAATTCGGGATGACGAAGGACCTGAAGTTCTAGTCCAACAGTCACTCACCACTCCCTTACGGAGAGATGGTGAATGTTTCTCCACAACTCGCATCCGAGGTCGAGGCCGGGGATGAGGTCGTGGCAGAGACGTTAGGACAGTTTGGACGAGGAAACCAACCATCAATGTTGATTGGGAAGACGAGTTCGAAGAAGAAAAAGAAATCAAGCAAGAAGCAGCGACAATAAGTCGGAAGAAGCCGCAATTCAGATCCCGCTCGAAGATGAAAAGAATGAAGAATATAAATCGATGTACGAGAAGATTTACCACTATGTACATACTATGACCCTGACCCCGATCCATTCTAATAAGATCGAGGGTATGGTGGTCAAAGAGGTACGTAGCGGCGGTGCAAAGCCAAACAAATTCTACCGTGGTGCTCCTTCCTCCAAAACCGAAAATAATGTACAATTTGAAGATGTCACTTCATCGAATTAATGGAATTACCTTTTGAGTTGTACTCTCCCCGTGTTCAAAATTTAATTCGGCGTGGTTTCTTACCTCGACAATGGACAAAAGGTCAATCACAACATTTTGAAAAATTATGTAATAACTCTGGTTGTCCACCCAATTCAAAGCATGGTCTCGGATTCGGCACAGTAGGATCAGTTGACGGTACTGAATTTTGCTCGGTTGTCACTTGCGAGTCTAATGAAAACTGCATGGAAACTACAGAAGAATTTGAAGATTTACAAATTGGAGACGCTCCACCAGAATTCGAAGAAGAGATCAAATCTACAATAGATGAGTTAACGGAAGTTAACTTAGGTACTAGCGAAGAGCCTAGACCTACCTTTATTAGCTCCTTACTCAATAAAGAAGACTCCGAAGAAATAATCAAGTTATTAATGGAATTTAAAGATTATTTTGCTTGGAGCTACGATGAGATGCCAGGATTAGCTCCAGAGGTTGCAGTCCATAAGCTAGGAATGGATCCTACTTCTGTCCCAGTCAGACAAGGTCCCAGAAGAATGCGTCTAGAAATCGAACAACAAGTCATAGCTGAAGTTAAAAAGCTAATAGACGCTAAATTTGTCCACGAAGAACAATACCCGACTTGGTTAGCCAATGTGGTACCAGTTAGGAAGAAGAATGGTCAGATCAGAATTTGTGTGGATTTCAGAGATTTGAACAAGGCATGTCCAAAAGATGAATTTCCTCTACCTATCCCAGAATTAATGATCGACATTGCTTCAACACATGAAATATTCTCATTCATGGATGGATCTTCAGGATACAACCAGATAAAAATGGCTCCAGAAGATGAAAAACTTACAAGCATTCGTAACGCCGATCGGAGTATATTGCTACACAATGATGCCATTCGGATCGAAGAACGCAGGAGCAACATACCGTAGAGCGATGACAAGAATTTTTGATGATCTCATCCACAATCAAGTCAAATGCTACGTGGACGATGTGGTCATCAAAAGCAAAGTAAAGGGCAACCACTCGTATGATTTGAGAATTGTTTTCGAACGATTAAGACAATTTAACCTTAAGATGAATCCCTTAAAATGCACCTTCGACGTCACCTCCGGAAATTCTTAGGATTCGTTGTCCGACATCGTGGAATTGAAATCGACCCGGAAAAGATTAAAGCTATCTTAGAAATGCCGCCTCCCAAAACCTTAAAACAACTACGATCTTTTCAAGGGAAGCTGACATATCTTCGACGCTTTATCTCAAACTTGTCAGGTAGGTGTCAGCCTTTCTCGGCTTTAGTTAAAAGGGACGCCAAATTTATTTGGGAAGAGAAATGCCAGAAGGCCTTTGAGGACATTAAACAATATTTAATAACACCTCCTGTCTTAGCAGCCCCAGTCTCAGGTAGACCGTTGATACTTTATACCGCGGATTTAGATGACTCACTCAAAGCCCTGTTAGCCCAGGTCAATGATGAGGGTAAAGAAAATTCTCTTTACTACCTAAGCCTTCGTTTACTTCCGACGGAAATAAGGTATCCCACAATTGAAAAGCATTATTTGGCCCTGATCTTCGCCGCTCAAAAGCTCAGGCACTACATGCTTTCTCATAAGGTCAATCTGATCTCGAAATTTAATCCGTTGCAATACTTGATGACTCGTCCAACGCTTTCTGGCAGACTTGCCAGGTGGTCAATGATATTATTGCAAATCGATATAACTTTCGTGCCTCTTTGTGCCGTAAAGGGACAAGTCCTAGCAGACTTTCTCGCAGCACACCCTTTGCCAGTGGAATCTCCTCTCAATGATGACTTGCCAGACGAACAAATAATGTGCCTAGAAGACCTTGATGATCGACGTTGGGAATTATATTTTGACGGAGCATCTTCAGCACACAAAGACGAAGAATCGCAAGTGATAGTGCCCGGTAAGGCAGGAATTGGACTAATCTTTATAACACCGGAGCGGGGGATGTTAAGATACTCCTACCACTTAACAGAGCCGTGTACAAACAACGAAGCAGAATACGAAGCCCTCATAATAGGATTGGAATTAACTATTCAAATGGGGATAACAGACATCAACATCTACGGGGATTCACAATTAATCATTCAACAGATCGTCGGACAGTACAGAATTTTAAAGCTAAGACTCGAGCAATACTTCCAATATGCCATACAGTTGTTGGAACAGATTCCGAATGTGACGATCTACAAAATTCCCGGGAAAGAAAACGCTTTAACAGATGCGCTAGCCCGTCTAGCAAAAGAATTTACCTGTTTGCAAGATGAGTCAGTAGAAGTGTCAGTTCACGGACGTCAGGTCCTATCACAGCTCGACATAGACACAATACACAAATCAGAAAAAGAAGAAGAATCGGTTGCAACGAGTGACGGAAAACACGGAAGATTGGCGACGGCCATTAATAGACTACCTGCAAACAGGAAAACTACCAGACGATAGGTCGCTAGCCCATCAGATCAAGAAAAGAACTCTGTCTTACGCATTAATAAACAACACGTTATACAGAAGGTCTTTCGATCAAATGTGGCTAAGGTGCCTAAGCGGGTCCGAGGCCCGTGAAATTGTTAAAGAGGTCCATTCGGGACTCCGTGGCGCTCACCGGTCGGGTCCGAAGATGAAAATGAAAATTAAAAGACTAGGATATTATTGGCCCTCGATGATGACCGACTGCATGAAAATCGCTAAGAGCTGTCACCAGTGCCAAGTGCACGGAGTGGTTCTACGCCAACCTCCAAATGTGCTACACCCAACAGTTGCATCGTGGCCATTTGAATGTTGGGGCACAGATATAGTGGGTCCGATAGAACCACCATCTTCGAAAGGACATCACTTCATTCTTGCGGCTACAGATTACTTTTCCAAGTGGGCAGAGACAGTTCCACTTAGAGAAGTAAAAGCACACCACGTGCTACAGTTTTTTAAGAACCAAGTTGTCTACCATTTTGGAGTGTCGCGCAGGATTATCTCGGATAATGGGTCAGCATTCAGAAGCACGCAAATCAAAAATTTTGTCAGGAGACACAGAATCGACTGGCGATACTCAACAATTTACTACCCAAGAGCAAACGGCCTCGCTGAGGCTTTTAATAAAACTCTCGTTCAAATTTTAAAGAAAACTTTGGACGATAATAAGAGAAATTGGCACGAGAAGTTGTTAGAAGCCTTATGGGCCTACCGGACAACCTTCAGAACTCATACTCAAGCTACACCTTACGCTCTGGTGTATGGGTTCGAGGCAGTGTTACCTTTAGAGGTTCAGCTTCCTTCACTCAGAATTGAAGTTGCAAAAAAGATCACGACGAAGAGAACGCCAAATTACGACTAGAAGAATTAGAAAGCTCGCACGGGAAAAGACTTGCGGCGCAACGAATTTAGAACTATACCAAGCTAAGATGGTTCAAGCCCATGACAAGCCGGGTCCGCCCAAGAACCTTCAAAGTTGGTGACTTAGTTCTCGTTCTCAGAGACCTATTCTTGCACACCGCAAGATAGGAGGAAAATTTGAACCCACTTGGGAAGGGCCGTTTGTGGTTGAAGCGGTATACTCGGGAGGTTCCTACCAGCTAGTGAATTGCTAGGGAGAACGACATATGCTTCGATCAACGGACGATACTTGAAAAAGTATTACGCTACTCGATGTTTCGAAGGAATGAATTCTTCATCCCTAAGAAACACGGGCAAAGTAATTACTTATGATTGGGTCTGAACCCAAAAATAATAAAATGTGCTAAGATAAATAAAACCATGATAATATAGTTTTCCTTGTTTTCTTTTCCAAATCAAGATCTCTTTCCTGATCTTTTCCTGCTTCATTCCTGTTAAATTTGAAAATACAAAAAAATATAATATAAAAAAAAATGTCTTTAATAAACATTTTCTTAATGTTCTTGTTCTTAAGTACGACCCCCGATCCTTTTCCTTGTCTTTTCACGGGGAAATGTCGAACGGCGGTTGGTCTCGAACTTTAGAAATGGCGTAAGCCTTGCACTCGATGAAAAGAGGGTGAAAGATGGAGCGATAATCGAGATTAACTCGGACTTCGCACCGACGAGCCTACGATACGAGGAAAGTGACCGGGTCCCGATTGACCGAGAAGAACTGCCCGGGCGGACGAGTGATGAAAGTGGGTGGCCCAAGCCACCAATCCAAGAAGCAAGAAAAGAAAGGCAAACACTCGAAGAAGATAAGAAAGTGAAGTCCGTAGTCGCTACGGAAGAGGGCAGGCTTGTCGCCGCCGCGCCCACGGAGATTCAAGAAGTTCGAAGAGCTACTCTCACAAGCAACGCAACGAAGAAATAAGAATCGCCGTATCCGTAAGATGTTAACAAAACTAGTCGCGGACCAAGACGACGAGACGCTTGCTACCGCCAAGTACGTACACTTCAAGGACACCGGTTCACCGAGAACTCGAAGAAAGGAGGCCAGCTCCTAGGATAACAGAAAGGACCAGGGAAATCTCACAAAGACCAGAAGAAAGAAGGCTACCACGCCACCGGATAGAACCACCAGTAATGCATGACCTTATTGCAGAAGCAACCCCGGGGATGTCCCGACGTACATCATCCCCGAGGAGCCGAGGTATGCGGGGAGAACGTGAAGGGATTGAACCGTATATCCCACAATATGTCACTGGGCCTCGCCATCTGCGGATCATTCCGGAATACGAAGCTGGAGAGAATGCGAGAATGTTGAAAAGAAAACCTTTGAATACTTCGAGAGAATTAGAGGCGAAGGATCAATATACTAGAGGGCCTCGAGCTACATACAGACGTATTCTCAGAGTATGAACAACAGCAAATCGTGGATTGCATCCGGGATTTGAAAAGAATGGGTCTAGTAGGCCACCTAAGGGAAAACACATACTCAGAACCCCGGAGATGGATGCCAGGGAAGAGAAGAATTACAATACAATGTGGATGTTGTTACAACTTTGCGGAGGATAGGAAGGGAAACCCACCGGGAATACTCCGTCATGGCCAAGTAGATCCGATGCCATTAGTCATCAAGAGAATGGTAAAGAGATTGATAACATGGAGGGTACTGCCAGCAGATTGCATACCCAATAGCTGCATTATTAACATCTACAAGCAGGGTGACCGCATACCCCCACACATAGATCACCACGACTTTGTCGGACCTTTCTACACGATCTCTTTCCCGAACGAGTGTAACATCATGTTCGGATCCGACCTCCGAGATAGCAGGCCCGTGTGAGTTCCGAGGGCCGGTGAAGGTACCATTACCGGTAGGTTCCGTCATGATACTGAAGGGTAACGTAGCAGATATCGCTAAGCATTGCATACCAGGAGTACCAGTGAAGCTGATCTCAGTTACTTTCAGAAGAATGGACGACAGGAAGACACTTTACCATTTCCAGCCAGACCCGGAGCTATAGAGCCTCCGACCTTACGAGCTGTGAGTTACATGGAAAATATCACACCTCCAATGTACATCTATACGGCATCCTTGCCAAGGATGGCTTGGAAGGTGATGTTATTGACCATGTATCCCACTATTCAGACATGGATCTTTGACAGATGCTTCTTTGGATGGATCGATGAAGATCATACATAGTCCGTTTTGAGTTTACATGGATTGTATGAAATATACGCCAGATCAAGTTGTATGATGTATCTTCGACATGATTGGAATGAAAGTGACCATGTCACATTTTTTTTTTTTTGGCCTTCACCTCTTTTGTGCAAATTGACTGGGAAACGCCATTAAAGTTAAATGAACTTTGAACAAAGAACAGAAAAGAAACAAAAAGAATAAAAGAAAACTTTTCTTAAAAAATCTAAAAATGTCGAACACCAAATCCACATGAACACCAAGTAAATAATAAAAAAAATGGGAAAGTTAAAGGACAAACAAAACAAATTTAAAGCTCAAATTGAATACCAGTTTAAACCCATCTTCTCAAACCCTCCAATCCTTCTTCAAATCAAGATCTATTCTAGACCTCCCTTGAAACCCCCTCTCGGGATGATTTCGAGAATCACGAAGAATTTTCAATTTGATCCGGATGGCATGGGTTTGTACCCTTCGCCAAGTAATCAGACTTTGATTGATTCCCATGGGATATGAAACACTTTCATATCTCATTTCGATCTCCCGCTAAATCCAATTCTCCACAGTAAATTTCAATTCAAAATTTCCGAGACTGGTACCTAAATTCCAGTTCTCATTCCGAGATCGATACCTAAATTTCGATTCTCATCCGAATTGATACCTAAATTTCAATTCAAAATTTCCGAGACTGGTACCTAAATTCCAGTTCTCATTCCGAGATCGATACCTAAATTTCGATTCTCATCCGAATTGATACCTAAATTTCAATTCAAAATTTTCGAGACTAGTACCTAAATTCCAGTTCTCATTCCGAGATCGATACCTAAATTTCGATTCTCATCCGAATTGATACCTAAATTTCAATTCAAAATTTCCGAGACTGGTACCTAAATTCCAGTTCTCATTCCGAGATCGATACCTAAATTTCGATTCTCATCTGAATTGATACCTAAATTTCAATTCTAAAATTTCCGAGACTGGTACCTAAATTCCAGTTCTCATTCCGAGGTCGATACCTAAATTTCGATTCTCATCCGAATTGATACCTAAACTTCAATTCAAAATTTTCGAGACTGGTACCTAAATTCCAGTTCTCATTCCGAGATCGATACCTAAATTTCGATTCTCATCCGAATTGATACCTAAATTTCAATTAAAAATTTTCGAGACTTGTACCTAAACTCCAGTTCTCATTCCGAGATCAATACCTAAATTTCGATTCTCATCCGAATTGATACCTAAATTTCAATTCAAAATTTCCGAGACTGGTACCTAAATTCCAGTTCTCATTCCGAGATCGATACCTAAATTTCGATTCTCATCCGAATTGATACCTAAATTTCAATTCAAAATTTCCGAGACTGGTACCTAAATTCCAGTTCTCATTCCGAGATCGATACCTAAATTTCGATTCTCATCCGAATTGATACCTAAATTTCAATTCAAAATTTCCGAGGCTGGTACCTAAATTCCAGTCCTCTTCCTTCGAGGTCGGTACTTAAATTCCGACTCTCATTCGAGATCGATACTAAATTTCGATTCTCTTTTGAATTGATACCTAAATTTCAATTCTAAACTTCCGAAGCTGGTACCTAAATTCTAGTCCTCTTCCTTCGAGGTCGGTACTTAAATTCCGACTCTCATTCGAGATCGATACCTAAATTTCGATTCTCTTTTGAATTGATACCTAAATTTCAATTCTAAACTTTCGAGACTGGTACCTAAATTCCAGCTCTCATTTCGAGACTAGTACCTAAATTCTAGTTCTCATTTAGAGATCGATACCTAAATTTTGATTCTCTTTTGAATTGATATCTAAATTTCAATTCTAAACTTTCGAGATCGGTACCTAAATTCCAGCTCTCATTTCGAGTCTAAGTACCTAAATTCTAGTTCTCATTCCGAGATCGAGTACCTAACTTCGATTCTCATCCTTTTCGAAGTCGATACCTAAATTTCGACTCTCTTTCGAGATTGATACTTAAATTTCAATTCTCATCCCTTTCGAGATCGGTACCTAAATTCGATTCTCATCCTTTTCAATCGACACTTAAACTCCAATTCCCACTCCGAGGTCGGTACCTAAATTCCGGTTTTCTTTGCAATCCCGAGATGGAACCTAGGTTTCAATTCTCGTTTCAAATCTAAATTTTCTCAAATTATTTTTAAATCAAACTTCAATCTAAAATAAAAAATCAAAATCTAAAATTACACATCCGAACTTAAATTAAAACAAACTGAAATCTAAATCTAAATTCCCCCAGATCATGTGATTTGGAATTCACCCCTTTTTTTTCCTTTCCCCAGCGAGAGTTCGGGGATCTCCGGTTTCGGAGATATACTCGACACTCCCCAGCGAAACTTTTCTACTTCATCCTAAATTTGTCACTTGGACATCCGTGTTGGTTTTGTCGATCGCTTCGGTCAACACCAATACGCGCGGTGTGCTCCGTCGACTCACCACACCTATTGGGGGTCCATTTGTTGACCTCATTTTTGATGACGTCTTCTCTTCTTCTTTTTAGTACTTAGGATCTAGCCTTAGGCTTTTCCTTTGACTATCTTAGAGGACTAGAATTGGGATCCACCATCTAGAACTTCAAACCACTTCTTAACTCCTCGTAAACCCCACAAACTTGACCGTAGACCCCTAATCACCTAGAGGGTTGAAATCAAATGTGGAAGTTTAAAGGATGGGTTCCTATAGGACTCTTTGGCCTTAGAGCGCCTGCAGGTGGCCTGGTCTGGTGAAGGGGCTGACTTACACAGACACTACACTTATACACTACACTTTCACACACCTCCTAAAATCACACCCATACCTAACTTGACCTCCTGACTCATGTAGGTGATTCACATGGATGGTCCTTAACCCCTAAGCCCTTGGCTGAGAGGGTTAGGAACAACATAGTGAATGCCTCAAATGAGTCCCTTCATGGCTCATGTGGTCTTGATGTGGCTTCATGGCTCAACCAAAATGATTTCATTCCACTCAAATTTACCCAATCTTCAATTTTCCAAATTTTCAATTTTTGACCCCCGGGACCCTACACCCGCCTAACCTACTCAAAGCCCTTGAAATTACCCAAATTTTCCAAAATCACCTAAATTACCCAAAATTCCCCAAAATCAATCCCAAACATTTCCACATCACTCGAATTGATCATCCATACCCAAAAATACCAAAAATTCCAAAAATACCTCCCAATACCCTCCAAATACCCAAAATACCCCTCTTAACCCAAAATCCCAAAAATTCAGAAAATTCCCAGAAAATTCCAGAAAATGCCAAATATTCCCAATTTCATTTTTTTCAACTACACCATGGGCCAATTTTGTCAATTTACCCTACTTTTGTCAAAACCCCCAACTTGACCCATTTTAACCCTAAGTGAACCCAATGTCAAACCAAACCTACCCAATTGACCCAAATTTTGGTCCAATTCAATTCTAAACTTCAATTCAACATTCCCAACACCAATCTAGACCAAATCCAAGTCCAATTTGATTGACATTTGGATCCAATTTCACTTTTGGCCTTAAAACCCAATTTGGACCCATGACCCAAACCTAACCCAAACTCACCCAATTCAACTCCAATTAACCCCAAATCTTTTCTAAACTTTCCTTAGCATCCCCACAAGAAAAATAATAACATGATTTTCCCAAAATTTATACCCAAACCCCACTCAAATTCAACCCAAAGCTAAAAGGCCCAATTTTGACCTAAACCCAAACCTAACCCAAATGAGCCTAAACCCCAAAATCAAAGCCCAACCAAAGCCAAAACCTATTTGAAACACTCCCATAAACATTTCTCAACATTAATTCTACATCAATTTCAACCCTAGCCCAATATTGGCCCAACTTGGCCCACTTTGACCTATATTGGCCCATTCACCAAAAGAGCCCAAATTCAACCCAATTCAAACCCAAATCACCCCTAATTTGCTTCAAGTCACTCATGACACATCCATGAGCTAAACCCAACAATTATTTGGCCCAACCTCTTTACAAAATTCCCATCCATAAATTCATTTTTAAACTTAAAGGCCCATTCCTTAAACCATTTTAAAAGACCATCTTTTACCACATCCAAAGGCCCAAAATTGGTCTCAAAGCCCATATGACATTTCCCCTCATCATACTTTCAATCAAACTTAATACCTAAGTCCTAAATTCATCATCAAATCATTCCAAATCAAGTTTCATACAAATTTCCATCAAATTACCAAAAATTCCTAAAATCCATTTTCATGAAATTGACCAAGCTTTCCCCAAGCCAAAGACAAGCCATGCAAGCCATGGACAAGCCACATGAAGCCATGGAGAGTTTGACATGTGATCAAGCCATTAATGGAAAAAGGAGGACCCCCTTTCCTAATCCTTCTTAAGCCTTTTTTTACCTTAAGCATGTCACACTCTAAACCATGCTTTGCCACCTAATCCTTGATGGAGACTCCACCACACATGGGAGATTGACCCACCCGACCTCCTCAGCCCAAAACCGAGTCTTGGGGAGGTACACCCAACCCATTTGCATGGGTTGACCAAAATAAGCTAAAATGGCCCCTTCCCCTTTCTACTTTGATTCAACCACTTTACACATGTCAAACCTCAATTGAATGCACCAAACCCCAGCCACGACCCACCTGAACAAGTCGGTGACCAATGCCTGGCCGGCCAGCCACCAGGTCGCCGGAAAACACCATGGCCGAGAGCTGACATGTGAGCCAACTTTGGGATTTTACCTTGCTGAGCTGCCCCATGCCTAATGGCCACCAGGGCTGTTCTTCCCTTGACCTAAGCAGCTGATCCCAAGCCCTAACTCTCCCTGGGAGGCCCTCCACCCTCTCCTATTTAAACACCACCCCTCTCGGCCATGAGAGGTGCTGAAACAAACCTTAAGTAAACTCTGCCAAAATTGTTCCAGACTACTCCCCATACATAGAGCATTTGATCCCCACCGAAATCCCCCTGCCATTTCCTCTCTGCGAGCTCAATTTCGCAGTTGAAATCCAAGCCCAAAACCGGGACACTTCTCCACAGTGAGCCAATTCCCAAATTGATTGGTTCTACACCTTCACCGGACCAGGGGAAGGTGTCCACCAGCTAAATGCCCCATCTCCAGAGCCACCCAGCTTGCTCCGGCCTCCAAGCATTGTGATCGGCCGTGGTTGAAATCCTACCTAGGCAATTCACTGGACCAAGAGACTTCATCTGGAGCTTGCTGGGATCCAATCGAAGGTGAAACAACCCTCAGATCGAAGCCACACTTCTCTGAGCAAAGGTATGGCCTCACTCTTCTTCCCAAGCTTCTGAACATTTTCCATTTTTATTGCGTAAATTTCATCCCACATAAACCGTATGGATGTGTTCGTCTTCTCAAGACGAATCCATAGAGCATAAGAACACGAAAATCCATCGAGTATCGAGTGAGATATTAGGGATTTAGTGTGGGCGGCTCTCGGGTGAGGACGCTCGGGGACGATGAACGGATGCCGTCCATTTAATACAAGCGCGGACGGACGGCTCGGATGGCGTCGGACCAGGAGATGGTACGCGAACCGCGAGACCCGGAGCGCTGAGTAAGATGGCGGCGTCGAATGGGGGCGCGACACGCGGCGTTTCGGAGCTGCCGAGGTTGACACGGCACCGCGTGGATAAATAGAAAATTAGGGTATTTTTCTATTTATTTAATTCCCTAAACTTGGAAAATTCATAACTTTGTGTAGGAAAATCATAAAAATAAAATAAAAATACCCTCTTGCTCGAGTGAACGGAGGAGAATAATGTGGAAAAGAAATCATTTAATTTCATCAAGTATTTTATTTTTAATAATTTATTTTCTCTCTGCACATTTTCAATTCTCCATGCATGTATACAATTCACCATGGCATGAGACCATAGGGCTTTTGAAGCCTCTGAATTTAGGAACATTCCCTGAATTTTCCAAAGTCAGAGGCCACCCCTATGAGAAGTTATTGATTTTTGAAATTCATGTTACTGTTTTGAGTATTTTAATTCCAATAATTACCATGTTGTGAAATAAATTCTAGGAAAATTTGGTGATGTTCCTTATGACCAGAGGACCCTAGGAAAAATAGGTTTTGAGTTAGTTCATTTAAAATAACCCTAATTGGCTTAAACACCCAAAATGGATCCCTAATTAATTAGAGCTAACCATACAACAAATTGACTTGAAATCAATTCTCCATTAACCTTTAGGATCAGAGGAACCCACCATAAAAATTCGAGGTCAATTGGACTTGGTTAGCCCTACTAAATGGGTTGATTAAGCCATTTAGTCAATTTGAACTTTAAAAATTCATAACTTTCAAAATATCTTTAAAAAATTCACCAAATTGGTTTTGGAGCCTCTCTGATATTAGGAGAATTTAAGAAAATTAAAATTTCAATTTTCTAAAAAAGTTGATTTTTAATATTATTTTAATATTTTTAATAATTAAAAAATAATAAAAATCACAAAAATAATAAAATTCACCAAAATGTCATATTTTGAATTTTAATCACTTAGGAACAGACCCCATATTTTTCTTAGGTCTATTTAATGAGATATTAAATTTTAAAGCTCTAGGGTATTTTTAAAATTAAAAAAATGTATTTTCTAGTATTTTCACTAAAATAATTATAATAAATCATAGAAAAATCAGAAAATTACAAAAATTGATTCTTTGGTTTCCTTGATATCAGAGAGATTTTTGAAAAATGTAAAATTCATTTTTCAACATTTACTTTATTTTTAAATTAATTAACACTCCAAAACTTAAAATAATTATAATAAAAATAATATAATTCAAAAAATCACCAAAATTATTCCAAGTGGTCCTCTTGTCATTAGGAATGTCCCCTAATTTTCTTAAGGATAGAAACTTTCCCTTGGTCATGTTACTAAATTTTCCTTGGAAATTTCTATTTTCTACCAAAAATAATTATATAAATAAATTAAATACAGAAAAATCACATTTTCTCCTCTCATGTCTTTATTGACATATGAGTGAAGTCACATAAAATATTCAAGTTCATTTAAGCTCAATTTAGTGAGTTATGAAATTATTAAGCTTAAAGGGTAAAGTGGTAATTAAAATTTTAATCCTTAATTAAAACTTTAGGTTTAATAAAAAAATTAATAAGTAAAATATTTGATCTTAATATAATTTGGATGATTGAAATTTAAATAATTAAAGGGTAGAAACCCATTAAGCAATTTAAAATAATTAAACCTTAATTAAATAATTGATTAAATTTGGGAAGAATAATAAAATTGGAATTATTAAAATAGAGATATTGTTGGGAAGAGATTTATTCTTTAATTTAAAAATCCCTAAATTAATCATCTCATTAATATTCAATTCTTAATTAAAGTGATAACTCAAATTTAAAATATTAAAAGACTTAATCATTAAACTAAAGTTAAATTATTAAACCCTTTTAAAAAATTCCAATTAAAGTTGAAAATAAAATTAAATTTAAAATTAAATTAAATTAAGTAAATTACATTGAATTAAACTAAATTAAATCAAATTAAATTAAATTAAAGATTAATTGAATTAAATTAAATTAAATTAAATTAAATTAAATTAAAATTAAAAGTTAAATTAAATTAAAGATTAAATTAAATTAAATTAAATTAACAAATTAAATTAAATTAAATGAATTAAATTAAATTAAATTAAATTAAATAAATAAATAAAATCAAATTTAAATTAAATTAAGTTAAAACAAATTAAATTAAATTAAATTAAATTAAATTAAATTAAATTAAAATTAAATCAAATTAAATTAAATTAAAGGAAATTAAATCAAATCAAATTAAATTAATTTAAGATCAAATCAAACCTAATTGAATTAAATTGAATTAAATTAAGTTAAAACTAAATTAAATTAAATTAAATTAAATTAAATTGAATTAATAACATCACCTGAAACAGAAAGAAATTAAATATAAAGCAACTTGAACACTATTCCAAATTTAAACCCATTAATTGAATTCAAACTAAATCACAAATTTACCCTCGAAAGCTTTAGTTGTCATAACTCCTAAACAGAATATTAAATAAAATGTTACTTCACTTATAGGACATTCAAACATCCTAGTTCACTGAGTATAATAATAACAAAACTTAACTAAACCTCGGACGATTAATTCATTTGTGTAATTTAATTCATTTGGACTTAAAACAATCCTAGAAATATTGAAAAGATGTTTAAGATTTGCCTTAAGCACTTCCTCGATATGATAGGATGTTCATAAGAACTATTGAACTTAATTGTTCTTTGATGAAGAAAATCGTCTTCAGACAAAAATACAAGGAACCTAGACGTCATAGGAAATGACTAGCTATAGGATTAGGAATTTGGTAGAAAACCATAACCCTTCCCTTAGCTTTACCTAGGAACTTGCTTAAATATTCTAATTGTGTTTTAAGTGCAGCTTGGGATGACGGGAAGACCCTCCAGGTACGCTTTTATTTTATTGCAATCTACTTTCTTGCAGTTTACATTATTGCAATTTATTTAACCGCATTGCACTTACTTTTCTTGCATGATAAACAACTGTTGCATGAAAACCCACACCTTTAGGATAGTCCCTAAAACTGAAACCAAAACTAAGTTAAAAGTTATTACAAGATAAAATTCACCGCCACAACATTTCAAAATATAAAACAACTCAAAATTTAATCACAAACAGAACACAAAACTACAATTACAACTAAATTAAAACGTCCTGTTGGATGATCAGGAATACCTCGGATGATGTAACCTACGTGTTGCTAACGGGATTTCCCACGGTCTAAATGAAAGTGTGGAACTCATTGAGTTGAGTTTAGCAAATTCATCTGGACTAAGTGAATCCGATAAAAATAATGATGCCGGAAGGATGGAAACGTGGGATCATAACCGGTGTCGTTATAATCAACTTTAAGATTTGTTTTAATTAAAATATTGAAAACACTTGGAAATTAAGATTTTCCCTAAACCAAAACACTTTTCTCATCCCCTGATTTATGATTTCTAAAACTAAACCTCTGCAACAACAAGAAGCTTGGAGCATGGTGGGCAGCACGGCTATCGTCACCAGCAAAACTCGGGTCTACTTCAGCAAAACTTTCCTAGAATTAAATAACAAAGCCATAGGACTTCGAGGTAGTTTGCCTAGTGCAACATAAATCCTCAACTCTTCGTTAGGCATTTGCATTGCAAATTAAGCCCTAACCGGTCTTACGATTCCGAGGTAGTCGTCCGATACGACATAAACCCTCACATCTTCGAAGTTCGTTTGTATGATTCTATCATATAAATATAAGCCCTAATTAATTAAAATTGGCAAGACTGAAATGTTAAATAAATATTAGGACTTTCATAAATTCAAGCCAAACAATAGGATAGTCGGGAAATTACCGAAGTTCGCTTCGAATCTGTAATTTCTCCTACTTTTCTTCCTTTGAATTCCCAAAATAAAATGTTCCAAATTTGATCCATTCCCTATTGAAATTCCAAAATTCAATCCTTTGAAAACTTAAACTTTGAAATTCTTGAGAGCAGAACTATTGATTATTATCGAGAGTTTTCTTAGGTGATTCCCGTCACTTAAGATGTAATTAACTATAGGGGCTTGACCTTATAGGGAATTTTAAAGAACCCAGGTAATATAAACCCTATTTAATGCTTTCATGTTAAGCAGGGGAATTTTTCGGCTTATAAAATTGGTTCGCAGACCAAACGGATGTCACAAATCTTCTAGTTTATTTAATCGAGCCCCACCATTAAGCGATAGTGTCTATCCTTAGGGATAGGTACACGGTTTGTGGTGTGGTGTTCGTTTATATAAACTATTTGGGATGTGAGATCAGTTTCATCTCATATCTTAAAACCTTCAAATTTAAAATTATTTTTAAAAACAAATACTACTTTTCAAATTATTTATTTAAACTAAATTAAAAATTCGCCGACAACTTCTGTTAGGCGACCCCTTTTCAAAATAAAACACATAACCTAAAAATATGCCGACAAATACAATTGATGATTCTCAAATCATACATAACCTCGAAGACCACAAAGAAGAAGATGTTCACAAAGGAGGCTACGAAAGCTCGACAAGCAACGATTCCGTTTGTGAATTCCGAGGGGCTCCGATCATAATAGAATTAGAACCATCAGACACTGAATCGACTTCAGAAGAGCCAGTTGCTCCGTTTCAAAAGGAAACACCAAATTCAGAATAAATAACTGAAGTAAATTTAAGAAGTGGAAAAATTCTACCCCCGAGAATGGGTCCAAAGGATAAAGGAAAGCAGGTGGTCGCTCAGGAAGAGCCAACCCCAGCAGAGGAACTACCCATTCTGGAAGAAACCGAGGAACATGGTAATAATGTGGACTACAACGTGCTAGCCCATCTTAGGAAGCTACCAGCCAAACTAAGTATATACGACACTCTGATCCTGTCAAAGGAAATGAGATAAGCTCTAATCAAGGCTTTACTTGATCCAGAGATTTGTTTAGCCCAAATGGCCAATAATTCCTTCGACGAGGTTTGCTCGTTAAGAGAACAGTGAGGTGTTACCTTCACGGACAATGATCTATTATTGGGAACAGGAGATCACAACCGACCATTATACATTTCAGTCACTATTGGAAAGTTTACACTCTCCAGATTGTTGGTTGATCCGGTAGCATCAATCAACATAATGAATCTCCGGACGCTAGCATATTTGGAAATTGATGCTCGCGAGCTTGAAGCAGACAAGATGCTATTAAGGGGCTTCAATCAAAAATGAGAAAGAGCTCTTGGATCGATAACACTACTAATGAAGACCGGTGATTTAGCAAAGACAACCACAAAATTCCGCATAAATAATTTTGAAACATCGTTCAACGCTCTACTGGGGTCGGCCATGGATCCATGAAAACCGGATGGTACCGTCGTCTCTGCACTAGTGCATAAAGTATTACGAAGGAGGGGAACAGTGTATCAAAGGTGACTTGCAACCATTCTTCGTACACAAGATTGGAATTCATGAAGATGCGGCCTACTACGCTCCCCCGAAGAAAATAATCTTTTCCAGAAATACAATACTAAACGAAGAAAAAGAAATTTGAGACGATGAAGAACCTGAGGTTCTAGTCCATCGATTACTCACCACTCCCTTACGGTGAGATGGTGAAGATTTCTCCAGAAGTCGCACCCGAGGTCGAGGCCGGAGACGAGGACGTGGAAGAAATGTTGGAACAGTTGGACAGAAGAAACTGTTCATCAACATTGATTGGGAGAACAGTTCCGAAGAAGAAGAAGAAATTAAGAAAGAAGCAACAATAATAAATCAAAAGAAACCACAGTTCAAGATCTCTCTCGAAGATGAAAGGAATGAATAATACAAATCAATGTACGAGAAGATTAACCATTATGTACATACTATGACCACGACCACCGATCCATTCTAATAAGATCGAGGGTATGGTGGTCAAGGAAGTACATGGTGGTGGTACTAAACCAATCAAGTTTCACCGTGGTGCTTCTTCTTCCAATACTGAAAAAGATGTACGATTTGAAGATGTTACTTCATCTGAATTAATGGAATTACCTTTTCAGTAGTACTCTCCCTGTGTTCAAAATTTAATTCAATGTGGTGTCTTACCTCGACAATGGACAAAAGGCCAATCACAACACTTTGAAAAATTATGGAATAATGCAGGTCAGCCTCCCAATTCAAAACATGGTCTCGGATTCGGCACAGTAGGATCAGTTAACGATACGGGATTTTGCTTGGTTGTCACTTGCAAACCTAATGAAGACTGCTTGAAAGCCCCAGAAGATCTTAAAGATCTACCAATCAGCGACGCTCCACCAGAATTCGAAGAAGAAATCAAATCTACAGTAGACGAGTTAACGAAAGTTAAGTTAGGTACTAGCAAAGAGCCTAGGCCTACCTTTGTTAGCTCCTTACTCAATAAAGAAGACTCTGAAAACATAATCAAGCTATTAATGAAATTCAAGGACTGTTTTTCTTGGAGTTACAATGAAATGCCAGGATTAGCTCCAGAAGTCGCAGTTCACAAACTATGAGTAGATCCTACTTCCGTTCCAGTCAGACAAGCTCCCAAAAGAATGCATCTAGAAATTGAGCAACAAGTAATAGCCGAAGTTAAGAAGCTAATAGACGTTAAATTTGTCCGTGAAGAACAATACCCTACTTGGCTAGCTAACGTGGTACCAGTTAGAAAGAAGAATGGACAAATCAGAATCTGCGTAGATTTCAGAGATTTAAATAAAGCATGTCCAAAGGATGAATTTCCACTACTAATCCTGGAACTGATGATTGACATTGCTTCAACACATGAAATCTTCTCTTTCATGGATGGATCATCAGGATACAACCAGATAAAAATGGCACCAGAAGACGAAAAGCTCACGGCATTCACAACGCCGATCGAAGTGTACTGCTACACAATAATGCCATTCGGACTAAAGAACACAGGAGCAACATACCAAAGAGCGATGACCAAGATTTTTGATGATCTCATTCACAACCAAGTCGAGTGCTACGTGGATGATGTGGTTATCAAAAGCAAAATGAAAGAAGATCACCTGTATGATTTGAGAATTGTTTTCGAGCGACTAAGACAATTTAATCTTAAGATGAATCCCTTAAAATGCGCCTTCGGTGTTACCTCCGGGAAATTCTTAGGATTTTTTGTCCGACATCGTTGGATTGAAATCGATCCGGAAAAGATTAGAGCTATTTTAGAAATGCCTCCTCCCAAAACTTTGAAACAACTACGATCCTTTCATTGGAAGTTGGCATATCTTTGACGCTTTATCTCAAACTTATCAGGTAGGTGTCAGACCTTCTCGGTATTAGTTAAAAAGGACGGCAAATTCAATTAGGATGAGAAATGCCAGCAGGCTTTCAAGGACGTTAAGCAATATTTAATGACACCTTTTGTCTTAGCAGCCCCAGTCTCAGGTAGACCGTTGATACTTTATACTGTGGCTCTAGACGACTCCCTTGGAGCCCTACTAGCCCAGGTCAATGATGAGGGAAAAGAAAATGCTCTCTATTATTTAAGTCGTCGTCTAATCGCGACGGAAGTAAAGTATCCTCCGATTGAGAAACATTGTTTGGCCCTGATCTTCGCCGCTCAAAAGCTCAGGCATTACATGCTTTCTCATAAGGTCAACCTTATTTCGAGAATTAATCCTTTGCAATACTTGATGACCCGACCGACGCTTTCTGGCAGACTTGCCAGGTGGTCAATGATACTATTGCAATTCGACATAACTTTCATTCCTCTTCGCACCGTAAAGGGACAAGTCCTAGCTGACTTCCTTGCAGCACACCCTTTACCGGCAGATTCGCCTCTTGACTATGATTTGCATAACGAGAAGATAATGAGCCTAGAAGACACCGATGATCGATGTTGCAAACTATACTTCGACGGTGCATCCTCAGCATAGAAGAACAAAGAATCACAAATGATAGTGCCTGGTAAGGCATGAATCAGACTAATCTTTATAACGCCAGAGTGGGGGATGTTAAAATACTCCTACCACTTAACAGAGTCGTGTATAAACAACGAGGCAGAATACGAAGCCCTTATAACCGGATTAGAATTAACCATTCAGATGGGAATAACGGACATCAACATCTATGGAGATTCTCAGTTGATTATTCAACAGGTCGCTGGACAGTACAGAATTTTAAAGCGAAGACTCGAGCAGTACTTTCAGTATGCCATGAAACTGTTGGAGAAAATTTCAAACGTAACAATCTACAAGATTCCTAGAAAAGAAAATGCTCTTGCAGATGCGTTATCCCACCTTGCAAAGGAATTTGCCTGCTTGCAGGATGAGTCAGTTGAAGTGTCAGTTCAAGGACGACAGGTCCTATCACAGCTCGACATGGATACAATACACAAATCAGCAGAAAAGGCAGGAGAAACAATTGCAGCAGTGACAGAAAATACAGAAGATTGGTGGCAACCACTAATAGACTACTTGCAAACAGGAAACTTACCAGACGATAAGTCATTAGCCCATCAAATCAAGAAAAGAACTCTGTCTTACGCATTAATAAACAATAGATTATACAGAAGGTCTTTTGATTAGATGTGGCTAAGATGCCTGAGCGAAATCGAGGCTAGTGAAATCATTAAAGAAATACATTCAGGACTTTGTGGCGCTCATCAGTCGAGTCTGAAAATGAAAATGAAAATTAAAAGACTAGGGTACTACTGGCCCTCAATGATGACCGACTGTATGAAAGTTGCCAAAAGTTGTCACCAGTGCCAAGTCCACGGAGTGGTTCTACACCAACCTCCAAATGTGGTACATCCGACAATCGCGTCGTGGCCATTTGAGTGTTGGGGCACATATATTGTGGGTCCAATAGAACCACCTTCTTCAAGAGGACATCAATTTATTCTAGCAGCTACAGACTACTTTTGTAAATGGGCAGAAGCTATACCACTCAGAGAAGTGAAGAAACATCACGTGTTACAGTTTTTCAAGGACCAAGTTGTCTACTGTTTTGGACTACCACGCAGAATCATTTTAGATAATGGGTCTGCATTCAAAAGTACAAAGATCAACAATTTTGTAGAAAACATGGGATCGATTGACAATACTCAACGATCTACTACCCAAGAGCAAACTGCTTGGCCGAGACTTTGAATAAAACTCTCGTTCAAATTTTAAAGAAAACTTTGGACGATAACAAGAGAAATTGGCACAAGAAGTTGTTAGAAGCCTTATGGGCCTACAGGACAACTTTTAGGACTCCTACTCAGTCTACACCTTATGCTTTAGTGTACGCGTTCGAGGCCATCTTTCCCCTGGAAGTTCAGCTTCCGTCACACCAAATTGCAGTTGCAGAAAAGATCACTACAGAAGAAAATGACAGACTACGACTGGAAGAATTGGAAAGCTTGGAAGGGAAAAGACTTTCAACACAGCAGAATTTGGAACTGTATCAAGCCAAGATGATCCAGGCCCATGATAAATTGGTCCGTCCCAGGACATTCAAAGTCGGTGACTTAGTTCTTGTTCTCAGAAGACCTATTCTTGCACATCGCTAGATAGGTGGTAAATTTGAACCAACATGGGAAGGGTCATTCATGGTCGAGACAGTCTACTCGGGAGGTTCCTCCCAACTGGTGAATTGCCGTGGAGAGCGACCTATGCTCCCAATCAATGAACGGTTTTTAAAGAAGTATTACACAACCTGATGTTTCGAAGGGTGGCCTCTAAAATATAATCTTATCCCTAGAAACACGGGTGAAGTAATCACTTTGTGACTGGGTCCGAACCCAAAGCAAAATAAAATGGATGATAAAAAAAATCTCATCAACAAAAATGTTAAAAAAGAAAACATGGGAAATCATAATAATAAAATGTCAATTTTTCCTCTTAAATCCATTCATTCCTGATATTTCCTCATCCCTTCCTACTTCCTTTAAATTTAAAAGAAGTGAATAAATTCTTTTTTTAAGTGTTTTTCTTATTGTTCTTGTTCTTAGTACAACCCCTGATCCTTTCCTTATTTTCTGTAGGGAAATGTCGAACGGGCGGTTGGTTCTAAACTTTAGAAATGGCGTGAGTCTAGCACTTGATGAAAAGAGGGTGAGGGATGGAGCAGTGATAGAGATTGACTCAGACTTCACACCAGCCGGCTTACAATACGAAGAAAATGATTGGATCCCAGTTGATCGAGAAGAACTTCACAGCCAGACAGTGATGAAAATGGGTGGCTCGAGCTGCCAATCTAGCAACAAGAAAAGAAAAACCTTTGAGTACTTTGAAAGAATTGGAAACAAGAGGGTCAACATCTTGTAAGGCCTCGAGCTACATACAGATGTTTTCTCAGATTATGAGCAATAACAAATTGTGGACTACATCCTGGAATTGCAGAAAATAGGTTGAGCTGGCCACTTGAGAGAAAAGAAATATTCAGAACCCCAAAGATGGATGCCCGGGAAGGGAAGAGTTACAATCCAATGCGGATGTTGCTAAAATTTTGCTATAGACAGAAAAGGAAATCCACCAGGGATACTCTGTCGTAGTGAGGTGGATCCAATGCCAAGAGTCATCAAGAGAATGGTGAAAATGATGATAACATGGAGGGTACTGACTGCAGATTGCATACCCAACGCATCGCATTATCAACATCTACAGGGAAGGACTGCATACCGCCACATATAGACCATCATGACTTTGTTAGACCATTCTGCACAGTGTCTTTCCTCAGCCAGTGCAACATCATGTTCAGATCTAACCTCCGGATTGCAGGCCCCGGTGAGTTCCGAGGGCCAGTGGAGATACAACTACCTTTAGGTTCCGTCCTGGTGTTAAAAGGAAACAGAGCAGACATTGCGAAACATTGCATTCCAGGAGTGCCTGTGGAGAGGATCTCAGTTACTTTTAGAAGAATGGATGACAAAAAAATGCCTTACCACTTTCAACCAGATACAGAATTGGAGAGTCTCCAACCCTACGAGCTGTGAGTTACACAGGAAATAGCACACCTCCAATGCACATCCATGCGGCATTCCTGCCAAGGGTGGCTTGGAAAGTGATGTTATTGCCCATGTTTCTTACTATTCAGACATGGATTTTTGACAGAAGCTTTTGGATGGATCAACAAGAATCTTATATAGTCTGTTTTGGATTTACATGGATTGCATGAGATAATAAATTTCTGAGGAAAATTTCATCATGACTAGATCAAGTTCTATGATGTAGTTTCAGCAAGTTGGAATGAAAATGACTACGTCATATTTTGCCTTCACCTCTTTTTGTGCAAATTGGTCAGGAAACGCCATTAGAGTTAAATGAACTTTGAACGAAGAATAGAAAAGAAAAAGAAAATAAATGAAGATTTTTCTAAAAATCTGAATATTAAAATGAACTTTAAAATTCAAATGAATATTAAATAAACAACAAAAAAATGGATCGTTAAAGGACAAACAAAATGAATCTAAATCTCAAATTGAATTCTGATCTGAATCCTCTGATTCGAATCTTTCAGTTCTTCTCTCATTCAAAATCTGTTTGAAACTCTTTTGAAATTTGAATACTTTCCTCGACTTATTGATAAGTCAAGTCTTTTCAGCTTGGTACACTTACCAACTCCTTTAAATCTCTTTCTTCTATGTCTTAGAGGATCGACTAGTTCTATTGACACGGAGCTACGAACTTTGTTCGTTTTGGTTCTGATGGCATGGGATTGGGTCTCTCTTCATACAGATAAACATTCAAGATTGGAACCAGTTTTTAGTTCTCATTAAAATTTCTGAGACTGGTACCTAAATTCCAGTTCTCTTCCTTCGATGTCGATACCCAAATTTCGACTCTCATTCGAGATCGATACCTAAACTTTTATTCTCTTTCAAATTGATACCTAAATTTCAATTCTAAATTCTAAGACTGGTACCTAAATTCCAGTTCTCTTCCTTCGAAGCCGGTACCTAAATTTCGACTCTCATCCGAGATTGATACCTAAATTTCGACTCTCTTTTGAATTGATACCTAAATTTCAATTTTAAATTCCGAGACTGGTACCTAAATTCCAGTTCTCTTCATTCGAGATCTATACCTAAATTTCGACTCTCTTTTGAATTGATACCTAAATTTCAATTCTATATTCTGAGACTGGTACCTAAATTTCAGTTCTCTTCCTTCGAGGTCGGTACCTAAATTCTGACTCTCATTCGAGATCGATACTTAAATTTCGATTCTCTTTCGAATTGATACCTAAATTTCAATTTTAAATTCCGAGACTAGTACCTAAATTTCAATTCTCTTCCTTCGAGGTCGGTACCTAAATTCCGACTCTCATTTGAGATTGATACCTAAATTTCGGTTCTCTTTTGAATTGATACCTAAATTTTAATTCTAAAATTTTCGAGACAAGTACCTAAATTCCAGTTCTCTTCCTTCTAGGTCGATACCTAAATTACGACTCTCATTTCGAGATCAGTACTTAAATTCTAACCCTCATCCTTTACAATTGATACTTAAACTCTAATTCTCAATCCGAGGCTGGTACATTAATTCCAGTTCTCTTCGCAAATCCCGAGGTTTAAACCTAGGTATCAATCCTCATTTCAAATCCAAATTTCAAACTTAAAATTTCCTTAAATCGATTTTAAATTAAACTTCAATCGAAATCAAAACTCACACATTGAAACTTGAAATTTAAAAGTAAAATAAAATCTAAATCAAATTCCCCAGATCTTGTGATTTGGAGCTCACCTCCTTCCCTTTCCCCAGCGAGAGTTCAGGAATCTCTAGTCTTGAAAATATACCTGATACTCCCCAGCAGAAATTCTTCTACTTCATCCTAAGTTTTTCACTTCGACATCTGTGTTGGTTTTGTTGATCTCTTCGGTCAATACCAATACGCGCGGTGTTCTTGGTTAGCACACCACACCTATTGGGGTCCATTTGTTGACCTCGATTTTGGTGAGGTCTTTTGCTTCTCTCATAATACTTAGGATCTAGCCTTAGGCTTTTCCTTTGACTAATCTGAGAGGACTAGAAATGGAACCCACCATTTAGAAATTCAAACTACTTCTTAACTCCCTGCGAACCCCACAAGCTTGATTGTAGACCCCTAATCACCTAGAGGATTGGAATCAAATGTGGAGGTTTAAAGGATGAGTTCCCTATAGGACTCTTTGGCCTTAGGACTACCCTGGATGGCTTGGTCTTGTGAGGGTTGACTTTCACATACACTAAACTCTCACACACATTCCAAGTCCTAAAACCACAATCTCACCCAACTTGACTTCCTGACTCATGTAGGTAATTCACATGGATGGTCCTTAACCCCTAAGCCCCTGGCTAAGAGGGTTAGGAACAACATAGTGAATGCCTCAATTGAGTCCTCTCATGGCTCATATGGGTTTAATATGGCTTCATGGCTCAACCAAAGTGATTCCACATTGCTCAAATTTGATTAATCTTCATTTTTCCAAAATATCAATTTTTGACCCCCCGGGCCCAACACCTACTGAACCTACCAAAAGCCATTGAAATTACCCAAAATTTACAAAATCACCTAAATTACCCAAAATTCCTCAAAATCATTCCTAAACATTTCCCCTCACTCAAATTGATGATCCATAGCCAAAAATACCAAAAATTCCAAAAGTGCCCCCCCAATACCCTCCAAATACCCAAAATGCCCTTCTTAGCCCAAAAATCTAGAAATTCAGAAAATTCCTGAAAAAATTACAAAAAATCCCAAATATTCCCAATTTCATTTTGTTCAACAACACCATGGGACAATTTTGCCAATTTACCCCACTTTTACCAAAACCCCCAATTTGACCCATTTTAAACCCAAATGAACCCAATGTCAAATCAAACCACTTCAATTGACCACAATTTTGGTCCAATTCAATTCTAAACTTCAATTCAACATCCCCAATATCAATTTAGACCAAATCTAAGTCCAATTTGATTGACATTTGAGCATAATTTCAATTTGAAGCCTAAGGCCCAATTTTGGCCCATGACCTAAACCTAGCTCAAACCCATCCAATTCAACTCCAATTGGCCCCAAATCTTTTCTAAAATCTTCCTAACCCCCCATAAATAAAACACTAACTTGATTTGCCAAAAATTTGAACATAAACTCCACCCAAACCTAACCTAAAACCAAAATTCCTTAAATTGACCTAAGCCCAAACCTAACCCAAATGGGCCTAAATCCTAAAATTAGAGCCCAACCAAAGTTGAAAACTCTTTGTGACACTCCCATGAACATTTCTCAACATTAATTTTACATCAAATCCAATTTTAGCCCAACCTTAACCCAAGTTAGCCCAATTTGGCCCACTTTGGCCCCTTTAACTAAAAAGCCCAAACTCAACCCAATTCTACTCCAAATTAGACCAAATTGATTCCAAACCATTCATGAAACATCCCTAAACCAATTGCAACATTTATTTGACATGGTCCTTCACAAAATTTTCACCCAAAAACCCATCCTAAAATACAAAAGCCCACTTCCCTAAATCACTTTAATAGTTTCATCTAAAACCATTTCAAAGAGCCCAAAATCTATCTTAAAGCCCATATGACATCTTCATTTGCCACCCATTTAATCAAAGTCATTTCCTAAGTTCCAATCCCATCATCAAATGATTCCAAATCAAGCCTCATGCCAAATCACCCCTAAATGCCAAAAATCCCAAAATCCCTTTCTCATGCAGGTATGCTAAGCCATTCCCAAGCCATGAGCAAGCTTTGAAGGCTTCACCTTAATCCATGATTAATCTAAATATTCATGGATGGTGACTTCACTACCCTTTCCTAGCTGAATCATCTGACCTCCCTCAGCCCAAATCAGTCCCTTGGTGGATGCACCAAACCCAAATACATGAGTTGACCAAAATCAAGCCAAAATGACCCTTACCCCATGCCATTTTAATCAAAGCTCCTTACAAATGGCAATAGCCAATTGCTTGCACCAAACCCCAGCCCTGACCTCACTGGTCAAGATGGTGACCAATGCCTGGCCGACCAGCCACCACAGTCATAGGAAAACGCCATGGCCAAAAGCTCCATGTGAGCCAAACTTTCCAATTCCCCCTTGCTGACTTGTCTCAACCCAAATGGACAACATAGCTATTCTCCTCCTCCCCTGAGCAGCTGATCCGAGCCTCCAATTGCCCCTGGGAAGCCCTCTAGCCATGCCTATTTAAACACCACCACCTCTCGGCCAAAACAGGAGTTGAACCAGACCTTAAGGAAACTCTGCCAAAATCATTCCAGACCCCTCTCCAGACATAGAGAACTTGATCCCCGCTAAAATCCAGCCCTAAAACCCTCTCTGTAAGCTCAATTTCTGAGTTGAAAATCCACCCAAAAAATAGGACACTTCACCACAGTGAGCCAATATCCAAATTGATTGGTCCTACACCTTCATCAGACCAAGAGGAGAAGTTCCCCAGCAAAAGCCCCCTCACCAGGCCAGCCATTGCTTCCAGCCTCCAAGCTTTGTGACCGGCCTTGGTCACTTTTATACATAGACAATTGCCCAGAGCCAGGGACTTCATCTGGAGCTTGCCTGGACTCAATCGAAGGTGACACAACTCTCAGATCGAAGCTTCACTTCTCTGAGCAAAGGTATGAGCTCACTCTTCCTCCCAAGCTGCCAGTGATTCTCTACTTTGTTTAAGTTAATTTCATAGCCTGTAAACCGTATGGATGTGTTCGTCTCTTCAAGGCGAATCCATAGAGCATAAGGACACGAAAATTCATTGAGAATCGAGTGAGATCTTAGGGTTTTAGTGTGGACGGTCATGGGTGCACACCAGTTGTAGACGATGACCGGGAGCCGTTGGATCGCGCGTGTATCGAGCGGACGGTTCAGATTGCGCCAGACCAGGGAATGTTACATGAACTGCGGGCCCCTGGAGCGCTGAGTCCGATGACGGCGTCGAATAGGAATGTGTTGCGTGGGCTTTCGGAGTTGCCGATGTTGCGCTAGAGCCGCGTGGATAAGAAGATAAATAGGCTATTTTTGAATTATTTAAATGCCCAGAACTTCAAAAATCCATATCTTTGCATAGAAAAATCACAAAAATAAAATAAAAATACCCTCTTGCTCAGTAAATAGAGGAGAATAATGTGGAAAAGAAATCAAATTATCTGAATGAGTATTTTATTTTTAATAATTTATTTATGTTGACCTCATTTTTGATGAGGTCTTCTTTTCTTCTCTTTAGTACTTAGGATCTAGCCTTAGGCTTTTCCTTCGACTATCCTAGAGGATTAGAATTGGGACCCACCACCTAGAAATTCAAACCACTTCTTAACTCCCTGCAAACTCCACAAACTTGACTGTAGACCCCTAATCACCTAGAGGGTTGAAATCAAATGTGGAAGTTTAAAGGATTAGTTCCTATAGGACTCTTTGGCCTTAGGACTGCCCTGGGTGGCCTGGTCTGGTGAAGGGCTGACTTACACACACACTACACCTATACACTACACTTTCACACACATCCTAAAAACACACTGTTGACCTCATTTTTGATGAGGTCTTCTCTTCTATAGTACTTAGGATCTAGCCTTAGGCTTTTCCTTTGACTATCTTAGAGGATTAGAATTGAGACCCACCACTTAGAAATTAAAACCACTTCTTAACTCCCTACAAACTCCACAAACTTGACTATAGACCCCTAATCACCTAGAGGGTTGAAATCAAATGTGGAAGTTTAAAGGATGAGTTCCTATAGGACTCTTTGGCCTTAGGACTACCCTGGGTGGCTTGGTCTGGTGAGGGATGACTTACACGCACACTACACTTATACACTACACTTTCACACACCTCCTAAAACCACACCCATACCCAACTTGACCTCCTGCCTCATGTAGGTGATTCACATGGATGGTCCTTAACCCCTAAGCCCTTCGCTAAGAGGGTTAGGAACAACATAGTGCGTGCCTCAAATGAGTCCCTTCATGGCTCATGTGGACTTGATATGGCTTCATGGCTCAACGAAAATGATTTTATTCCACTTACATTCACCTAATTTTCAATTTTCCAAATTTTCAATTTTCCAAATTTTCAATTTTTGACCCCCGGGACCCTACACCCGCCTAGCCTACCCAAAGCCCTTGAAATCATCCAAAATTTTCAAAAATCCCAAATCACCCAAAATTCCCCAAAATTAACCTTAAACATTTCCAAATCACTCAAATTGACCATCCATAGCCAAAAATATCAAAAATTCCAAAAATACCTCCCAATACCCTCCAAATACCCAAAATACCCCTCTTGACCCAAAAATCCAAAAAATTCAGAAAATTCCCAGAAAATTCCAAAAAATCCCAAATATTCCCAATTACATTTTGTTCAACCACACCATGGGCCAATTTTGTCAATTTACCCCACTTTTGTCAAAACCCCCAATTTGACCCATTTTAACCCAAAATGAACCCAATGTCAAGCCAAACCTACCCTATTGACCCAAATTCTAGTCCAATTCAATTCTAAACTTCAATTTAACATTCCCAACACCAATCTAGACCAAAAATAAACCCTCACATCTTCAAGGCTATTTGTATGATTTTATCATACAAATATAAGTCTTAATTAATTAAAATTGGCAAAATCAAAACATTAAATGAACATTAGGACTTTTCTAAATTCAAGTCAAACAATAGGATAGTTGGGAAATTACCGAAGTTCGCTTCGAATCTGTGATTTCTCCTACCTTTCTTCCTTTGAATTCCCAAAACAAAATGTTCCAAACTTGATCTATTCCCTATTGAAATTCCAAAATTCAATCCTTTGAAAACTTAAACTTTGAAATTCTTGAGAGCGAAATTATCGATTATTATCGAGAATTTTCTTAGGTGATTCCCGTCACTTAAGATGTAATTAACTATAGGGGCTTGCCCTTATAGGAATTTTAAGAACCCGAGTAATATAAACCCCGCTTAATTCCTTTGTATTAAGCGGGGAACTTGTCGGCTTATAAAATTGGTTCGCGAGACTAAACAGATGTCACAAATCTTCTAGTTTATTTAATCGAGCCCCCTCGTCAAGCAGTATGTCTATTCTTCGGGATAGATACACGGTTTGTGATGCGGTGCTCGTTTATATAAACTATTTGGGATGTGAGATTGGTTTGATTTCATATCTTAAAATTTTCAAATTTAAAATTACTTTCAAAATCAAATACTACTTTCTAAATTATATATATATTTAAATTAAATTTAAAATTTAAATTTCGCCGATAATTTCTGTTAGGCGACCCCCTTTTCGAAATAAAACACAACCTAAAAATTTGCCGACACACACCCATACCTAAATTGACCTCCTGACACATGAAGGTGATTCACATGGATGGTCCTTAACCACTAAGCCCTTGGCTAAGAGGGTTAGGAACAACATAGTGGATGCCTCAAATGAGTCCCTTCATGGCTCATGTGGGCTTGATATGGCTTCATGGCTCAACCAAAATGATTTCATTCCACTTACAATTACTCAATCTTCAATTTTGCGAATTTTCGATTTTTGACCGCGAGGACTCTACACCCGCCTAACCTACCCAAAGCCCTTGAAATTACCCAAAATTTTCAAAAATTCCAAATCACCAAAAATTCCCCAAAATTAACCTCGAACATTTCCTCACCAATCAAGTTGATCATCCATAGCCAAAAATACCAAAAATTCCAAAAATACCTCCCAATACCCTCCAAATACCCAAAATACCCCTCTTGACCCAAAAATCCAAAAATTCAGAAAATACCCAAAAAATTCCAAAAAAATCCCAAATATTTTCAATTTCATTTTGTTCAACTACACCATGGGCCATATTTGTCAATTTACCCCACTTTTGTCAAAACCCCCAATTTGACCCATTTTAACCCAAAGTGAACCCAATGTCAAACCAAACCTAGCCAATTGACCCAAATTCTGATCCAATTCAATTCTAAACTTTAATTTAACATTCCCAACACCAATCTAGACCAGATCCAAGTCCAATTTGGTTGACATTTGAATCCAATTCCATTTTGGACCTTAAAGCCCAATTTGGACCCATGACCTAAACTTAGCCCAAACTAACCCAATTCAACTCCAATTAACCCCAAACCTTTTCTAAACCTTCTCTAACATCCCCACAAACAAAACACTAACATGATTTACCCAAAATTTAGACCCAAACCCCACTCAAATTCAACCCAAAGCCAAAAAGCCCAATTTTGACCTAAACCCAACCCTAACCCAAATAAGCCCAAATCCCAAAATCAAAACCCAACCAAAGTTGAAATCTCTTTTAAACACTCCCATAAAAATTTTCCAACATCAATTTCACATCAATTTCAACCCTAGCCCAACATTGGCCCAAATTAGCCCAATTTGACCTACATTAACCCCTTTACCAAATGAACCTAAATCCAACCCAATTCAAACCCAAACCACTCCAAACTTGTTTCAAGTCAATCATGACACATCCCTAAGCCAAACTCAACATTTATTTGGCATGGCCGATTGCAAACTTTCCTCTTCAAAAGCCCACTTCCCTAAACCATTTTAAAAGCCCATCTTCACTAAATTTCAAAGGCCCAAAATTCATCCAAAATCCATATGACACTCTTCTTCATCATGCATTCAATTAAAATCATCCCTTTAATTGGGATCAATTCCTAAGTCCCAAATCAATCATCAAATCAACCTAAATCAAGCACCATCTAAATTTTTCACTAAATTGCCAAAATCTCCTAATTCCTTTTTCATATAAATGGATCCACTTTTCCTAAGTCAAGGATGAGCCAAATGAAGCCACATGCAAGCCATGGACAAGCCACATGAAGCCATGGAAGGTTTGACATGTGACCAAGCCATTAATGGCAAAATGAGGGCACCCTTTCCTAATCCATCATTAAGCCTTTTTAACCATAAGCATGTCACACACTAAACCATGCTTAGCCACCTCACCATGGATGGAGACTTCACCACTCCATGGCAGCTGACCCAAGTGACTGTTTTCAGCCCAAAACCGAGCCTTGGGTGGTGCACCTAGCCCAAAAGGATGGGTTGACCCAAATCAAGCCAAAGTGACCTCTCCCCCATACCATTTTAATCCAAGCACTTTACACATGTCCAAGCCCAATTGACTTCACCATTACCAAGCCCTGACCTCCCTGATCAAGATGGTGACCCTTGCCTGCCGGCCAGCCACCTGGGCCGCCTGAAAACACCATAACCGAGAGCTCACATGTGAGCCAACATTGAAATTCTCCTTGCTCGAGGCTGTCCCATGCCCGAGTGGCCATTGCGGTTGTTCTTCTCTTGCCGAGAGCAGCTGATCCTAGTCCCTAACTCCCCCTGGGAGGCCCTCCAGCCTCTCCTATTTAAACACCCCATCTCTCGGCCATGGAGCATTTGATTCCCACTGGATTCTAGCCCCAATTCCCTCTAGTTGAGCTCAATTTTGAGTTCAAACTTCAGCACAAAACTAGGACACTTCTTCACAGTGAGCCAATCTCCAAATTGATTGGTCTTACACCTTCACCAGACCAAGAGAAGAAGTTAACCAGCAAAAGCCCCCTCACCAGGCTAGCCATTGCTTCCAGCCTCCAAGCTTTGTGATCGGGCTTGGTCGAAATCATACCTAGACAATTCACCAGGCCAAGGGACTTCATCTGGAGCTTGCTTGGACCCAATCGAAGGTGACACAACCCTCAGATTGAAGCCACACTTCTCTGAGCTAAGATGTATTCGTCTCTTCAAGACGAATCCATAGAGCACAAGAACACGAAAATTCGTTAAGTATTGAGTGAGATATTAAGGATTTAGTGTGGACGGTTCTCGTGCTAGGAGGCTTGGGGATGATGAACGGATGCCGTTCATTTAATACACGCGCGGAAAGACGGCCAGGATCGCGTCGGATGAGGAGACAAAATGATACAGCGGGCCCCTGGAGCGCTGAGTCGGATGGCGGCGCCGAATCAGAACACGCCGCGTGGCCTTCCGGAGACGCCGAGGTTGAGTCAGCGCCGCGTGGATAAGTAGAAAAATAGGTTATTTTTCTATTTATTTAATTCCCTAAACTTCAAAAATGCATAAATTTGTGTAGGAAAATCAAAAAAATAAAATAAAAATACCCTCTTGCTCAGTGAACATAGGAGAATAATGTGGAAAAGAAATCATTTAATTTCATCAAGTATTTTATTTTTAATAATTTATTTACTCTCTGCACATTTTCAATTCTCCATGCATGTATACAATTCACCATGGCATGAGACCATAGGGCTTTTGAAGCCTGTGAATTTGGGAACATTCCCTGAATTTTCCAAAGTCACAGGCCATCCCTATGCAGAGTTATTGATTTTTCAACTCTAGGTTGCTAGTTTGAGTATTTTAATTCCAATAATTAGCATATTGTGAAATAAAATCTAAGAAAATTTGGTGATGTTTATTATGACCAGAGGAACCTAAGAAAAATAGGTTTTGAATTAATCCACTTGGAATAACCCTAATTGGCTTAAACACCCAAAATAGGTCCTTAATTAATTAGAGCTAATCATACATCAAATTGACTTGAAATCAATTCTCCACTGACCTTTAGGATCAGAGGAACCCACCATAAAAATTTGAAGAAAATTGGACTTGGTTAGCCCTACAAAATGGGTTGATTAAGCCATTTAGCAAATTTAAACTTTAAAAATTCATAACTTTCAAAATACTTTTCAAAAATTCATTAAATTGGTTTTGGAGCCTCTCTGATATCAGGAGAATTTAAAAAAAATAAAATTACAATTTTCTAAAAAATTTGATTTTTTTTGCATTATTTTAATATTTTTAATAATTAAAAAATAATAAAAATCAAAAAAATAATAAAATTCACCAAAATGTCACATTTTTAATTTTAATCACTTAGGAAAAAATCCCATATTTTTCTTAAGTCTATATGATGATATATTAAATTTTAAAGCCCTAAGGTAATTTTAAAATTAAAAAAATGTATTTTTTAGCATTTCCACTAAAATAATTCTAATAAATCAAAGAAAAATCAAAAAATTGTAAAAATTGATTCTTCGATTTCCTTGATATCAGAGAGATTTTTGAAAAATATAAAATTCATTTTTCAACCTTTTTTTATTTTTAAATTAATTAATACTCCAAAACTCAAAATAATTATAATAAAAGAATATAATTCAAAAAATCACCAAAGTTGGTCCAAGGGGTCCTCTGGTCATTAGGAATGTCCCATAATTTTCTTAAGGACAGAAACTTTCCCTTGGTCATATTATTAAATTTTCCTTGGAAATCCCTAGTTTCCACCAAAAATAATTACATAAATAAATTAAATACAGAAAAATCACATTTTCTCCTCTCATGCCTTTATTGACATATGAGTGAAGTCACATAAAAATTTCAAGTTCATTTAAGTTCAATTTAGTGAGTTATGAAATTATTAAGCTTGAAGGGCAAAATGGTAATTAAAATTTTAACCTTTAATTAAAACTTTAGGCTTAATAAAATTAAAGAGTAAAATATTTGATCCTAATCTGATTTGGATGATTTAAATTTAAATAATTAGAGCGTAGAAACCTACTAAAGAATTTAAAAATAATTAAAATAAACCTTAATCAAATAATTAATTAAATTTGGAAGAATAATAAAATTGGAATTATTAAAATAGGGATATTATTAGGAAGAGATTTGTTCTCTAATTTAAGAATCCCTAAATTAATCATCTCAATAATATTTAATTCCTAATTATAATGATAATTCAAATTTAAGATTTAAAATGCTAAAAGACTTAATCATTAAATTAAATTAAAGTTAAATCATTTAAATTAAACCCTCTTAAAATTTCAATTAAATTAATACTTTAACAATTACAATTAAATCATCTTTAAAACATAAAAAATAAAATATTAAATTAAAATTAAAAATAAAATTAAATTAAAATTTAAATTAAATTAAAACATATTAAATTAAATCAAATTAAATCAAATTAAATTAAATTAAATTAAATCAAATTAAATTAAATCAAATTAAATTAAATTAAATCAAATTAAATTAAATTAAATTAAATTAAATTAAATTAAATTAAATCAAATCAAATTAAATTAAATTAAATTAAATTAAATTACATCAAATTGAATTAAATCAAATTAAATTAAATTAAATCAAATCAAATCAAATTAAATTAAATTAAAATTAAACCTAAACCAAATTAAATTAAATTAAAGTTAAATTAAATTGATTTAAAAATAACATCACCTAAGACATGAAGAAATTCAAAAATAAATATAAAGCAACTTGAACACTATTCCAAATTTAAACCCGTTAACTGAAATTAAATGAAATCACAAACCATTTGAACATCAATTTGCCCTCAAAAGCTTTTGTTGTCATAACTCCTAAACAGAACGTTAAATGAAATGTTACTTCCCTCATAGGATATTCAAATGTCCTAGTTCATCGAGTAAGATAACAACAAAACTTGAATTCCCGGACGATTAATTCATTTGTATGATTAAAATCATTTGGACTTAAAACAATTCTAGCAATATTGAAAAGATGTTTAAGATTCTTCTTAAACACTTTCTCAATATGATAGGATGTTTATGAGAACAACTGAACTTAATTGTTCTTTGATGAAGAAAATCATCCTTAAACCAAAACACAAGAACCTAGACATCATAGGAGATGACTAGCTATAGGATTAGGAATTTGGTAGAAAACCATAATCCTTCCCTTAGCTTTACCTAGGGACTTGCTTTAAATGCTTAAATATCCTAATTGTGTTTTAAGTGCAGCTTGGGATGACGGGAAGACCCTCCAGGTACGCTTTTATTTATTGTAATTTACTTTATTGCAATTTACTTAATCGCATCGCACTTACTTTTCTTGCATGATAAAAACTGTTGCATGAAAACCCACACTTTTAGGATAGTCCCTAAAACTGAAACCAAAACTAAATTAAAAGTCATTACAAGATAAAATTCACCACCACAACATTTCAAAATATAAAACAACTCAAAATTTAATCACAAACAGAATACAAAACTACAACTATAACTAAATTAAAATGTCTTGTTGGATGATCGGGAATACCTCGGATGATGTAACCTACGTGTTGCTAACAGGATTTCCCATGGTCTAAATGAAAGTGTGGAACTCATTTAGTTGAGTTTAGCAAATTCATCTGGACTAAGTGAATCTGATTAAAATAACGATGCCAGAAGGATGGAACTGTGGAATCTTAACCGGTGTTGTTATAATCAACTTTAAGATTTGTTTTAATTAAAACATAAAAAACACTTGGAAATTAAGAATTTCTATAAACCAAAACACTTTTCTCATCTCCTGATTTATGACTTCTAAAACTAAACCTCTGCAACAACAAGGAGCTCGGAGCATGGTGGGCAGCACGACCATCGTCATCAGCAAAACCTGAATCTGCTTCAGCAAAACTTTCTTAAGAATTAAATAACTAAGCCATAGGACTTCGAGGTAGTTTGCCTAGTGCAACATAAATCCTCAACCTTTTGTTAGGCATTTGCATTGCAAATTAAGCCCTAACCGATTTTAGGATTCCGAGGTAGTCGTCCGATACGACATAAACTCTCACATCTTCCAGGCTATTTGTATGATTTTATCATACAAATATAAGTCCAAATTAATTAAAATTGGCAAGATTGAAATATCAGATAATATTAGGATTTTCTTAAACTCGAAGCCAAACAATAGGATAGTTTGGGAAGTTGCATAGATTCTTCTTGGATCCTCAGCTTCTCCTATTTCTCTTCCTTTTGGACTCCTGAAATAAATTGTTCCAAATTTGATCCATTCCCTATTGAAATTCCAAAATTCAATCCTTTGAAAACTTAAACTTTGAAATTCTTGAGAGCAGAACTACTGATTATTATCGAGAGTTTTCTTAGGTGATTCTCGTCACTTAAGATGTAATTAACTATAGGGGCTTGCCCTTATAGGGAATTTTAAGAACCCAGGTAATATAAACCCTGTTTAATGCTTTCATATAAAGCAGGGAAACTTGTCGGCTTATAAAATTGATTCGCAGACCAAACGGATGTCACAAACCTTTCTAGTTTATCTAATCGAGCCCCATTATCAAGCAGTGTGTCTATTCTTCGGGATAGATACACAGTTTGTTGTGCGGTGCTCGTTTATGTAAACTATTCGGGATGTGAGATCAGTTTGAATTCATATCTTAAAATCTTCAAATTTAAAAATTATTTTCAAAATCAAATACTACTTTTCAAATTATTTATTTAAATTAAATCTAAAATTCACCGACAATTTCTGTTAGGCGACCCCCCTTTTCAAAATAAAACGCACAACCTAAAAATATGCCGACAATTTACTGATTTCAGTATTTTGATTCTTCATTTGCATAGACAATTCACCATGGTATGAGATTATAGGGCTTTTAAAGCCTTTGATCTTGGGAACATTCCCTGAATTTTTCAAGGTAAGGGGCCATCTTTGTAAAAAGTTATTGAATTTTCAATTTCATGTCACTATTTTAGGTATTTTAATTTCAATAATTAGCATGTTGTGAAATAAATTCTAGAAAAAATTGGTGATGTTCCTTAGGACCAGAGGACCCTATGAAAAATATATTTTGAGTTAATTCATTCATAATAACCTTAATTGGCCTAAACCCCTAAAATAGAATTTGAATTAATTAAGGATAATCACACACCAAATTAACTTGAAAGCAATTCTCTGCTGATTTTCAGGATCAGAGAGACCTCACATAAAAATTTGAAATCAATTGAACTTGATTAACCCTATAAAATGGATTAATTAAGCCTCATAAGCAAAATGGAACTTTAAAATTTCATAACTCTAAAAATACTTTTCAAAAATTCACAAAAATGGTTTTGGGGCTTCTCTGATATCAGGGGAGTTTAGGAAAATTAAAATCGGAATTTTCTAAAAAAATTTGATTTTTCATAATATTTTAATATTTTAATAATAAAAAAATAATAAAAATCATAAAATATTAAAAATCATAAAAATGTCACATTTTGATGTCTAATCACTTAGGAATAACCAAATATTTTTCCTAAGTCCCTAGGGTCAGAGAGATATTAAATTTTAAAGGCTTAATGTTTTTTTAATATTAAAAAATGAGTTTTTAACCTTTTTCACTAAAATAATTCCAATAAATCAAAGAAAAATCAGAAAATTATAAAATTTATTTCTCTGAACTCCTTGAGGTCATAAAGAATTAAAAAAAATATAAAATCTATTTTTCAACTTTTATTTTATTTTATAATTAATTAATACTCTAAAAATCAAAATAATTATAATAAATAAAATATAATTCAAAAAATTACCAAAATTGGTTCAAATGGTCCTCTGGTCATTAGGAACATACCATAGTTTTTTTAAAGATAGATACCATTCCTTGGTCATGTTGTTGAATTTTCTTTGAAAAACCCTTATTTTCTGCTAAAAATAATTATATAAATGAATTAAATTTAGAAAAATCACATTTTCTCCTCTAATGTCTTAATTGACATGTGAGTGAGGTGACATAAAAATTTCAAATTCATTTGAGCTCAATTTAGTGAGTTATGAAATAAATAAGCTTAAAAGGGCATAAAGGTAAATAAAAAATTTTTAACCCTTAATTAAAACTTTAGGTTTAATCAAAATGGGGAGGTAAAACATTTGATCTTAATGTTCTCTTGGATGATTGAAACTTAGGAAAATTAAGGGGTAGAAACCCACTAAACATTTTGAAAATATCAAAAATGAAACTTTAATTAATTAAATAATTTTAATTTTGGAAAGAATATATTTAAATTTGGATCATGAAAATAGGGATATTATTAAGAGGATATTTATTCTTTAATTTAAAAATCCCTAAAGAAGTCACTTTAAAAATACTTAATTCCTAATTTAAAATTAAAATAATAATTCAAATTGATAATTAAAATTAATAATTAAAACTAAAATTAAAACTAAAGTTAAATTAAACTAAATTAAATTAAATTAAATTAAATTAAAATTAAATTAAATTAAATTAAATTAAATTAAATTAAAACTAAAATTAAAATAAATTAAAATTAAATTAAATTAAAATTAAATTAAATTAAAACTAAATTGAATTAAAAAATTTAATAAATTTAATTTAAATTAAAATTTAAAATTAAATTATATTAAAATTAAATTAAATTAAAATTAAATTAAAATCAAATTGAATTAAAAATCATTTAACAACAAACCTAAATGAAATCATTAAGGATTAAATCTAAAATAATTTGAACACTATTCCAAACTTAAAATTATTAATTCAAACCTCATAATTAAATTAAAACACTTTAGACCATTAATTCAAACTTCTAATTAAGAATTATTAAAATTCTCGATAAACCAACTTGCCCTTAAAGGCTTTAATTATTATAACTCTTAAATAGAGTATTAAGTGAGATGTCACCTTACTCACAAGGATAATCAAACAGCCTAATTCACTGAGTAAGAGCAACCTAGATGATTAATTCATCTGTACAATAAAATTCATTTGGACTCGAAATGATTCCAGAAGTATTGAAAAGATGTTTAGGACCCGCCCTAAACACTTCCTCAATATGATGAGATGCTTTAGAAGAACAATTGAATTTAATTGTTCTTTGATGAAAAAAATCATCCATAAACAAAACACAAGAACCTTGACGTCATAGGAGATGTTAAGTTATAGGATTAGGAATTTGGTAGACAACCAAAACCCTCCCCTTAGCTTTACCTAGGTACTTTTTGAAATATTTAAATGCCTTAACATGTGTTTTAAGTGCAGCATGGGATGACGGGAAGACCCTCCAGGTACGCTTTTATTTAATTGCAATTTACTTGCACTGTACTTTACTTTTTTTGCATGTTAAATAAGACCGTCGAATGAAAACCAAAACCTTTAGGATAGTCCCTAAACTGAAACCAAAACTAAATTAAAAGTCATTGCAAGATAAAATTCACCACCACAATATTCAAAATATAAAACAACTCAAAATTTAATCACAAACAGAACAACAAAACTACAATTATAACTAAATTAAAATGTCTCGATGAATGGTCAGGAATACCTCGGATGATGTAACCCACGTGTTGCTAATGAGATTTCCCACGGTCTAAATGAAAGTGTGGAACTCATTCAGTTGAGTTTAGCAAATTCATCTGGACTAAGTGAATTCAATGAAAATAACGGTGCCGTCATGACGGAACCGTGGGATCTTAATCGGTTCTGTTTAATCAACTTTAAGATTTGTTTTAATTAAAATATTAAAAAACACTTGGATTTTAAGATTTTATCTAAACTAAAACACTTCTCTCATCTCCTGATTTATGACTTCTAAAACTAAACCTCTGCAACAACAAGGAGCTGGGAGCATGGTGGACAGCTCGGCCATCGTCATCAGCAAAACAACTCTACATCAGCTAAACCATTCTTTAGTTTTAAATAACTAAGCCATAGGATTTCGAGGTAGTTTGCCTAGTGCAACATAAATACTCAACTTTTCGTTAGGCATTTGCATAATCATGTTATGCAAATAAAGCCCTAACCAGTCTTAGGACTCTGAGGTAGTTGTTTGGTACGCATAAACCCTCACATCTTCAAGGCTATTTGTGTGATTATATCATACAAATATGAGACCTAAATAAATAAAATTGCCAAGATTGCAACATTAAATAATTTTCTTAAACTCGAAGCCAAACAATAGGATAGTTTGAGAAGTTACCAAGATTCTTCTTGGATCCTCAGCTTCTCCTACTTTTCTTCCTTTGGACTCCTGAAAATAACTGTTCCAAATTTGATCCATTCCCTATTGAAATCTCCAAAATTTAATCCTCTGAAAATCTTAAACTTTGAAATTCTTGAGAGCAAAACCACTGATCATTATCGAGAGTTTTCTTAAATGATTCCCATCATTTAAGATGTAATTAACTATAGGGTCTTGCCCTTATAGGGAACTTTAAAGAACGCAGGTAATATAAACCCTGCTTAATTTCTTTGTATTAAGCAGGTGAACTTGTCGGCTTATAAAATTGGTTCACAAACCAAATAGATGTCATAAATCTTGTAGTTTATTTAATCGAGCCCTATTATCAAGCAGTGTGTCTATTCTTCGGGATAGATACACGGTTTGTGATGCGGTGCTCGTTTATATAAACTATTTGGGATGTGAGATCGGTTTGATTTCATATCTTAAAACTTTCAAATTTAAAATCATTTTCAAAATCAAATACTACTTTCTAAATTTTATATATATATATATATATTTAAATTAAATTTAAAATCTAAAATTCGCCGACAATTTCTGTTAGGCGACCCCTTTTCAAAAATAAAACACACAAACCTAAAAATTTACCGACATAGGGTTAACATAATCTCTTAGAGGTCTTAATTCTTGATGGATGCCAACATTTTGATCTTGATGATTTGCCATTTCTTGAATATTTTTATCATTTTCTGTATTTTGAATTTTTTTGATTTTTTTGATAGTTCTTTCTAACTCAGAATCGTAAGGCACAAGTTCATGAGAACCTGAACTACGCATAAAATAATAAAATAAAACAAAACACAACACACTAACAAAAACAAAAAAAAGTAAAAATTTAAAATTTCTTAATTTTCTTTAAAATATAATTTAAATTAATTTATTTCCCAGTAATGGGGCCAAAAACTTGATCCCCGATAAATATATTGAGCCAAAAACTTAACTCTGCACCAGTATGTGTGCCAAAAACATGGTCGGCCCTTAAATATATTGTTGACCTCATTTTTGATGAGGTCTTCCTTTTCTTCTTTTTAGTGCTTAGGATCTAGCCTTAGGCTTTTCCTTTGACTATCTTAGAGGACTAGAATTGGGACCCGCCTTTTAGAAATTCAAACCACTTCTAAACTCCCTGCAAACTCCACAAACTTGACTATAGACCCCTAATCACCTAGAGGGTTGAAATCGAAATATGGAAGTTTAAAGGATGAGTTCCTATAGGACTCTTTGGCCTTAGGATCGCCACAGGTGGCCTGATGCAGTGAAGGGGCGACATACACTACACTTACACACTACATTTCCACACACTTCCTAAAACCACACCCATACCCAACTTGACCTCCTGACTCATGTAGGTGATTCACATGGATGGTCCTTAACCCTAAGCCCTTGGCTAAGAGGGTTAGGAACAACATAGTGAATGCCTCAAATGAGTCCTTTCATGGCTCATATGGGCTTGAAATGGCTTCATGGCTCAACCAAAATGATTTCACCCCACCCAAATTCACCCAATCTTCAATTTCCCAAATTTTCAATTTTTGACCCCAGGGACCCTACACCTACTAAACTACCCAAAACCACTTGAAATTACCCAAATTTTTGCAAAATTTCCAAATTACCTAAAATTTCCCAAAATCAATCCCAAACACCTCCACATCACTCAAATTGATCATCCATACCCAAAAATACCAAAAATTCCAAAAATACCCCCCAATACCCTCCAAATACCCAAAATACCCTTCTTGGCCTAAAAATCCAAAAAATTCAGAAAATTCCCAGAAAATTCCAGAAAATCCCAAATATTCCCAATTTCATTTTGTCCAACTACACCATGGGCCAATTTTGTCAATTTACCCTACTTTTGTCAAAACCCCCAAATTGACCCATTTTAACCCAAAGTGGACCCAATGTCAAACCAAACCTACCCAATTGACCCCAATTTTGGTCCAATTCAATTCTAAACTTCAATTCAACATTCCCAATACCAATTTAGACCAAATCCAAGTCCAATTTGATTGACATTTGGATCCAATTTCACTTTGGGCCTTAAAGCCCAAATTTGGACCCATGACCCAAACTTAGCCCAAACTAACCCAATCCAACTCCAATTAACCCCAAATCTTTTCTAAACTTTCCTTAACATCCTCATAAACAAAACACTAACATGATTTGCCCAAGATTTTGACCCAAACCCCACTCAAATTCAACCCAAAATCAAAAAGCCCAATTTTGACCTAAACCCAAATCTAACCCAAATAGGCCCAAACCTCAAAATTAAAACCCAACCAAAGCCAAAACCTCTTTGAAACACTCCCATAAACATTTCTTAAAATTTATTTTACATCAATTTCAACCCTAGCCCAACATTGGCCCAAGTTAGCCCAATTTGACCTACATTGGCCCATTTACCAAATAAACCCAAATTCAACCCAATTCAAACCCAAACCACCTTAAATCTATTTCAAATTATTCATGAAACATCCCTAAACCAAAACCAACAACTATTTGGCCCAAACTTCTACAAAAATTCCCATCCATGAACACATCCTTAAACTTAAAAGCCCACTTCCCTTAAACCTTCTTAAAAGCCCATTTCCTTCAAAATTCAAAAGCCCAAATCTACCCTAAAGCCCACATGACATCTCCATTTGTCATCCATTTAATTAAATCCATTACCTAAGTCCTAAATTCACCATCAAATTATTCCAAATCAAGTTTCATACAAATTTCCATCAAAACATCCAAAATTCTTAAAACCCTTTTCATGAAACAAATCAACCTTTTCCCAAGCCAAATGAAGCCATGAACAAGCCATTCTCAAGCCACATGAAGCCATGAGGGCTTTGACTTGTCATTAGTCCATTTATGGCAAGAAGAGGGGTTCTTTCTTAAACCTCCTTTAACCCTTTTTACCTTAATCATGTCACACACTAAACCATGTTTAGCCACCTCATCATGGATGGAGACTTCACCATTCCTTCTAGGCTGACCTAAATGATTCCCTCGGCTCAAAATCAGAGCTTGGAAGGGTGCACCAAGCCCAAAATGGTGGGTTGACCCAAACCAAGCCAAAGTGAGCCTTCTCCCATTCCATTTAAATCAAACTCCTTTACACATGTCAAACCTCGATTGCCTACACTAAACCCCGGCCACGACCCACCGACCAAGATGGTGACCATTGCACGGCCGGCCGGCCACCAGGCCGCCGGAAAACACCATGGCCGAGAGCTCACATGTGAACCAACATTGAAATTCTCACTTGCCGAGCTGCCCCATGCCTAGTGGTCACCATGGCTGATCTTCTCCTCACCGAGCAGGTGATCCCGAGCCCTAACTCCCTGCGAGAGGCCTTCCACCCTCTCTATTTAAACTCCACCCCTCTCGGCCATGGGGGAGCTGAAAACAAAACCTTAGGGAAACTCGCCAAAATCACTCCGGATCACTCTCTACACATAGAGCACACGATCCCAGCTGAATTCCAGCCCGATTCCTTCTAGTCGAGCCCGATTTTGAGCTCGAACTTTAGCCCAAAAACCGGGACACTTCTCCACGGTGAGCCAATTCCCAAATTGATTGGCTCTACACCTTCACCGGACCGAGGGAAGGTGTCCACCACCAAAAGCCCCATCTCCGGAGCCACCCGGTTGCTCCGGCCTCCAAGCTTTGTGATCGGGCTTGGTCGAAATCATATCCGGACAATTCACCGAGACCGGGAGACTTCATCCGGAGCTTGCTGGGACCCGATCGAAGGTGCAACAACTCTCGGATTGAAGCCACACTTCTACGAGCCAAGGTATGAGCTAACTCTTCATCCCGAGCTTCGAAGATTCTTCATTTCGAATGCCTTAGTTTCGATGCATGTTAGCCGTATAGATGTATTCGTCTCTTGAAGACGAATCCATAGAGCATAAGAACATGAAAATCCATTGAGAATCGAGTGAGATCTTAGGGATTTAGTGTGGACGGCTCTCGGGTGAGAACACTTGGGGACGATGAACGGATGCCGTCCATTCGATACACGCGCGCACGGACGGCCGAGATTGCGTCGGAGCGAGGAGACGGTACGAGAACCGCGGGGCCCGGGCTGCCGACTCGGGTGGCGGCGTCGAATGGGAGCGCGACGCGTGTGCGTTCGGAGGCTGCCGAGGTTTCGTCGGCGCCGCGTGGATAAATAGAAAATTAGGGTATTTTCTTATTTATTTAATTCCCTAAACTTCAAAAATCCATATCTTTGTGTAGAAAAATCACAAAAATAAAATAAAAATACCCCCTTGCTCGGTGAACGAGAGGAGAATAATGTGGAAAAGAAATCATTTAATTTAATTAAGTATTTTATTTTTTATGATTTATTTACTCTCTGCATACATTTAATTCTCCATGCATGTATACAATTCACCATGGCATGAGACCATAGGGCTTTTGAAGCCTCTGAACTTGGGAACATTCCCTGAATTTTCCAAGGTCAGAGGCCATCTCTGTGAAAAGTTATTTATTTTTCAAATGCATGTTGCTTGTTTTGAGTATTTTAATTCCAAAAATTAGCATGTTGTGAAATAAATTCTAGAAATATTTGGTGATGTTCCTTATGACCGAGAGAACCCTAGGAAAAATAGGACTTGAGTTAATTCACTCAGATTAACCCTAATTGGCTTAAACACCCAAAATAGGTCTTTAATTAATTAGAGCTAACCAGGTATCAAATTGACTTGAAATCAATTCTTCACTGACCTTTAGGATCAGAGGAATCCACCATAAAAATTTGAGGTCAATTGGACTTGGTTAGCCCCACTAATTGGGTTGATTAAGCCACTTAGCCATTTTAAACTTTAAAAATTCATAACTTTTAAAATACTTTTTAAAAATTCACCAAATTGGTTTTGGAGCCTCTCTGATATCAGGGGAACCTAAGAAAATTAAAATTTCAATTTTCTAAAAAAGTTGATTTTTAATAATATTTTAATATTTTTAATAATTAAAAAATAATAAAAATCACAAAAATAATAAAATTCACGAAAATGTCACATTTTGAATTTTAATCACTTAGGAACAAATCCCACATTTTTCCTAAGTCTATTTAGTGGGATATTAAATTTTAAAGCCCTAGGGTAATTTTAAAATTAAAAAAAAATGTATTTTCTAGCATTTTCACTAAAATAATTATTATAAATCATAGAAAAATCAGAAAATTGCAAAATTTGATTCTCTGGTTTCCTTGATATCAGAGAGATTTTTGAAAAATATAAAATCCATTTTTCAACATTTATTTTATTTTTAAATTAATTAACACTCCAAAACTCAAAATAATTATAATAAAAATAATATAATTCAAAAAATCACCAAAATTGGTCCAAGTGCTTCTCTGGTCATTAGGAATGTCCCCTAATTTTCTTAAGGACAGAAACTTTCCCTTGGTCATGTTATCAAATTTTCCTTGAAAATCTCTATTTTCCACCAAAAATAATTATATAAATAAATTAAATACAGAAAAATCACATTTTCTCCTCTCATGTCTTTATTGACATATGAGTGAAGTCACATAAAAATTTCAGGTTCATTTGAATTCAATTTAATGAGTTATGAAATTATTAAGCTTAAAGGGTAAAATGGTAATTAAAATCTTTAATCCTTAATTAAAACTTTAGGTTTAATAAAAAATCAACAAGTAAAATATTTGATCCTAATCTGATTTGGATGATTGAAATTTAAATAACTAAAGGGTAGAAACCCATTAAATAATTTTAAAATGATTAAACTTTAATTAAATAATAGATTAAATTTGGAAGAATAATAAAATTGGAATTATTAAAATAAGGGATCTTTATTAGGAAGAGATTTATTCTTTAATTTAAAAATCCCTAAATTAATTATATCAACTAATACTCAATTTTTAATTAAAATGATAACTCAAATTTAAAATATTAAAAGACTTAATTAAATTATTAAAATCTTTTGAAATTTCAATTAAAATTAAAAATAAAGTAAATTAAAGATAAATTAAATTAAGATTAAATTAAATTTAATAATTAAATTAAATTAAATTAAACAATTAAATTAAATTAATTAAAATTAAATTAAATTAAATTAAACAATTAAATTAAATTAATTAAAATTAAATTAAATTAAATTAAACAATTAAATTAAATTAAATTAAATAATTAAATTAAATTAAATTAAATAATTAAATTAAATTAAATTAAAAAATTAAATTAAATTAAATAATTAAATTAAATTAAATTAAATTAAATTAAATTAAATAATTAAATTAAATTAAATTAAATCAAATTAATTAAACATCAAATCAAATTAAATTAAATTAAACTAAATATAAAGCGACTTGAACACTATTCCAAATTTAAACCCTTTAACTTAAATCAAATCATTTGAATACTAATTTACCCTTGAAAGCTTTAATTATTATAACTCCTAAATGAAACATTAAATGGAGTGTTACTTCACTCATAGGATATTCAAATGTCCTAGTTCATCGAGCAAGTTAACAAGACTTGAAAACCTCGGACGATCGATTCATTTATATAATTAAATTCATTTGGACTTAAAATAATCCTAGAAATATTGAAAAGATGTTTAAGATCCTTCTTAAGCACTTCCTCAATATGATAGGATATTTATAAGAACAATTGAATTTGATTATTCTTTGATGAAGAAAATCGTCCTTAAACCAAAACCAAAGAACCTAGACGTCATAGGAGATGACTAAGCTATAGGATTAGGAATTTGGTAGAAAACCATAACCTTTCCCTTAGCTTTACCTAGGAACTTGCTTAAATATTCTAATTGTGTTTTAAGTGCGGCTTGGGATGACGGGAAGACCCTCCGGGTACGCTTTTATTTTATTGCAATTTACTTTCTTGCAATTTACTTTCTTGCAATTTACTTTATTGCAAATGCATTTTACTTTTCTTGCATGATAAAACAACGGTTGCATGAAAACCCACACCTTTAGGATAGCCCCTAAAGCTGAAACCAAAATTAAGTTAAAAGTCATTGCAAGATAAAATTCACCGCCACAACATTTCAAAATATAAAACAACTCAAAATTTAATCACAAACAGAACACAAAACTACAATTACAACTAAATTAAAACGTCTGTTGGATGATCGGGAATACCTCGGATGATGTAACCTACGTGTTGCTAACGGGATTTCCAGCGGTCTAAATGAAAGTGTGGAACTCATTCGGTTGAGTTTAGCAAATTCATACGGACTAAGTGAATCCGATAAAAATAATGATGCCGGAAGGATGGAACCAGTGGGATCTTAACCGGTGTCGTTATAATCAACTTTAAGATTTGTTTTAAATAAAACATAAAAAACACCTGGAAATTAAGATTTTCTCTAAACCAAAACACTTTTCTCGACTCTCGATTTATGGTTTCTAAAACTAAACCTCTGCAACAATAAGGAGCTCGGAGCATGGTGGGCGACACGACCATCGTCATCGGCAAAACTCGGATCTACTTCGACAAAACTTTCCTAGAATTAAATAACCAAGCCATAGGACTTCGAGGTAGCTTGCACAGTGCAACATAAATCCTCGACTCTTCGTTAGGCATTTGCATTGCAAATTAAGCCCTAACCGGTCTTAGGATTCCGAGGTAGTCGTCCGATACGACAATAAACCCTCACATTTTCTAGATGCTATTTGTTTGATTTTATCATACAAATATAAGCCCTAATTAATTAAAATTGGCGAGATCGAAACATTTAAATAAGTATTAGGACTTTCCTAAACTCAAGCCAAACGATAGGATAGTCGGGAAATTACCGAAGTTCACTTCGAATCGGTGATTTCTCCTACCTTTCTTCCTTTGGATTCACAAAACAAAATGTTCCAAAATTTGATCCATTCCCTATTGAAATTCCAAAATTCGATCTTTGAAAACCTTAAACTTTGAAATTCTTGAAAGCGGAATTATTGATTATTATCGAGAGTTTTCTTAGGTGATTCCCGTCACTTAAGATGTAATTAACTATAGGGGCTTGCCCTTATAGGGAATTTTAAAGAACCCGAGTAATATAAACCCTGTTTAATGTTTTCATATTAAGCGGGGAAACTTGTCGGCTTATAAAATTGGTTCGCGGACCAAACGGATGTCACTAATCTTCTAGTTTATTTAATCGAAGCCCCACCATCGAGCGAGTGTGTCTATCCTTAGGGATAGATACACGGTTTGTGGTGCGGTGCTCGTTTATATAAACTATTTGGGATGTGAGGTCGGTTTAATCTCATATCTTAAAACTTTCAAATTTAAAAATTATTTTCAAAATCAAATACTACTTTTCAAATTATTTATTTTAATTAAATTAAAAAATTCGCCGACGAGTTACGTTAGGCGACCCCTCTTCGAAATAAAACACGACCTAAAAATATGCCGACGGGATTTCGGCGACTCACGTGGGAGAATTCCTCTCTCCATTATAATCGAATAATTCTTCTTTCAAAAATCGGTAGTGTATCCATGTCCCTAATGGATCGAACTACCCTTCTTTCCGTTGGAATACTATGTTCATTTCTATCTTGAACAAGTATAGCCAACATTCTCTCGGATTTAGGAGCCTTGTTTAGACACCCCTAAACGAGAGAGGTTCCGAGATCCTTTTACCTCATTTCGAGGTGGGGTGGACCCCCGATAGGTGTTAGTTTAGGAATGATCCTTCGAGTCGAGAAGTCTTGCTTAAGACTTTCTTTCCTTTCCAACTCGAATCGGATTCCTTACCTTCTCTACACCTTTGAACGTTCCGTTCTAAATAAACAAACCCTCTAATAAGTGATTCTTTTAACAAATGATAAATACATGAACAAGAATGTGTTCGGACTCTTTTCGATTCCTTTCTTTTCGTCCTGAAGAAAAGAAGCATAACTTGGGACTCGACAACCGAGAATCTACCTTGCAGAAATGGAAGCCCCGAGACCGATTTTCTCCTTCACCAACGGATCGGACTTCGACTGTCTATAAGGATGAAGCTGCCCGACAATGGGGTCATCCGATTTGGACGAGGATTTGAAAACACGAACATCAAGGTCACCGACGTCTCCCTCTTTGCAGCGACAAACAAGGTATCCGAAGGCGAGGAGCCATCGCGAGTTCGACCTTAGGTCGACCCAAGAGTTTCCTCCCTGCGGAGGGTCCCGATTAGGAGAATGCTGCCGTCCGCGAGAGGACTGTTCTCACTACCCCCATCTGGTCTAGTTGTTTCTGCACCTACCCCGACTTCGCCAAATCGAAGGGGAAAGAAATCCGGAACTATGATAAACACTGTTACGGTGGAGGGTACGGATCTTCTGTAAGACCTTCGTCTTCGAAATCGGGTCCGGTTCGAAGATTCCGTCGGCCGACAAAGACCCAAAGAAGAAATAGAAATAGAAGGATCGCCGGGGAAGCCGGAGCTGCCGAGATTGCCTTCTCGGAGGAAATTCCGAGTTACCGAATATACACCGCTACCGAATATACACCACTGCTCGACTACATACCACTTTTGGGAGGAAGCGGGTTCCATCCCCTCTCCGCCGCGAGAGGATGAAGAGAATGTTCGAAAGATTCGTTGCCACATTACCACGGCCCGCATACTACAACGATAGCCGCAAGAAAAGAATCGAACTACGCCGTTTGCTCGATTGCAAACTTTGGTAGAAAAGCTAGCGAAGAAGGAAAATTGCCCCGTGTCGAAATTCTACGAAGGATAGGGCGGGTGCCGGTCGAATCCCGTCTTGGGCCCCGAGTAGAACCCGCCGTCATGATAGAAAAGCCGAGCAAGAGAATGAAGGCTAGCCCGCCCGTCGTAGTATCGGGGTTACGGATTAGGGAGGATACCACCTTCCGACATTTGGCCGATAGACCATCCGGTCATAGACCTTCTGCTGCTAGAAGGATGGTGTGGCGTCCCACTACGGGGCGGTTGAGGCCGAAACGACGGCCGAGAGAGAAAGTCTCGCCGGGAGGCTGGAATGCGAAGAAAGTGCTACTGCGATGAAGGGGACTCGTGAAAAAAGGACCCGGCAACCATCGCATGACAACCACAAAGATACACGAAGCTCCGCTAGAAGATGCCATGGAAAAGTTGAGAACCGACATCCGACGGTTGGCAAAAGAAAGAGAAGAAAAGTTCGGAGACGAGATCGACTCATCGGAATTCATGGACAATGAATATGCGGAAATCAACATGGTTGAGACACGAGCTTCATCATCTTCTCGAGGTGCTCCTGCGGCCGCGAGAAGAGAGGAGCCGGAGCGATGAAGAGACGGCTTCGGGAAAAGGACGACACGATCGCTCGAATGGCGAAGAGGATGGAAGAGATGGCCGTAGCTCTAGCCACTCTCCAAAGTCGAGTACAACCACATAGAGAGACACCCCCGAAGTCATTCACATCGTAGACGGAGGAAAGGAGATTACATCCGTCGATGGGGATGACCAGTGAAAAAGGATACAACACAAAGTATGATCCCGAAAAGGATATCAAGAACTTGGTAGAACGACGGAGTGCGAGAAGCCCTAGCACAATCGAAGAACGGGACATCTATTCGGACGGGTAGACCTTACCGGAAGAATTCGACGCCATCCAATACCCGAAGGGCTTCGTACCACCTCCGTTTAAAACCTTCGACGGAACCAGGAACCCCGACGGCATGTTGCACACTTTCGTGCCGGTTGTTGCAATGCGGCGGGAGCGATGCGCTACTCTTCCGACGGTTCGTTAGCGATCCGTCGGGAATCGCCTTCGGCGGTATGCGGGATTACCCAACGGATGCGCAAAGACATTCTCGGAGCTAGAGAGCCTCTTCATTAAGCGATTTGCGGAGCTCGGCACCACATCACTATAGGTGATTTAGTGGTAGAGAAACAAAGGCCGAATGAAACTCTAGTGGATTACATACTTCGATGGAGAAATTTAAGTATGAAGTGTGAACCACAACTGCAAGAACAACATGCGATCGGCATCTTGCTTAAAAGCATTCACGGCCCGATAGCACTTCTCCTCAAGGGATTCACTATTAAGACTTTTGAGAAGTTGTTAAGCAAGGCCGGAAGCTTGCAAGAAGAGGCGAAGCAATTAAGTTTTGCCGACAAGACGGACAAGCAGAAGCCGGTGAAGACTTTCGAAAAGAAATGCAGGGTCGTTGCGAGCGGTTGACAAAGGCAAACAACCGATGCAAATACCACCGAAACGGCCGCAGCAACCACAACAAAATTACCGGCAACCCCGGTCCAGCTATCGGTCGTCTCCGCGAGTATGAACAACCGTCTCGTCCGCAACGTACATTGAGGGAGCTTCGAGCGAGAGAATATCCGTTCAAAAATGAAGCGATACCAAAGATGTTCCGTAGCTTAATGAAAACTCCAGATTTCCGACTGCCGAGCCCAAAAGACCGGAGGAAGTCAACAAGAAAGGTGATCCCAACTTTTGCCCCTACCATCGGATGCTTGGGCACAAGATAGAAGACTGCATTACCTTCGAAAAGTTGGCTCGACGACAACCTTCGGAAAGGAAATATAACAATCCCGAAGGAGTACATGAAGGAACCCCGAAAGGAGGTTCCGTCGATGTTATCTCAGCCGATCCCGTCATTCCGATAGATCCCTATGCAGCGACGATGGATGGACTACCGCACTGGACGAGATCTTCGAAGAAGATTTTAGACAACATCCGAACCGCTTCGGTGCGAGCTTCAATTCGGAGTTCGAGACACGTTAAGCCGGTACTATCACTTGCGATGGAGGAACCACCTCGACGGGAGAAAATCGAAGAGAAGAAGAAAATTGACGAAGAAGAGGTGACCGAGATTCCTAAGGCTAGACTAGGGGCTGCTTATCCTAGGATAGTTGTTTCCGATTCGGGGAGAAATCCCTCGAACCTCGATTTTGTATGATTATCCGCTCACTTCGGTGGGATCATATAATGATAAGGGTGATGGCGTTGGCTACGTTTTGATCGTTTCTAACGATTACGTAACTAGCGACAATCCGGGCGTCGATTTCGATACCAACAACAATTCTCAAATCATACATGATCTCGACGATCACAATGACGAAGAAGGCATCCATCGAGGAGGCTACGAGAGCTCAACAAGCAACGGCTCTATCTGTGAGTTTCGAGGAGCTCCAGTTACGATAGAGTTAGAGCCTTCAGATTTTGAAGATAATCCAGAAGAGCCAGTCATTCCGATTCAGGAGGAGACACCGACAAACTCAATACTAGATTCAGAAGAAATTACAGAAGTCGACCTAAGAAGTGGAAAAGTTCTACCTCCAAGAATGGGTCCAAAAGACAAAGGAAAGCGGTGGTTGTTCAAGAAGAACCAACCCCGGCGAAGACATACCCATTCGAGAAGAAGCCGAGACACGGGAGAACAAAGTGGACTACAACGTGCTAGCCCATCTTAGGAAACTACCGGCCAAGCGAGCATTTACGATGCTCTCATCTTATCGAAGGAGATGAGGGAAGCTCGATCGAGGCCTTACTTGATCCGGAAATTTGCTTAGCTCGAATGGCGGAGATTCCTTAGATGAGGTTTGCTCGTTAAAGGAACGACGAGGTGTCACCTTCACGGACAATGACCTACTACTTGGGACGACGAGATCACAACCGACCGTTGTACATTTCGAGTTACAATTGGGAAGTTTACGCTCTCCGGAGTATTGGTGGAACCGGGAGCATCAATCAATATAATGAGTCTTCGAACACTAGCATACTTGGAAATTGATGCTCGTGAGCTCGAGGCCGACAAAATGTTATTAAGAGGATTCGACCGGAAAGGAGAAAGAGCCCTCGGGTCAATAACGCTATCGATGAAGACCGGTGATTTAGCAAAGACAACCGCAAAATTTCATATAATCGATTCGGAAACGTCGTTCAACGCTCTACTTGGGCCGACCATGGATACATGAAAACGAGGATGGTACCATCATCTCTGCATCGGTGCATCAAATATTACGATGGAGGGGAACGAGTGCATCAAAGGAGACTTACAACCATTCTCCGGTACATGAAATTGGAATCCATGAAGATGCGGCTTATTATGCACCGCCAAAGAAAACAATCTTCTCCGGAGATACCATAACAAATGAAGCAAAGAAAGTTCGGGACAACGAAGAACACTGAAGTTCTAGTCCAACGAGTCACTCACCACTCCCTTCGGCGAGATGGTGAAGGTTTCTCCACGACTCGCATCCGAGGTCGAGGCGGGGACGAGGCCGTGGTAGAGACACTAGGACAATTGGACGGAAGAAACCAACCATCAATGTTGATTGGGATGATAGTTACGAAGAGGAAAAAGAAATCAAGCAAGAAGCGGCAACAATAAGTCGAAAGAAGCCGCAATACAAGATCTCCCTCGAAGATGAAAAGAACGAAGAATACAAATCAATGTACGAGAAGATTAACCACTACGTGCATACTATGACCCTAACTCCGATCCATTCTAATAAGATCGAGGGTATGGAGGTCAAAGAGGTACGTAGTGACGGTGCAAAGCCGATCAAATTCTACCGTGGTGCTTCTTCCTCCAAAACTGAAAATAATGTACAATTCGAAGATGTCACTTCATCGGAATTAATGGAATTACCTTTTGAGTGGTACTCTCCCTGTGTTCAAAATTTAATTCAACATGGTTTCTTACCTCGACAATGGACAAAAGGCCGATCACAACATTTTGAAAAGTTATGGAATAACTCCGGCCGTCCTCCCGATTCAAAGTATGGACTCGGATTCGGCACGGTAGGGTCGGTTGACGATGCGAATTTTGCTTGGTTGTCACTTGCAAGTCCAATGAAAGCTGCATGGAAACTACGAGACGAACTCGAAGATTTACAAATTGGAGACGCTCCACCGGAATTCGAAGAAGAAATTAAATCCACAATAGATGAGTTAACGGAAGTTAACTTAGGTACTAGCGAAGAGCCTAGACCTACCTTTATTAGCTCCTTACTCAATAAAGAAGACTCCGAAGAAATAATCAAATTGTTAATGGAATTTAAAGACTGTTTTGCTTGGAGCTACGATGAAATGCCAGGATTAGCTCCAGAGGTTGCAGTCCATAAGCTAGGAGTGGATCCTGCTACGTCCCGGTCGGACAAGGTCCCGGAAGAATGCGTCTAGAAATCGAACAACAAGTCATAGCCGAAGTTAAAAAGCTAATAGACGCTAAATTTGTCCGTGAAGAACAATACCCGACTCGGTTAGCCAATGTGGTGCCGGTCGGAAAGAAGAATGGTCGAGATCGGAATTTGTGTGGACTTCGAGAGATTTAAACAAGGCATGTCCAAAAGATGAATTCCCTCTACCGATTCCGAGAGCGATGATCGATATTGCTTCGACACATGAAATATTCTCATTCATGGATGGATCTTCGAGGATACAGCCGGATAAAAATGGCTCCGAGAAGATGAAAAGCTTACGGCATTCGGAACGCCGATCGGAGTATTTTGCTACACGGTGATGCCATTCGGACCGAAGAACGCGGGAGCAACTTACCAAAGAGCAATGACAAGAATTTTTGATGATCTCATCCACAATCAAGTCGAGTGCTTACGTGGACGATGTCGTCATCGAAAGCAAAGTAAAGGAAAACCACTGTATGATTTGAGAATTGTTTTCGAACGATTAAGACAATTTAACCTTAAGATGAATCCCTTAAAATGCGCCTTCGGCGTCACCTCCGGGAAATTCTTAGGATTCGTTGTCCGACATCGTGGAATTGAAATCGACCGGAGAAGATTAAAGCCATCTTAGAAATGCCGCCTCCCAAAACCTTAAAACAACTACGATCTTTTCAAGGGAAGGCTGGCATATCTTCGACGCTTTATCTCGAACACTGTCGGGTAGGTGTCGGCCTTTCTCGGCACTAGTTAAAAAGGACGCCAAATTTATTTGGGAAGAGAAATGCCGAAGGCCTTCGAAGACATTAAACAATATTTAATGACACCTCTGTCTTAGCGACCCCGGTCTCGGGTAGACCGGCGATACTTTACACCGCGGCTCTGAGACGACTCCTCGGAGCCTCGTTAGCCAGAGTCGATGATGAGGGTAAAGAAAATGCTCTTTACTTACTTAAGCCGTCGTTTACTTCCGACGGAAGTAAGGTATCCCGCAATTGAAAAGCATTGTTTGGCCCCGATCTTCGCCGCTCAAAAGCTCGGAGCACTACATGCTTTCTCATAAGGTCAACTTGATTTCGAAGTTTAATCCATTGCAATACTTGATGACTCGTCCAACACTTTCCGGCGAGACTTGCCGGATGGTCGATGATATTATTGCAATTCGATATAACTTTCGTGCCTCGCGTGCCGTAAAGGGATAAGTCTTAGCGGACTTCCTCGCGGCACACCCTTTGCCGGCCGAATCTCCTCTCGATGACGATCTGCCGGATGAACAAATAATGAACCTAGAAGACCACGATGATCGACGTTGGGAATTATATTTCGACGGAGCATCTTCGGCACACAAAGACGAAGAATCGCAAGTGATAGTGCCGGTAAGGCGGGGAATCGGGCTAATCTTTATAACGCCGGAGCGGGGGATGTTAAGATACTCCTACCACTTGACGAACCGTGTACAAACAACGAAGCGGAATACGAAGCCCTCATAACGGGATTGGAATTAACCATTCGAATGGGGATAACGGACATCAACATCTACGGGGATTCACGGTTAATCATTCAACGGATCGCCGGACAATACGGAATTTTTAAACCAAGACTCGAACAATACTTCCGAGTATGCCATACAGTTGTTAGAACAGATTCCAAATGTGACAATCTACAAAATTCCTAGAAAAGAGAATGCTTTAGCGGATGCTTTAGCCCGTCTCGCAAAAGAATTTGCTGTTTGCAAGATGAATCGGTGGAAGTGTCGGTTCACGGACGTCGGGTCCTATCACGGCTCGACATAGACACGATACACAAATCGGCAAAAGAAAAAGAATCGATTGCGGCGAGTGACGGAAAACACGGAAGATTGGCGACGGCCATTGATGAGACTACACCGCAAACGGGAAAGCTACCGGAGGATAGGTCGCTGGCCCATCGGATCAGAAAAGAACTCTGTCTTACGCATTAATAAACAACACATTATACGGAAGGTCTTTTGATCGAATGTGGCTAAGGTGCCTAAGCGGGTCACGAGGCCCGTGAAATTGTTAAAGAGGTGCATTCGGGACTCCGTGGCGCTCACCGGTCGGGTCCAAAGATGAAGATGAAAATTAAAAGACTAGGGTACTATCGGCCCTCGATGATGACCGATCGCATTAAAATCGCCGAGAGGCGTCATCAATGCCAAGTGCACGGAGTGGTTCTACACCGACCTCCAAATGTGCTACACCCGACAATTGCGTCGTGGCCGTTTGAATGTTGGGGCACGGATATAGTGGGTCCGATAGAACCACCATCTTCGAAAGGACATCGTTTCATTCTTGCGGCTACAGATTATTTTTCCGAGTGGGCGAAGCGGTTCCACTTAGAGAAGTGAAAGCACACCACGTGCTACGGTTTTCGAGAACCAAGTTGTCTACCGTTTCGGAGTGCCGCGCGAGATCATCTCGGATAATGGGTCGGCATTCGAAGCACACAAATCAACAATTTTGTCGGGAGACACGGAATCGGCTGGCGATACTCGACAATTTACTACCCAAGAGCAAACGGCCTCGGCGAGGCTTTTAATAAAACTCTCGTTCGAATCTTAAAGAAAACCCTGGACGATAATAAGAGAAATTGGCACGAGAAATTGTTAGAAGCCTTATGGGCTCTACGGACAACCTTCGAACTCCTACTCGAAGCTACACCTTACGCTCCGGTGTATGGGTCCGAGCGAGTGTTACCTTTAGAGGTTCGGCTTCCTTCACTCGGAATTGCGAGTTGCAAACAAGATCACGACGAAGAAAACGCCGGACTACGACTCGAAGAATTAGAAAGCTTGGAAGGGAAAAGACTTGCGGCGCAACGAATTTAGAACTATACCAAGCTAAGATGGTTCAAGCCCATGACAAGCTAGTCGCCCGAGAACCTTGAAAGTTGGTGATTTAGTTCTCGTTCTCAAGAGACCTATTCTTGCACACCGCGAGATAGGAGGAAAATTTGAACCCACTTGGGAAGGACCGTTTGTGGTTGAAGCGGTATACTCGGGAGGTTCCTACCGGCTAGTGAATTGCCGGGGAGAACGACATATGCTTCCAATCAACGGACGATACTTGAAAAAGTATTACGCTACTCGATGTTTCGAAGGAATGAATTCTTCATCCCTAAGAAACACGGGTGAAGTAATTACTTATGATTGGGTCCGAACCCAAAAAATAATAAAATGTGCTAAGATAAATAAAATCATGATAATTAAGTTTTCCTTGTTTTCTTTTTCAAATCAAGATCTCTTCCCTCATCTTATCCTACTTCATTCCTGTTAAATTTCAAAATATAAGAATAATAAAAAATGTATCTTTAATAAACATTTTCTTAATGTTCTTGTTCTTAGTACGGCCACGATCCTTTTCCTTGTCTTTTCGCGGGGAAATGTCGAACGGGCGGTTGGTTTTGAACTTTAAGAATGGCGTAAGCCTTGCACTCGATGAAAAGAGGGTGAAAGATGGAGCGATAATCGAGATTGACTCGGATTTCGCACCGGCGGAGCCTACGATACGAGGAAAGTGGCTGGGTCCCGGTTAGCGAGAAGAAGCTGCCGGACGGACGGTGATGAAAGTGGGTGGCCCAAGCCACCAATCCAACAACAAGAAGAGAAAAGCAAACACCGAAGAAGACAAGAAAATGAAGTCCGTAGTCACTACGGCGGAGGGCGGGCTTGTCGGCGCCGCGCCCGCGGAGATTCAAGAAGTTCGGAGGGCTACTCTCACGACCCACGCAACGAAGAAATAAGAATCGCCGCATCCGTAAAATGTTAACAAAACTAGCCGCGGACCAGCAGCGACGAGACAATTGCTAATGCCGGCACATACACTTCGAGGACGCCGGTTCACCGGGAACTCGAAGAAAGGAGGCCGGCTCCTAGAATAACGAAAGAACCGGGAAATCTCCGGAAGATCGGAAGAAAGAAGGCTACCACGCCACCGGATAGAACCACCGGCGGTGCATGACCTTGTTGCGAAGCAACCCGGGGGATGTCACGACGGACATCATCCACGAGGAGCCGAGGTATGCGGGGGAACGTGAAGGGATCGAACCATATATCCCACAATATGTCACAAGGCCTCGCCATGCCGAGATCATTCCGGAATACGAGCTGGAGAGGATGCAGAATGTTGAAAAGAAAACTTTCGAATACTTCGAGAGAATTAAAGGAAGAAGAATCAACATACTAGAAGGCCTCGAGCTACACACCGACGTATTCTCGGAGTATGAACAACGACAAATCGTGGATCTGTATCCGGGATCCGAAAGGAATGGGCCGAGCGAGGCCGCCCGAGGAAAATACATACTCGGAACCCGGAGATGGATGCCGGGGAAAGGAAGAATCACAATACAATGCGGATGCTTGCTACAACTTTCTTGAAGACGGGAAGGGAAACCCACCGGGGATACTTCGTCATGGGCAAGTAGATCCGATGCCATTAGTTATCAAGAGAATGGTGAAAAGATTGATAACATGGAGGGTCATGCGCGACGGATTGCATACCCAATAGTTGCATTATCAACATCTACAAACAGGGTGACTGCATACCCCCACATATTGATCACCACGACTTCGTCGGACCTTCTCGCACGGTCTCTTTCTTGAATGAGTGCAACATCATGTTCGGATCCGACCTCCGGATAGCGAGGCCCGGGTGAGTTCCGAGGGCCGATAAAGATACCTTTACCGGTGGGTTCCGTCATGATGCCGCGAGGTAACGGAGCGAGATATCGCAAAGCATTGCATACCGGGGTGCCGGTGGAGCGAATCTCGGTTACTTTCGGGAGGATGGACGACAACAAAATACCTTACCATTTCCAACCGGACCCGAGCTAGAGAACCTCCGGCCTTACGAGCCGTGAGTTACATGGGAAATATCACACCTCCAACGTACATCCAGTCGGCATCCTTGCCGAGGATGGCTTGGAAGGTGATGTTATTGACCATGTACCTCACTATTCGGACATGGATTTTTTGACGGATGATTCTTTTGATGGATCAACAAAGATCATACACGATCCGTTTTGAGTCTACATGGATTGTATGAAATATATTCCGGATCGAGTTGTACGACGTATTTTCAACATGATTGGAATGAAAGTGACCATGTCACGTTTTTGGCCTTCACCTCTTTTGTGCAAATTGATTGGGAAACGCCATTAAAGTTAAATGAACTTCGAACAAAGAACGAGAAAAGAAAAAAAGAGAATAAAAGAAAATTTTTTTAAAAAAAAATCGAAAAATGACAAACACCAAGTTCACATGAACATTAAATAAACAACAAAATAAAATTTGAACCATTAAAAGATAAACGAAATCAACACAAATCTCAAATTCAATCTTTCCAAATTCCGAATCAAATTTCAATCTTTTCGAACTTCAAAATCAAATTCCATCCTTCCAAACTTCAAAATCAAATTCTCAATCAAATTCCAAATCCACTCTCGATCAAATTTCAAATTTGATCTTCCCAAATCTCAAATCAAATTCTCGATCAAAATCCAAATCCAATCTCGATCAAGTTTCAAACTTGATCTTTCAAATTTCAAATCAAATCTTAAATCAAGTTTCAATCGAGTTCAAACTCATCCTTCCAAATTTCCAAATTTCCAAATTCAATCTTTCCAGGCTTCGAGTCTCGATCAAATTCAAATTCAATCTCTATCAAATCTCAAATCCGATCTTCTAGATCTCACATCAAAATTCAAAACGTTTGGGTCGAGGATTTTACATCCAAGACTGCACTGCTTTAGGATTCTCTTCCTATTGCACTGAAATACATCAAAATTCAAAACTTTTGGGTCGAGGATTTTACATCCAAGACTGCACTGCTTTAGGATTCTCTTCCTATTGCACTGAAATACACCAAAATTCAAACTTTTGGGTCGAGGATTTTACATCCAAGACTGCACTGCTTTAGGATTCTCTTCCTATTTACCTTGAAATACACCAAAATTCAAATCTTTTGGGTCGAGGATTTTACATCCAAGACCTGCATCGCTTTAGGATTCTCTTCCTATTGCATCGAAATACACCAAAATTCAAACTTTTGGGTCGAGGATTTTACATCCAAGACTGCACTTGCTTTAGGATTCTCTTCCTATTGACCTTGAAATACATCAAAATTCAAAACTTTTGGGTCGAGGATTTTACATCCAAGACTGCACTGCTTTAGGATTCTCTTCCTATTGCACTGAAATACACCAAAATTCAAATCTTTTGGGTCGAGGATTTTACATCCAAGTACCGCATTGCTTTAGGATTCTCTTCCTATTGCCTTGAAATACATCAAAATTCAAAACTTTTGGGTCGAGGATTTTACATCCAAGACCGTACCGCTTTAGGATTCTCTTCCTATTGCACTGAAATACATCAAATTCAAACCTTTTGGGTCGAGGATTTTACATCCAAGACTGCACTGCCTTAGGATTCTTTTCCTATTGCACTGAAATACATCAAATTCAAACCTTTTGGGCCGAGGATTTTACATCCAAGACTGCACTGCTTTAGGATTCTCTTCCTATTGCACTGAAATACGTCAAAATTCAACCTTTTGGGTCGAGGATTTTACATCCAAGACTGCATTGCTTTAGGATTCTCTTCTATTGCACTGAAATACATCAAAATTCAAACTTTTGTGTCGAGGATTTTACATCCAAGACTGCACTTCTTTAGGATTCTCTTCCTATTGCACTGAAATACATCAAAATTCAAACTTTTGAGTCGAGGATTTTACATCCAAGACTGCACTTTGCTAGGATTCTCTTCCTATTGCACTTAAATACATCAAAATTTAACCTTTGGGTCGAGGATTTTACATCCGAGACTGCATTGCTTTAGGATCTTTTCCCTATCGCAATGAAATACATCACATCAAAATCAAACTCTTGAGGTTAAGGATTTTACATCCAACACCGCTTTGCTCTGAGATATCTTCTCATTGCAACGATTCAGTCTAATCAATTCAATTTTCTTTCGAGGTTGAAGATGTTACATCTAAAACCTCAAAATTCCAATTTTCATTTCAAATCAAATCCCTCAAATTAATTTTGACAAACTTCAATCTAAATTGAAACTCCAAACTAAAATTTAAACTCACACATCAAAACATAAATTGAAACAAAATAAAATCTAAATCGAAATTCCCCAGATCATGTGATTTGGGATTCACCTCCTTTTCCTTTCCCCGGCGAGAGTTCGAGAATCTCCGAGTTCCGAGAGATATACTTGACACTCCCCGGCGAACTCTTCTACTTCGTCCTAAGTTCTTCACTTGGACATCCGTGTTGGTTTTGTTGATCGCTTCGGTCAACACCAATACGCGCGGTGTGCTCCGTCGGCTCACCACACCTATTGGGAGTCCATTTGTTGACCTCATTTTTGATGAGGTCTTCCTTTTCTTCTTTTTAGTGCTTAGGATCTAGCCTTAGGCTTTTCCTTTGACTATCTTAGAGGACTAGAATTGGGACCCGCCTTTTAGAAATTCAAACCACTTCTAAACTCCCTGCAAACTCCACAAACTTGACTATAGACCCCTAATCACCTAGAGGGTTGAAATCGAAATATGGAAGTTTAAAGGATGAGTTCCTATAGGACTCTTTGGCCTTAGGATCGCCTACAGGTGGCACTGGTGCAGTGAAGGGGCTGACATACACTACACTTACACACTACATTTCCACACACTTCCTAAAACCACACCCATACCCAACTTGACCTCCTGACTCATGTAGGTGATTCACATGGATGGTCCTTAACCCCTAAGCCCTTGGCTTAGAGGGTTAGGAACAACATAGTGAATGCCTCAAATGAGTCCTTTCATGGCTCATATGGGCTTGAAATGGCTTCATGGCTCAACCAAAATGATTTCACCCCACCCAAATTCACCCAATCTTCAATTTCCCAAATTTTCAATTTTTGACCCCAGGGACCCTACACCTACTAAACCTACCCAAAACCTTGAAATTACCCAAATTTTTGCAAAATTTCCAAATTACCTAAAATTTCCCAAAATCAATCCCAAACACCTCCACATCACTCAAATTGATCATCCATACCCAAAAATACCAAAAATTCCAAAAATACCCCCCAATACCCTCCAAATACCCAAAATACCCTTCTTGGCCTAAAAATCCAAAAAATTCAGAAAATTCCCAGAAAATTCCAGAAAATCCCAAATATTCCCAATTTCATTTTGTCCAACTACACCATGGGCCAATTTTGTCAATTTACCCTACTTTTGTCAAAACCCCCAAATTGACCCATTTTAACCCAAAGTGGACCCAATGTCAAACCAAATCTACCCAATTGACCCCAATTTTGGTCCAATTCAATTCTAAACTTCAATTCAACATTCCCAATACCAATTTAGACCAAATCCAAGTCCAATTTGATTGACATTTGGATCCAATTTCACTTTGGGCCTTAAAGCCCAAATTTTGACCCATGACCCAAACTTAGCCCAAACTAACCCAATCCAACTCCAATTAACCCCAAATCTTTTCTAAACTTTCCTTAACATCCTCATAAACAAAACACTAACATGATTTGCCCAAGATTTTGACCCAAACCCCACTCAAATTCAACCCAAAATCAAAAAGCCCAATTTTGACCTAAACCCAAATCTAACCCAAATAGGCCCAAACCTCAAAATTAAAACCCAACCAAAGCCAAAACCTCTTTGAAACACTCCCATAAACATTTCTTAAAATTTATTTTACATCAATTTCAACCCTAGCCCAACATTGGCCCAAGTTAGCCCAATTTGACCTACATTGGCCCATTTACCAAATAAACCCAAATTCAACCCAATTCAAACCCAAACCACCTTAAATCTATTTCAAATTATTCATGAAACATCCCTAAACCAAAACCAACAACTATTTGGCCCAAACTTCTACAAAAATTCCCATCCATGAACACATCCTTAAACTTAAAAGCCCACTTCCCTTAAACCTTCTTAAAAGCCCATTTCCTTCAAAATTCAAAAGCCCAAATCTACCCTAAAGCCCACATGACATCTCCATTTGTCATCCATTTAATTAAATCCATTACCTAAGTCCTAAAGTCACCATCAAATTATTCCAAATCAAGTTTCATACAAATTTCCATCAAAACATCCAAAATTCTTAAAACCCTTTTCATGAAACAAATCAACCTTTTCCCAAGCCAAATGAAGCCATGAACAAGCCATTCTCGAAGCCACATGAAGCCATGAGGGCTTTGACTTGTCATTAGTCCATTTATGGCAAGAAGAGGGGTTCTTTCTTAAACCTCCTTTAACCCTTTTTACCTTAATCATGTCACACACTAAACCATGTTTAGCCACCTCATCATGGATGGAGACTTCACCATTCCTTCTAGAGCTGACCTAAATGATTCCCTCAGCTCAAAATCGAGCTTGGAAGGGTGCACCAAGCCCAAAATGGTGGGTTGACCCAAACCAAGCCAAAGTGAGCCTTCTCCCATTCCATTTAAATCAAACTCCTTTACACATGTCAAACCTCGATTGCCTACACTAAACCCAGCCACGACCCACCCGACCAAGATGGTGACCATTGCACGGCCGGCCGGCCACCGGGCCGCCGGAAAACACCATGGCCGAGAGCTCACATGTGAACCAACATTGAAATTCTCACTTGCTGAGCTGCCCCATGCCTAGTGGTCACCATGGCTGATCTTCTCCTCACCAGAGCAGCTGATCCCAAGCCCTAACTCCCTCTGAGAGGCCTTCCACCCTCTCCTATTTAAACTCCACCCCTCTCGGCCATGGGGGAGCTGAAAACAAAACCTTAGGGAAACTCTGCCAAAATCACTCCAGATCACTCTCTACACATAGAGCACCTGATCCCCACTGAATTCCAGCCCCAATTCCTTCTAGCTGAGCCCAATTTTGAGCTCAAACTTTAGCCCAAAAACCAGGACACTTCTCCACGGTGAGCCAATTCCCAAATTGATTGGCTCTACACCTTCACCGGACCGAGGGAAGGTGTCCACCACCAAAAGCCCCATCTCCAGGCCACCCGGTTGCTCCGGCCTCCAAGCTTTGTGATCGGGCTTGGTCGAAATCATATCCGGACAATTCACCGGACCGGGAGACTTCATGCGGAGCTTGCTGGGACCCGATCGAAGGTGCAACAACTCTCGGATTGAAGCCACACTTCTACGAGCCAAGGTATGAGCTAACTCTTCATCCCGAGCTTCGAAGATTCTTCATTTCGAATGCCTTAGTTTCAATGCATGTTAGCCGTATAGATGTATTCGTCTCTTCGAAGACGAATCCATAGAGCATAAGAACATGAAAATCCATTGAGAATCGAGTGAGATCTTAGGGATTTAGTGTGGACGGCTCTCGGGTGAGAACACTTGGGGACGATGAACGGATGCCGTCCATTCGATACACGCGCGCACGGACGGCCGGGATTGCGTCGGAGCGAGGAGACGGTACGAGAACCGCGGGGCCCGGGCCGGCGACTCGGGTGGCGGCGTCGAATGGGAGCACGACGCGTGTGCGTTCGGAGCGCTGAGGGTTTCGGCGGCGCCGCGTGGATAAATAGAAAATTAGGGTATTTTCTTATTTATTTAATTCCCTAAACTTCAAAAATCCATATCTTTGTGTAGAAAAATCACAAAAATAAAATAAAAATACCCCCTTGCTCAGTGAACAGAGGAGAATAATGTGGAAAAGAAATCATTTAATTTAATTAAGTATTTTATTTTTTATGATTTATTTACTCTCTGCATACATTTAATTCTCCATGCATGTATACAATTCACCATGGCATGAGACCATAGGGCTTTTGAAGCCTCCGAACTTGGGAACATTCCCTGAATTTTCCAAGGTCGAGGCCATCTCTGTGAAAAGTTATTTATTTTTCAAATGCATGTTGCTGTTTTGAGTATTTTAATTCCAAAAATTAGCATGTTGTGAAATAAATTCTAGAAATATTTGGTGATGTTCCTTATGACCAGAGAACCCTAGGAAAAATAGGACTTGAGTTAATTCACTCAGATTAACCCTAATTGGCTTAAACACCCAAAATAGGTCTTTAATTAATTAGAGTTAACCAGGTATCAAATTGACTTGAAATCAATTCTCCACTGACCTTTAGGATCAGAGGAATCCACCATAAAAATTTGAGGTCGATTGGACTTGGTTAGCCCCACTAATTGGGTTGATTAAGCCACTTAGCCATTTTAAACTTTAAAAATTCATAACTTTTAAAATACTTTTTAAAAATTCACCAAATTGGTTTTGGAGCCTCTCTGATATCAGGGGAACCTAAGAAAATTAAAATTTCAATTTTCTAAAAAAGTTGATTTTTAATAATATTTTAATATTTTTAATAATTAAAAAATAATAAAAATCACAAAAATAATAAAATTCACCAAAATGTCACATTTTGAATTTTAATCACTTAGGAACAAATCCCACATTTTTCCTAAGTCTATTTAGTGAGATATTAAATTTTAAAGCCCTAGGGTAATTTTAAAATTAAAAAAAAATGTATTTTCTAGCATTTTCACTAAAATAATTATTATAAATCATAGAAAAATCAGAAAATTGCAAAATTTGATTCTCTGGTTTCCTTGATATCAGAGAGATTTTTGAAAAATATAAAATCCATTTTTCAACATTTATTTTATTTTTAAATTAATTAACACTCCAAAACTCAAAATAATTATAATAAAAATAATATAATTCAAAAAATCACCAAAATTGGTCCAAGTGCTTCTCTGGTCATTAGGAATGTCCCCTAATTTTCTTAAGGACAGAAACTTTCCCTTGGTCATGTTATCAAATTTTCCTTGAAAATCTCTATTTTCCACCAAAAATAATTATATAAATAAATTAAATACAGAAAAATCACATTTTCTCCTCTCATGTCTTTATTGACATATGAGTGAAGTCACATAAAAATTTCAGGTTCATTTGAATTCAATTTAATGAGTTATGAAATTATTAAGCTTAAAGGGTAAAATGGTAATTAAAATCTTTAATCCTTAATTAAAACTTTAGGTTTAATAAAAAATCAACAAGTAAAATATTTGATCCTAATCGATTTGGATGATTGAAATTTAAATAACTAAAGGGTAGAAACCCATTAAATAATTTTAAAATGATTAAACTTTAATTAAATAATAGATTAAATTTGGAAGAATAATAAAATTGGAATTATTAAAATAAGGGATCTTTATTAGGAAGAGATTTATTCTTTAATTTAAAAATCCCTAAATTAATTATATCAACTAATACTCAATTTTTAATTAAAATGATAACTCAAATTTAAAATATTAAAAGACTTAATTAAATTATTAAAATCTTTTGAAATTTCAATTAAAATTAAAAATAAAGTAAATTAAAGATAAATTAAATTAAGATTAAATTAAATTTAATAATTAAATTAAATTAAATTAAACAATTAAATTAAATTAATTAAAATTAAATTAAATTAAATTAAACAATTAAATTAAATTAATTAAAATTAAATTAAATTAAATTAAACAATTAAATTAAATTAAATTAAATAATTAAATTAAATTAAATTAAATAATTAAATTAAATTAAATTAAAAAATTAAATTAAATTAAATAATTAAATTAAATTAAATTAAATTAAATTAAATTAAATAATTAAATTAAATTAAATTAAATCAAATTAATTAAACATCAAATCAAATTAAATTAAATTAAACTAAATATAAAGCAACTTGAACACTATTCCAAATTTAAACCCTTTAACTTAAATCAAATCATTTGAATACTAATTTACCCTTGAAAGCTTTGATTATTATAACTCCTAAATGAAACATTAAATGGAGTGTTACTTCACTCATAGGATATTCAAATGTCCTAGTTCACTGAGCAAGTTAACAAGACTTGAAAACCTCGGACGATCGATTCATTTATATAATTAAATTCATTTGGACTTAAAATAATCCTAGAAATATTGAAAAGATGTTTAAGATCCTTCTTAAGCACTTCCTCAATATGATAGGATATTTATAAGAACAATTGAATTTGATTATTCTTTGATGAAGAAAATCGTCCTTAAACCAAAACCCAAAGAACCTAGACGTCATAGGAGATGACTAGCTATAGGATTAGGAATTTGGTAGAAAACCATAACCTTTCCCTTAGCTTTACCTAGGAACTTGCTTAAATATTCTAATTGTGTTTTAAGTGCAGCTTGGGATGACGGGAAGACCCTCCGGGTACGCTTTTATTTTATTGCAATTTACTTTCTTGCAATTTACTTTCTTGCAATTTACTTTATTGCAAATGCATTTTACTTTTCTTGCATGATAAAACAACAGTTGCATGAAAACCCACACCTTTAGGATAGCCCCTAAAACCGAAACCAAAATTAAGTTAAAAGTCATTGCAAGATAAAATTCACCGCCACAACATTTCAAAATATAAAACAACTCAAAATTTAATCACAAACGAACACAAAACTACAATTACAACTAAATTAAAACGTCCTGTTGGATGATCGGGAATACCTCGGATGATGTAACCTACGTGTTGCTAACGGGATTTCCACGGTCTAAATGAAAGTGTGGAACTCATTCGGTTGAGTTTAGCAAATTCATCTCGGACTAAGTGAATCCGATAAAAATAATGATGCCGGAAGGATGGAACCGTGGGATCTTAACCGGTGTCGTTATAATCAACTTTAAGATTTGTTTTAAATAAAACATAAAAAACACCTGGAAATTAAGATTTTCTCTAAACCAAAACACTTTTCTCAACTCCTGATTTATGGTTTCTAAAACTAAACCTCTGCAACAATAAGGAGCTCGGAGCATGGTGGGCAGCACGACCATCGTCATCAGCAAAACTCAGATCTACTTCAGCAAAACTTTCCTAGAATTAAATAACCAAGCCATAGGACTTCGAGGTAGCTTGCCTAGTGCAACATAAATCCTCAACTCTTCGTTAGGCATTTGCATTGCAAATTAAGCCCTAACCTAGGTCTTAGGATTCCGAGGTAGTCGTCCGATACGACAATAAACCCTCACATTTTCTAGAGCTATTTGTTTGATTTTATCATACAAATATAAGCCCTAATTAATTAAAATTGGCAAGATCAAAACATTTAAATAAGTATTAGGACTTTCCTAAACTCAAGCCAAACGATAGGATAGTCGGGAAATTACCGAAGTTCACTTCGAATCGGTGATTTCTCCTACCTTTCTTCCTTTGGATTCACAAAACAAAATGTTCCAAAATTTGATCCATTCCCTATTGAAATTCCAAAATTCAATCTTTGAAAACCTTAAACTTTGAAATTCTTGAAAGCGGAATTATTGATTATTATCGAGAGTTTTCTTAGGTGATTCCCGTCACTTAAGATGTAATTAACTATAGGGGCTTGCCCTTATAGGGAATTTTAAAGAACCTGAGTAATATAAACCCTGTTTAATGTTTTCATATTAAGCGGGAAACTTGTCGGCTTATAAAATTGGTTCGCGGACCAAACGGATGTCACTAATCTTCTAGTTTATTTAATCAAGCCCCACCATCGAGCGGTGTGTCTATCCTTAGGGATAGATACACGGTTTGTGGTGCGGTGCTCGTTTATATAAACTATTTGGGATGTGAGGTCGGTTTAATCTCATATCTTAAAACTTTCAAATTTAAAAATTATTTTCAAAATCAAATACTACTTTTCAAATTATTTATTTTAATTAAATTAAAAAATTCGCCGACAGATTTCTGTTAGGCGACCCCTCTTCAAAATAAAACACGACCTAAAAATATGCCGACATATATGTGCTGATGATTTAGATATAAAAATTATGATTTTATAATATGGGATACTAGCAATTATACATATCATTTATCAAGTAATATAGGACGTTCAGATTAAGCCCCAAGATAACGAACCCAAAGAGAAAGTGATAAATCTTTAAAGAAAAAGGAAAATTATTTTTTTACTTTTTTAATTGGCTTTTGAAAGTATGTTTTGATTTTGAAAACTTTGATAGTTGATTTCATTATTTAAATTTTCTTATAAAAATCAAACAAAAAATTATAATGATAATAACTGTAAACACGGTATGAAAAACACTATTAACTAGAATTGGTATGAAAAACACTATTAACTAGAATTGGTATGAAAAACTCTATTAACTAGAATTGGTATTAAAAACACTATTAACTAGAATATCTTTTTCTTTCTTTTATAAATTAGTAATAATTAAGAAAGTATTGTTGTGGAAGTATTTAAATTTGTTGTGAAAAATAGAAGCAAATGTATTTTTTACCCTTACGTGGTTCTATAAAGAACATTGGTTAATTTGAAATTTTATCATTTTGAACATGGTTAGGCAGGGAAGATACCAGCTCTCACACTAGAGTTCCCTCGATTCCCTCAACCTGTGGCTAACTTCTTATAACAAATTTCAAAACGTCAAACAAAATTAGGGGCTTTTAGCTTGTCACACTAAAAATCCTCTAATTTTACTCCCCTTTTTAAAACATCCTCTAATATATTCTTTCAATTATATGAATTACAATTTTCACCCATATAATTGCATGTGATTCTTTCTAACTTGTTATGAGACATTACTGCATTGAATCTTACATAATCTCACCAAAAATTTTACATCTTAACATGCCAAATTAAGAAGTAAACTAAGTTTATAGATCAATTTTTACAACTTCTTCCAACTTTAAACACATATACATTCCACAAAAATTCTTCATGAATTACTTACTTCTTCATTTAAGAAATAAAAAGATAAAGTAAACTACTCAGAATGCATTGAGAAAATACAAAAACACATTGATTTGAAATTAAAAACCATAAGAAAAAAAAAAAACAAACAAAAAAAAGTTTTAACTAAAAACTAAATATAAGAATAAAAGTAAAAACTTATCTGAAAATCCTCTCCACAAGACTAGGGAAGTTCCTCTAAAACTTTCACTCTTCACTAAACTACTCTCTACTCCTACTCCTAATTAAAACTTTCTAAATGCAAAGAAAAAGCCCTTTAAAATGTAAGGGAAGATCTCCTTAATTTTTCCTAAGAGTCTCTTTAAATATTAAACGAAAAGGTGCCTCGGCATATCTTCAAAATGTGTCCGGATTCGATGTATCCACCAAAGAATGCACCCTTCATTCAAATTTACCGCCCAAAGGAAGTTATGGACGTTATCACCAAGAGTTGCATCCCATCCATTTTGAAAATGGCGCCAAACTCAAATTAAACTCGATTTTCAACTGTGGCGGCTAAGTGCTGGCCCAGCGGCGCTTAGCCGTCTGTGCCCAAATTTTCATTTTTTATTTTTTTGCTCCAAATTTGATCCAATCTTGCTCCTTTCATCTTAATCAATCATATTCATAATACCTGCAAGAAAAACACAAAATATCTTCCATTAAAGTGCAATATCATCAAAAATAGGTATAAAAATGTGCATAAAAATACTATATATTTTCAGTGTATCATAGAGTTCAATGATCTTTGTTCATTAAGGTTTCATTTATATCTTATTGTCTTTCAGATTTCAGGTTGGAAAATTTTAAGTTATTTATGATTTATTAACCAATTAAAATTTTTCATATGACATTTTGATATATGTTGGTTTTGATTTGTTTATTTAAGTCTGATGTAATTTATATTCAGAGAAAGGGGTCAAGTGTATTTAGATCTAATGTCTGTAAGATCTAATTAGACTTGAGATTTTATTTAAATTCAATGTTGTTTGAATCTAGAAATTTTTAGAATAAAATCTAACATAAGTTAGACTTTTTAACTTTAGATTCGATGTCATTTGAATCTAAAAGGTATTAAGTAAAATCTAACATAAGTTAGATATTAGAATTATAGATTCAATGTCATTTGAATCTAAAAGGTGTTAAGTATAATGTAGATTAAACTTAAATTGAGTAAAATCTAACATAAGTTAGACTTTAGGATTCAAGATTCGATGTCATTTGAATCTAAAATGTATTAAGTCTAAAATTGAATAATATCTAACAGAAGTTAAACTTTAGAATTTTAGATTTGATATCATTTGAATCTAAAAGGTGTTAATGTCGGCGTTTAGGGCCGTATCGGAGATTTTCTGGGTGTTAATGTCGATTTTGAGTCACCACTCTATTTGTCTATAATATTGCCCTAATCTTTAATAATTCTTATCTCTTTGGATCATGTGAAAGAAACCTTAGATAATTAGAAATTTGAAGAAAATAAGGGCTAATAAGATAGAAATAGTAGAAAGGAAGATCTTAATGATAATCCATACAAAAAGATTCTAGAATACCTTATTCTAGGAATTTTTTATAAGGATGAGATTTTGGTAACCAGAGATTTAGATAGAATATCAATTTTGAGTTCTTTAAATCTCCTATAGGAGCAAGCTCCTATATTTAATTACATCTTAGACAATTATGATTGTCTAAGAAAACTTCTGATTAATGTTAATTGCTAGTTACCGAAAAAGTTTTAAGGAAAGAAATATCAATTTTCAAACCTAAGGGTAATGTGTCATACTACCCTAAAAGTTTGTCTTGGTTGATTTTTATTTTTGTTTTTTAATTTGTCGTTTTCTTAATTATTTTTTCAATCACATTTATTATGTTGTTTTTGTTTTGTTTTGTTTATCATTTCATCATTGTTTTTATCATGTATTGAATGGCTATCCTAAATTTTTTAGTTTTGTGATTATCCTAGAAGTTTTGGTATTGTTTCATTTTGATGTCGTTGTTTTGAATCATTTTGTCAATGTCATTTTCTTGTTGTTTGCTTTTGTTTTGTTTTATCAATGTTTTTGCTATTATTTTATTAATGCCATTTTGATTTCGTTTTATTTTCATTTGTCCCGACTATGAAATGTCATACCGCAAAACAAAGTTAGTACACCCTATAACATACAAATGAAATCTAAAATGAAATCAATGTCGTCATTTCATTTTAATTGTCTTGCAAAACAGAATTAGCACACCATAATATGCAAAGGATATCTAATGTGAAATTTATTTTCATCCTGCAAATGAAAATGATGTCAGATTTAAAAGAAATAATGTCAAATTTTCTTTAAACCTTTTATTTTATCTGGTTATATTTTGGATAACCTGATTAAGATGTCACTGGCTCTGTCAACCCAGGGTCATCAAGGGCCTTAATCTACTTAGTCCAAAAGGTGTTTAAATCAGGACCAAAAGATTTTGGTCAGCAACCAGGATTGCTTCGTTCGATAAATCTTCGTAGACTAAGAACACTAGAGTTCAATTTGTATTCGGTGATGTTTGTTCATTAGGGTTTCATTTAAGTTTTAATGTATTTTTCTAATTTTAGGTTGGAAAATTTTAGATTGTTTATGATTTATTTAAGATTTTTCTATCATGTCAAAATCTTAAATCGATGTCTTCTAAACCTAAAGACTCGAGTTTTGAAAATTTAGATTTGATGTCGTATGTTTTTTCTAGGAACTTATCAATTTAAATTTAAAAATTTGATTTAAGGGATCAAGTTTAAGATCTGATTAGATCTATAGATTTAGATTCAATTTCCTCTGAATTTTAAAAATTTAGATCTAATATCATTATAATGTTTGAAAATTAGATTCAAGGTCATTTGAATCTAATAATCTTGATTAAGTCTATATTAGACTTAGATGGAATCTAACATAAGTTAGACTTTAGAATGTTAGATTCAATGTCTTTTGAATCTAATGTTAAGTCTAATTATGTTATACTCAAATAAAATCCAACATAAGTTAGACTTTAGACTTCTAGATTAAATGTCATTTGAATCCATAATAAGTGTTAAGTCTAATATGGATTAGACTTAGATAAAATCTTTTGATGAAAAGATTAATGTCATTTGAATCTAATATCTTTGATTAAGTCTAAATTACACTTAAATGGAACCTAACAAAAGTTAGACTTTGGAATCGTAGAATCAACGTCTTTTGAATCTAATGTTAAGTCTAATTATGTTAGACTTAGATAAAATCTAACGTAAGTTAGATTTTAAAATTCTAGATTCAATGTCATTTGAATCCAGATTAGGTGTTAAGTCTAATATAGATTCAACTTAGATCAAATCTTTTGATAATTAGATTCAATGTCATTTGAATCTAATATCTTTGATTTGATTTTTAAAACTGTCTGAAATTTCAAAAATTTTGACTTAAATTGATTTTATGTCAAAAATTTGATTTTAGTTTGATGTAGTTTAAATTTAACCTAAGTTTAATTTAGATTAAACCTAAGTTAGAAATGTTGAATTACTCTTGAGTTCATATTTTTTTAATTTACATTCAATGTAGATTAAATCTAAAATTGAGTTAACTTGATTTCATGTCTTGTTTGAACTTTAAGTTAGAGGTGTGAAGTTAGATTCAATGTAGATTGAATCTAAAGTTGATTTGACTTGAGTTCATGTATGTTTGAACTTAAGTTTGAAGTGTTGATTTTGATTCAACGTAGATTGAATCTGAAGTTGAATTAATTTAAGTTCATGTCTATTTTAACTTAAGTTAAAAGTGTTAATTTAGATTCAATGTTGATTGAATCTAAAGTTGAGTTAACTTAAGTTCATGTCTGCTTGGACTTAAGTTAGAAGTGTTAGATTGAATGTAAATTGAATCTAAAATTGAATTAAATTAAGTTAATGTCTATTTGAAATAAAGTTATAAATGTTGAATTAGATTCAATTTTGATTAAATCTAATGTTAAGTTAACTTAAGTTCAATTTAAGTTGAACCTAAGTTACATATGTTGAGTTTAGGTTCAATGTAGGTTAAACCTAAAGTTTAAGTTAACTTGGGTTCAGTTTAGGTGAAACCTAAGTTAAATATTTTGAGTCGGGTTCAATATGGGTTAAACCTAAGGTTTAAATTAATTTGGGTTTAGTTTGGGTTGAACATAAGTTAGGTATGTTGTGTCAAGTTCAATATGGGTTAACCTTAAGGTATAATTTAACTTGGGTTCAGTTTGGGTTGAACCTAAGTTAGATATGTTGAGTTAGGTTCAATATAGGTTGAACCTAAAGTTTATGTTAACTTGGGTTCAGTTTGGGTTGAGCCTATGTTAGATATGTTGAGTCAGTTGATCCTAAAGTTTAAGTTAGCTTGGGTTCAGTTTAGGTTGAACCTAAGTTAGAAGTGTTGAGTTAGGTTCAATGTGGGTTGAACCTAAGGTTTATGTCAATTCTAGTTAAAGTAGACCTAATTAAGGTTTAGTTTTATTTAAGTAATACTTAAAGGTTAATTAAGTCTATTTAGATTAGACTTAATTAGAATTAAAGATTGTTCAAGTCTTATTTAAGTAAAACTTAAGGTTTAACCAAGTCTAGTTAAAGTTAGGCTTACCTAGAATTTGAGGTTATTTAAGCCTAATTTAAGTAAGGCTTAAATTTTAATTATGTCAAATAAGTTAAACATAATTAGAGTATAAATTTGATTAATCCCTAGTTAATTAAGTTTAATTATTGAATTAGGCCTAATTGATTAAACCTTATTGAAGTTTAAGTTTGATTAAAAAATTGTTAGTCAGGTTTAAATAATTCAACTAAGCCTAATGTGTTAGACTTAATTAGGGTTTAGGATTGTTTAAACCTTAGTTGGTTAAGGTTTAATAGTTTAATTAAGTCTAATGTGATAGACTTAATTATTGTTTAAGATTGATCAAACCTTAGTTAGTTAAGGTTTAATAGTTTAATTAAGTTTAATTTGTTAGAATTAATTATGGGATTGATTAAACCTTAGTTAGTTAAGGCTTAATAGTTTAATTAAGTCTAATTTGGTAGACTTATTATGGTTTAGGATTTTTTAAACCCTATTTGGTTAAGGTTTAATAGTTTAATTAAGTCTAATGTGATTGACTTAATTATTGTTTAGGATTGATTAAACCTAAGTTAGTTAAGGTTTAATAATTTATTTAAGTCTAATATGTTATACTTAATTATGGATTAGGAGTGTTTAAACCTTAGTTAGTTAAGGATTAATAGTTTAATTAAGTCTAATGTAATATACTTAATTATGGTTTAGAATTACACCTTAGTTAGTTAGGGTTTAATAGTTCAATTAAGTCTAATGTGGTAGACTTAATTATGGTTTAGGATTGTTTAAGCCTTAGTTGGTTAAGGTTTAATAGTTTAATTAAGTCTAATGTAATAGACTTAATTATGGTTTAGAATTAGTTAAACCTTAGTTAGTTAAGGTTTAATAATTTAATTAAGTATAATGTGGTAGACCTAATTATGGCTTAGGATTGTGTAAACTTTAGTTGGTTAAGGTTTAATAGTTTAATTAAGTCTTATATGGTAGACTTAATTCTGGTTTAGTTTAATAGGTCTATGATTAATTAAAACTAATTTTGCTAAGGTTTAATTTATTAATAAAACTTAATTAGGGTTAAGTCTAATTGGTTTAAAGGTTAATTAATTCTAATTTAGGTAGGGTTTAATTGATTAATTAGACTTAATTGGGGTTAAGTCTAATTTGTTTAAAGGTTAATTAAATCGAATTTAGGTAAGGTTTAATTGATTAATTATACTTAATTAAGGTTAAGTCTAATTGTTTAAAGGTTACCTAAACATAATTTAGGTAAGGTTTAATCGATTAATTAGACTTAATTAGGGTTAAGTCTAATTGGTTTAAAGTTTAATTAAACCTAGTTTAGTTAAGGTTTAACTGATTAATTACTAATTTAGGTAAATTCTAATTAATTAATTAGACGTAATTAGGGTTAAGTCTAATTAGATTAAAGGTTGATTAAACCTAATTTTGGAAAGGTTTAATTGATTAATTAGACTTAATTGAGGTTAAGTATAATAGGTTTAAAGGTTAATTAAACCTAATTTTGTTTTGGTTTAATGGGTTTAATTAAGTGTAGTGATTTCTTAAGTTTAATTAAAGTTTGATTTTGTATTAAACCTAATTTTGTTTAGGTTTAATGGGTTTAATTAAGCCTAGTGATGTCTTAACCTTAATTAAAGTTTGATTTTATCCTAAGCCTAATATAATGAAGGCTAAAGGATAATTCAGTATGTTTAATGTGTGGTTAAACCTAATTGAATTTTACTTTTTTCTTTAAACCTTATTTATTTAAGGATTAATTAAGTTAATTAGGGTTAATGGTTAATTAATACTAATTTAGTTTTGATTTGAGTCCATTGAGTGTTTGAACTCAATCTTAACTCATGGTGAAATGAGTTAGATAAAGAGTTACAAATTTAAAAAAAAATATTTAAGATTTTTATATTTTAAAATTTTAAAATTTTAAAATTTTAACCGTAATAAGAAAATGTCAATTTAAATTTTTTTCAAAGGTTAGAGACTGTCATTTTAGGATTTAGATTTGTCCCCTTAAATTCCTAACCAATTTCCAATGTAATTTTCCCTTTTTTGATTTTTAAAATTATTGTTAAAAATAATTTTCCAATCTCATGAAAATTAGAAAATGTTATCTTAGATAATTTTACTAGCCTTGGAAAAATCAGAGTTTGTTCCTAAGGATCTAAAGATTGATCCCTCAAATTTTCATATTTTTCTGACAAATAATTAATTTTTAAAAATTAAAATACTCCAGAGAGTATTTAATTAATTAAAAATCAAATATAAATAAAATATTCACAATTTTAATTCCACATTATTTTCCTCACTACCCTGAGTTTAGAGGTATTTTTGTTATATTTTTGTGGTTTTTCTGTGTAAGAATACACATTTTTGAAGTTTTAAAGGTTTATCTGGATTTTATTAAATCCAAATAAATCTTAAACAACCGTGTGTCCACAGATGAGTCGAAAGTCACTGATCCGCTGTGGGGATCCGAACAGTAGACAAGCTAGAATAATCACAGCTGTCCATTTGCAAAACACATAAATGGACGACATTCGTTCATCCTCTTCATATGTTCTAGACCCGAACACCGTCCATATTCAAGACACAAGATATCGCTCGATTCTTAATGGAATCGAGTGATTTTTGTTTCTAGAGTTTCATCTAGAGGAGACGAACATATCCATATAGATTTGTATGGGTTTTGAATTGGCTAACCTTACTTAAGACCAAGCCTGAGCTCAGGTTGGGTGTGAAGAACTATACGTTGGCCTCAGTCGATGCAAGCTCAAATTGAATGGTTCAAAAGCTTCATCTCGACCTCAAATAGCTTTCCCCTTACTCAATTTGGAGTTAAATCAGGTCTAGGTATGAGATCCTCCTCTAGGTGGCTCGGCTTAAGTGAAGGAAGTCAATAGCTAGGTTAGAGCCTATAGGGATGGCCAATTTTGATTAGGCTCATCATCTTAGGTCAATGTGATGGTGTAAGATCAGTAAATTTGAAGTTTTGAGGAGTTTGGTTTGAGACTTGGATTTTTTCCTAGTTTTGGGCTCATTCGGATTAGCCAGATTGGGGAGATTCAGTTGGCTTCATGGCTTAAATCAATGGGGAATCAATTGCTTGGGCCCTAGAGAGTACGTTTGATGTTGGGATTTGGTGGCGATGGAATATATATATATTTAAGAAAAGGAGAAAATTCATTCAGCAAAAGTCGACAAAGTTTACATACATCTAATATAGGGAATATCAGTCAAATCCCCAAAAAGTAAAAGCTTTAAAGGATCATTAGGTTTAACAGAAAAAATAATCCTTTGAGCTGCAAGTAGCACGTTTGGCCAACCGGTTAGCGGGTTGGTTACCTTCTCTAAAGATATGGGACCACTTGAGGGTGATAGAGCCAAATGTAGAGAGCAATGTTACGTAGGGGTATACCAAATTCCATGGAGGAGGGGATAATCCTTGTATAATATTAACAAGCCGCTGAGAATCGGTTTCAATCCGAGACAAATTGGTAGTTCAAAGCTTTAGCGATAATCGGGGCCCGGTAAGCGGCTTGAAGTTCGGAATGGAGAGGCGACGGTGAGATGATTGGCACTTGGAAATACCACGATAACTTACCTCCGGAATTTCTACAACCGCCCCGATTCCGACGGCGAGTTAGTGAAGCTCCCATCTATATTTATTTTTATCCATGGTGGAGGTGATATATTTTTTTTTTTTTTTTCAAAAAAACTTGCCTAGCAGGCAAGAAGTATATTAATCACCATCTTATGTTCTTACAAAACGAAGACCTATCCTATCACCATGCAACAAGACTGCAAGGGAAGGAGGAGGTGTAGTTTCTACCAAAATTTCCCTTTTACAATAACCACGAGATGCAAGCCGATGTGCGGGAGCGTTACCCTCCCTAGGTATATAAGAAAAAATTACATTTATACTTTCAACCTCTCCCTTCACTCTATTCAACCATCTCCGAATGTACCACGGAGCAACTTCGGTCCCTTGCGGGAAGCTAATGCAATTAGAAGAGTCTGATTCTACCATTAGGAATCTCACATCACGGATTCCGGCAATTTTAATTGCCCAAAAGATGGCCACCATTTCAGCCTCGAGTGCATCACGGACCTCAACGGAGAGTAGAAGAACAATAAGCAATGCCCCACCCCATTTCTAAAGATGCCACCAATCCCCGCTCGCTGAATTTTGAAGCTTCCATCGGTATTAACTTTGATCCAACGGGAAGAGGGAGGGGACCACCCAACAACCGAGAAAGGGGGAGGAATGTTCGGAACCTACTTGGCGGATATCAATGAATTTGTGATATTTAGTAAGTTTCTTAAGGTAAGTTAAGCGAGTGAGCAGCAACAAGGGAGGCGGGGACGGAACACCCCTCAAATCTAACCTTATTTCGCCCATCCGGATAAACCGAGGCCACAACACAAGGAACCACCGGGAGATTCACCTTATGCCGGTCCCCAACACATCAATAGGTCCGGCCAACTTAATTGCAAAGTATCTACACCGAATCCCGCTTATCACATGCCTCCGGACCTCTTGAGAGAAGACACACCTGAAGAACAAATGATCCCCAGATTCTTCCTCCTACATACATAATAGACAGCAGGAAGGCCCTCTAATCCCCTTTAATTTGAGGATATCATCAGTAGGAAGAAGTAAATGTCTTAATCTCCAACAAAAGAAGGACATAGAAGGAGACGACGAGTTGCTCCACGACTCGAGTCCCCACTTGATATGGTCCCGGGAATAGAATTTCGAAAGATAAAGGTCCTGACTTTTGATGATGTTCTTGTTTGGTGATAATCTTATCTCTTTTTTCGGGATGAAAGGGAGTCGAAAGTACTGCTGTATGTTGGTCGGGATTTAGGATGTTTTCCGAATTTTGCAGTTCCATTGGTTTTCGGACCAAAGGTATTAACATAGCATTTAGATATAGAAGATCCATCAACATTTTGTGGGCGAGTGAGTTTCTCCCCTCCCCACACCCAATTATCAAGCCAAAAATTGATATGACCCTCTCCTGGCTCCTAGATAAAGGTACGTTTCAGCCTTATCTTTGACCTTCGAGCAATTCCTTCCATAATCTAGAGTCCCCGAGCTTAGGCACCACCGGAGATGGGTGATCCTTTCTACGATATTTACCATGCATATATCGAGCCCAAATGGTATCATTAGCCCTGAATCTAATCCACAATTTACATAAATTTATGAAGGCGAGTTGTTCAAAGCTTCTAAACCCCGGACCCCCGGCTGAAGGGGTTTACAAAGTTGCTTCCGGGATGACCGATGGATGCGCTTATGCTGACCGACCCAAAGAAATTTGTTGAATATTACGCAATGCTTGTTTGTGTACTCTTTTTCATGATAAACATCCGTAGAGCATAGGAGGGGAGGGCGATTAAAATGCTCTTCGATAAAGTTAGCCTCCCCCATTAGACAAAAGGAATTAGACCACCCGAAATTTGTGTTTTGATTTTCTCGGAGATTTCTTGAAAATGAGTTTGTCTTGATCTTCCCTTAATCAAATGGACTCCCGAGTGAGCGATAGGCAAAGTAGCAGATTGAAAGCCGGTGTAATCAGCAATCCAGGTTTTCATCATCGAGTGACATTAGAGCCTAGGGTAGAAATGGCATTTACGAAGATTAAGCTCCAAACCGAAACCTCCTTGAAATGAGCTAGTGTTTTCATTACCTTTTTAATAGCCACTTTAGAAGCCTTAGAGAAGATAATGATATCATCGGCATAAGATAAATGACTTACAATTAAATTGGACTGTGATGGTAAGCTGAACTTGGTGTTTGGGTGAAGACAAAATCTAATAATCTGGATAAGTAGTCAAAAGCAAGGATAAAAATGGTAGGGGAGAGAGGATCACCTTGCTCGATACCTCTGGAAGCTCTAAAGAACCCATGGCATTTCCCATTCACCATAACGAGAATGAGCATTATTGCTTAGCCACCTATGGATGAAGTTGAACAAAACACTGGTGAAAACCCACAGCATATAAAGTTTGGGTGATAAACCCCAATCGATGGTATCATATGCTTTTCTTATATCCGAGCTTGAGTATCACATTGTTGCCTCTACATTTCTTATCTAAATCCAACACCAATTCCCATGGTGGAGGTGATATATATATATATATATATATATATATATATATATATATATATTGATATTCTCTATACAATGGTGGCGGCTGAGGAGGGAAGTGCTCTGCTAGGGTTGACTGGGTATTGATGGCGGCTGTGTCACTGGCCGGTGTTGGTAGGTTCCCTGTCCCCTTGGTTCTCTTATTCCTGAGCTCTACTTGGGTAGGGCTGGTTGCCTCCACGTCTTCCCTTTGTTTTTGGTCTTCCCTGGCTTTAATGTTTTCAAAATTCTGAGGAGTTACTGTTCTATTGATCTTGAGTTTGTGGCTTGGTGCTTACTGGGAGTTCTTCCTCTCCTGGAACTTTGTTTTGTTTTGTTAGTCTTGCCTGGTTGACTTTCAGCCATTGGTTGGACTGGTCTCCATTGGATCTGTTCTTGGGTCCTGGTGGTGTGGACTTGGGGGTGTTTGCTCATGGCTAACCCCTCTTCCAGACTTTTCCCCATTGACAACTCCACCAACATCACGTGGGCCAAAGCTACCTATGCTGGAGTTGTGGGTAAAGGACATGTTCCACATAAGTCATTTGATCATTTGGTGTTTCCTCAGGAATTACATGATACTGCTGCAGGTAAAGGAAAAAGTCCTTTCATTCGGCCTATGGGTTCTAAGAATGGTTTGCCTGCAGTTTTATTCTCTAAACAGGATATGCAATGCCTTAATGAGGCTGTTAAATTTTGTCTGATAGGTAAATTCCAAATGGGACACCCCAAAATGGAATATGTGAGGAAACACTTTCATGATCTCAGTCTTACTGGCAGCTGGAAGCTGGGCTTACTAGATGGGAGACACCTGCTGATTCGACTTTCAAATGAGGAGGATTATGCTCGAATATTTGGGCAACAATCCATACTAATTGCTGGAACCTATATGAAGATTTTAAAATGGACACCAGGATTTGATCCTTCAAAAGAGCCACCAATCATCCCTATGTGGTTTAAACTTCCAGATTTACCTATCCAATCTGTATAATCAAAATGCCATGTTCAATATAAGCCGAAGCACTTGGGCACTCCACTCAAAATTGATACTCACACCTTTGATATGGCAAGACCAAGCAGCAGCAAGAGTGCTTGGTGGAGAGAGACATAACTTTACCGGATATTCATAAGATTTGGATTAGAACGGATGAAGAGGTTCCGAAGAGGGGTTTTGGCGGGATGTTGAAGTGGAGTTCAAGCCACATTATTGTAAACATTGCAGAATGTTTGGCCATTTATTGGAGCAGTGTTATAGACTACACCCCCCTTCCAAGAAAAAAGCTGGGCCTGGCAGGAGGGCAGAAAGGATTCCTGAACTATCTATCTCACCTCTTGATGTTCCTATGGATGACATCCTTCTGGAGCCATCTCCCAGGAATGTTAACCCATTGGAAGGACTTGAGAGAAATGAGGGGCAAGGAATAGAGGTAGCTCAGGCAGAAATCAGAAGTGAGCAGGAAGTTGATCCCACTGAGGTTCCCAGCCCTATGGGTCCTTTAACTTCAATCCCAGCTCTTGAGAATACAGTGGAAATTGCCACGGCTCAAATCGAGGAGGCGGATGAAGATTTACACGAGTGCACAGCGGTACGGAAAAACAACAAAAGAAGAAAAAGCAAAGCCGAGCCGCAAGGATTGCTGGGACCTCAATCTCCAGGAGACCCTCCAGACAGCCCTCAAGCACCTCTCCCTAGAACCAGGGGGAAAGGAAAAACTATCTCTCAATGATAAATTTCATGTGTTGGAATATCAGGGGGGCTGCTCACCCTTCCTCTCTGAATAGAATAAAACAGTTGGTTAAACTACACAAACTATGGTGTTTTGTACTCCTGGAGCCTATGGTTCCTATAAACAAGAGTAAAATTACTAAGTCTTTTCCTAATTTTACCTTTTTTTCTAATCTTAGCAATAAGATCTGGATTTTTGCTAGGAAGGAATTACAATGGTCCATTCTTATTGATAACCCCCAGTTTATTCACCTTCAATTTTCCATTGGGGAACAGCTGGGTTTTGCTTCCTTTATTTATGCCAGTTGCTCTCATGCCCAACAACAGTTGTTTTGGTCTGAGCTAACCTCCCTTGCTAATACCATGAACAATTTCTGGATGGTTGGTGGAGATTTTAACTGTCTCTCTTCCTCTTCTGAGAAAAAAGGTGGTTCCCCCCCACTTACCTCCTCTATGAACAGGTTTAATAACTTTATCAATAATGCCAAGCTCTTTGATTTGGGTTTTACTGGTCCACCTTTCACATGGAGGAGAGGGAATACTTGGGAAAGATTAGACAGAGTCTTGGTCAATTCTCCCTGGTATCGGCTTTTCCCTTTCACTTTTGTTACTCATTTGTCCATGGTTTGCTCGATCATGAGACCTCTACTCATCTCTCTACAAAACACTGATGGGAAGGCTGCTAGCAACTTCAGATTTCAAAACATGTGGACCCTCCACCCTGAATTTCTGGCAGAAGTGAGTAAGATCTGGAAGCCCATTCAGGGCAGCTCCCCATGGGGAAACCTTTGGTCTTTGCACAAGT